>CM076246.1:20252084-20408058 GCA_038380765.1 Odontothrips loti | reverse complement strand
AGATGAGCAATGTCCGTTTTTTTCAGCAGATGATACCTCAAAACACTAACATTGAAGCTAAAAATTTAAAACTTAATTAGTTTGAGGTGTCAGCTATCTTTTACTCCCGATAAGTCGAAAAGGCTGAGTGCCAGCGGCTAGAGCGGATACGTAAAATCAAATGATGAAAAGTTTTGATTTTTTTAAAAAGTGATTAGCTCGTTACACTCATGCACTATTGGTCGAATTTGTTTTTTCGCGGTTTTCATCTTTTCTTTATTAATTGGTAAAAAGCGTTTCATTTCAATAATTTTTTTTTAATCCAAAAAAATATTGAATCCTCAAGATTCAGACCCTGCAAATAAACAATACAACAACAACAAAAAACGGCAAAAATGGGTCGGCAGACTTCAGAAAAAATTTTACTTCGGCAAAGAGTTGAACCCCGGACTTTACGGCCGTCGACCGGCCCGCTAGCCCACTACGCTACGAAGCTATGGTAGGGAGGAGCAGCGCGCTATTGATACTTTAGCCACTTCTGTCCCGCAGAGAGCGAAACCGTTAGCTCGCGCAGGGCTTAGCTCTCGCTGACGATATGTCACGCCCATTTGATAGGGTCAGGCAGCGCAGGCCTTCACCTTTTCGCGCGGTGAGTTCCGTCTGCGCTCAGAGTCTGGTCAGCCCCTTGGTACCGGTGCGTCTCGGACGGGAGGGTAAAAAAAAATGAATAAAAAAAATGGACAGACAGCGGATGGATTAAAAGCCGAGCGCGACATGACGAATTCAGACCGTGTACTTGCACTGGAAAGAGCTCGCGAATGCAAAACTAACAGTCCAAGCAACTATTTATGATTCCGTGTTGCAAACGTATTGGGTTCAGATGCCTCTTCGTAAACCAATACTTTGCAGTACGAAGAATATAGTTGGAAAGAGTGTTCGCGTTGTGAGGCTGGACTTTCCCTCTCAATAAGAAGCAGCCCGCTAATAAAAGAGTCGCAACCTAACCTAACCTAACCTAACCTAACCTAACCTAACCTAACCTAACCTAACCTAACCTAACCTAACCCAACCTAACCTAACCTAACCTAACCTAACCTAACCTAACCTAACCTAACCTAACCTAACCTAACCTAACCTAACCTAACCTAACCTAACCTAACCTAACCTAACCTAACCTAACCTAACCTAACCTAACCTAACCTAACCTAACCTAACCTAACCTAACCTAACCAAACCTAACCTACCTAACCTAACGCAACCTAACCTAACCTAACCTAACCTAACCTAACCTAACCTGACCTTACCTACCTCACCTAGTCTAACCTAACCTACCTTACCTCACCTAACTTAACGCTCGGGCGCAAAAAGGAAAAACCGAAAGTTCTGACATTCGAACCGGCGACCCGCCGCACGGTGAGCCGCCCTATTAGACCGCGCGACCAAACCGACATTGTTACTTGGGTCTGCGTGGCGGACCATCACAAGGCACGGCCGCGTTGCGAGGCACCAACCAAAGCGCAGACCAATGCGAATATGGATCCAAGTTGGCGACAATAGGTCTTCTCATTGAACAGGGGACGACTCTAAAATAAATCGGATTTGATGTGATCACATGCCCAATGGTGGATTCCAGCAGATTGGTTGCGTCTGCTTTCCTTAAATGAACTAGAATTCTTTTTTAAAGTATATTGGTACAATTGTTTTAGATTCTCCGCCCACTCCGTCCCGCTCCGTGCGATGCCAATATGTCATTTTGAAACACTAAGCTGCCATGCTGAGATGATTTACATTCTGTTAATTTGCAGTTAGTTACTAAGGGTTCAATTACATCGTATGATAAAAAAAGATGTTAAATATAATGGAGGCACAACGGTAATTAATATTTTTAAAATAACTATAAGTTTTGAAAGTTGGTAGAACCGCAGCATAGCTCCGCCCATTTCTGTGGCCCCATCTAGCGGTAGTGGAATGAAACTGAATGCAGAATGTGGCAACAACGACACTTGCTGAGGGGAGAAAAATAAAAAAGTAGAAAAGTCGATGCAGAGAGCTCCTCGCTCCGCTCGGGCTCAAATACAACAACAACAAAAAACGGCAAAAATGGGTGGGTCCTACCTCGTCCCAGACTTCCGTCCGGAACCGTTCCTGCTTAACTTCGGTGTTCGGATGGGAACCGGTGTACCAGGAGTTGACCGCCGCTAAGACACAGGCACGACGCAGCCACCTTGGTAGGCAGGCTTCCGCAACGGCCAACATCGCCCCTTCCGCTGACTAGATTTCAGGAGTCAGCCCCCTTCGACCAGCCAGTTGGTCTGTGGCCATAAGGCCACTCCCTCGCGAATTGAGAGGGAGGTAGGATGCCCAGGTCGTACACGGCCGAAGCCGATTGTACTCTACTCTTCTACGCCATGTATCCAAGTAGGTGTTGCCCGAATACTCCAGATTCCGAGGCCTTACGCTTGAAAAATGTAGAAGGCCGAACCCTAGGCCTCTACATTTAACTTCTGCCGAGTCTTGGCAAGCACCATTCCCCTGCTCGGGCGTCGAACCACTGAGTTAACGAGTGTATTCAACTCCGGGGAATGTCCACGGCCCAACGTCCGCGGTCACTCAGACAACACACTTTGAACACGTTCTTTTGGTATACTTTACCCACCATCATCGGTCGGCAGACTTCAGAAAAAATTTTACTCCGGCAAAGAGTTGAACCCCGGACCTTGCGGTCGTCGGCCGGCCCGCTAGCCCACTACGCTACGGAGCTATGGTGGGGACGAGCAGCGCGCTATTGATACTTTAGCTACTGTTGTCCCGCAGAGAGCGAAACTGTTAGCTCGCGCAAGGCTTAGCTCTCGCTGACGATATGTCACACCCATTTGATAGGGTCAGGCAGCGCAGGCTTTCACCTTTTCGCGAGGTGAGTTCCGTCTGCGCTCAGAGTCTGGTCAGCCCCTTGGTACCGGTGCGTGTCGGACGGGAGGGTGAACAAAAATGAATAAAAAAAATCGTGCAGCAGAGGCCTATCGACCAGATGGACAAACAGCGGATGGAATTAAAGCCGAGCGCGACATGACGAATTCAGACCGTGTACTTGCACTGGAAAGAGCTCGCGAATGCAAAACTAACAGTCCAAGCAACTATTTATGATTCCGTGTTGCAAACGTATTGGGTTCAGATGCCTCTTCGTAAACCAATACTTTGCAGTACGAAGAATATAGTTGGAAAGAGTGTTCGCGTTGTGAGGCTGGACTTTCCCTCTCAATAAGAAGCAGCCCACTGATAAAAGAAGAGTCGCAACGATCGCCTAATTTGGGTCCCGGGTCTTGGGTCCGTTTTGCAAACTTGGTTTGGGGTGGTCACAAAGAGGTGTACCACTAATTTCCTAGTTTTCTATCAGAAAAAGTTAGGTTACCCTATTTCGAATCCCGGCGCCCAGCTGTATCTAACTCAGCTGCCAAATCTTGAATGAGAGGCCAAGTTTCGCAGAACCGTGTCGGGCTTTCAGCAGAGCGGGAGTGAGGTGAGCCCCAGGAAGGTGGGCACTGTGGGAGCACGGGAGTCACCGCGCTGCCTACCCTCCAGGCGCCATGGGAGTGAGGTGAGCCCCTGGGAGGTAGGCACTGTGGGAGCACGGGAGTCACCGCGCTGCCTACCCTCCAGGCGCCATGGGAGTGAGGTGAGCCCCTGGGAGGTAGGCACTGTGGGAGCACGGGAGTCACCGCGCTGCCTACCCTCCAGGCGCCATGGGAGTGAGGTGAGCCCCTGGGAGGTAGGCACTGTGGGAGCACGGGAGTCACCGCGCTGCCTACCCTCCAGGCGCCATGGAAGTGAGGTGAGCCCCTGGGAGGTAGGCACTGTGGGAGCACGGGAGTCAACGCGCTACCTACCCGTCAGTCAGGCGCCATGGGAGTGAGGTGAGCCCCTGGGAGGTAGGCACTGTGGGAGCACGGGAGTCACCGCGCTGCCTACCCTCCAGGCGCCATGGGTCTCCGCCATCCTCCAGTACCCCGCGCGCTTCTTTCTCACCAGTTTGAAAAGGATTCCTCTTCATTCTTTTCCAAGTACAACGAATTTTAGAGAGAGTCATTTTGGACTTTTTCCCCCGTGAACCGGCGATCCGCATGTGCTAGTGCCTCTCGGGGGACAGGCGGGCGAGCCGTGTATGCGAAACAGCGCAGCGCGGGCCACCGAGGAGTCCGGCCACTCCAGGGCGTGCGGGTAATTGTGGGCACGGGCGCGAAGGGGGGCGGACGGACGGACACACAGAACGACAGGCAGACAGACGGACGTACGGGTGGTTGGGTGGACTGGCCAAATACAGGGCAAGTATGCACAGAGACGCGGAAGGTGACAGCAGAACTGACAGGAATGCCAGACCTGCCGCTGACAGGCTGCGCAGAAAAATAAAAAATAGTAGTTGTGGAATAACTCCAGCGAGGAGTGGCCGTTGCGAGGGTGGACCGACTCGTATAGTACTGCGTACGCAATCCTAAAATACCTCTCATATTACTTACCACTATTAATACTGTAATATTTATATCACCGGAATTTGTCACTAGAAGATGAGCAATGTCCGTTTTTTTCAGCAGATGATACCTCAAAACACTAACATTGAAGCTAAAAATTTAAAACTTAATTAGTTTGAGGTGTCAGCTATCTTTTACTCCCGATAAGTCGAAAAGGCTGAGTGCCAGCGGCTAGAGCGGATACGTAAAATCAAATGATGAAAAGTTTTGATTTTTTTAAAAAGTGATTAGCTCGTTACACTCATGCACTATTGGTCGAATTTGTTTTTTCGCGGTTTTCATCTTTTCTTTATTAATTGGTAAAAAGCGTTTCATTTCAATAATTTTTTTTTTAATCCAAAAAAATATTGAATCCTCAAGATTCAGACCCTGCAAATAAACAATACAACAACAACAAAAAACGGCAAAAATGGGTCGGCAGACTTCAGAAAAAATTTTACTTCGGCAAAGAGTTGAACCCCGGACTTTACGGCCGTCGACCGGCCCGCTAGCCCACTACGCTACGAAGCTATGGTAGGGAGGAGCAGCGCGCTATTGATACTTTAGCCACTTCTGTCCCGCAGAGAGCGAAACCGTTAGCTCGCGCAGGGCTTAGCTCTCGCTGACGATATGTCACGCCCATTTGATAGGGTCAGGCAGCGCAGGCCTTCACCTTTTCGCGCGGTGAGTTCCGTCTGCGCTCAGAGTCTGGTCAGCCCCTTGGTACCGGTGCGTCTCGGACGGGAGGGTAAAAAAAAAATGAATAAAAAAAATGGACAGACAGCGGATGGATTAAAAGCCGAGCGCGACATGACGAATTCAGACCGTGTACTTGCACTGGAAAGAGCTCGCGAATGCAAAACTAACAGTCCAAGCAACTATTTATGATTCCGTGTTGCAAACGTATTGGGTTCAGATGCCTCTTCGTAAACCAATACTTTGCAGTACGAAGAATATAGTTGGAAAGAGTGTTCGCGTTGTGAGGCTGGACTTTCCCTCTCAATAAGAAGCAGCCCACTAATAAAAGAGTCGCAACCTAACCTAACCTAACCTAACCTAACCTAACCTAACCTAACCTAACCTAACCTAACCTAACCTAACCTAACGCAATATATTTTCACCTATCGTAATCCTTGTACCCTCTTGTTCCATCATTCCCTGCTGCCCTCCTTAATTCTTTTCATATCGCTGTCATTGTCTCCCTTCTGATATCTCATGTTGCAATTTCTTTCATGTTTTAAATCGTCCTGTCTTCTGTTCTAATCCCCATCTCCATCATGACTCTGCTTATTTTGCATTCCCTTGTTGATTCCCTTTTGATGATCTCACTTTTATTCTTTTTTATTCTTGTGACGTTTCTGACAACTCCTTTTTATTCTTGTCATGATCAATCCTTTCTTTTCATTCTTTCTCTTGACAACCCTTGTGATGTCACAACCTAAATTAACACACCCTCTTATAACCTAACCTAATCATGTCGCATTATGAATTCACCTATCGTAATCCTTTTCTCTCCTTTTTTTGTCATTCTCATCATGATCCATACTGTGACACTCCCTGTTGTGATCAATGTCCTAACTGTCATTCCCCCCCCCCCCCTCATCCCTGCTGTGATCTTCGTCTTGATTCTGTCTGTCTTTCCTTGTTCATTGTTCCTTGTAATTCTTGTCGACAATGTCATCATGACTCTGCTTTAATATTATGTTATTCATCATATCGTGCTGCCTTCGCCGCGTTCAATTTTTAAATTAAAAACAACCTCACCTGACCCACCCGCATTAAAATTGTATTCTTGCACTTTCCCTTCTTAATAATATATATCCTTCTGGTGTCACTTTGGTGTCACTTCTTGTAACGTTTCTGTCAACTCGTTATTATTCCTGTCATGTCTCATGTTCATCCTTTTCATTTAACTCTACCGCTTGACAACCCTTGTGATGTCACAACCTAAATTAACGAATCCTCTAATAACCTAACCTAATCATGTCGCATTAAAATTCCCCTATCGTAATCCATGATGTCTTTGACCCTGTGTGACATTCTCAACATGATCCTTCTTGTGTTCAATTTAATTTTCATTCACATTCACACGATTTTAATCCTTACGTCTCTTTACTCTTCCGATGATGCCCCCTGTCATTATTAAAATCTCTTGTTGTCATCCTGATTTTACATCGACCTAAATTAACACATCCTATAATAACCTAACCTAATCATGTCGCGTTTAATTCACCTATCGCGACCCTTGATTTTCCAATCAATAAAATTCTTGTCACGTCATCCCTCTTGTCAATAACCTGCCACTGTCCTTGTGATATTGTGTCAATCAAACTGCAACTTTCACCAAATCATGTCATCGACTCTCCTTCACTTCAATCTGTCATGTTTGTCCGTCCCACACACTCGCAAACTCTGTTTTCTCAACTTTTTACATCAAAATGAATTCGTACGACCTCCAAACTTTCACCATCGTCTTCTCCGTCCAAAAACACCCCGAATTCATGTGCCGCAACTTCCCTTTCCCATCCCTGCCACCCATGACATTGTCTCCTCATCCTAACCTAACCTAACCTAACCTAACCTAACCTAACCTAACCTAACCTAACCTAACCTAACACAACCTAACCTAACCTAACCTAACCTAACCTAACCTAACCTAACCTAACCTAACCAAAATAAAATTACAATTCTTGGTTTGAAAAATTAAATGATTGTGTTTTCGGCATGAGAGTGGGTAGTAGACATGTCACTTAATCTTGTAAAAATACTCTGCACTGGCAAGGCTCTGGTCCACTGGTCAGGGAGCAGAGATTACTGAAAGTTCAATAAGCCATTTTGGACTATTGTAACCGCGCCAATAGCGGGGAGTACAATTAGCCATTTTGGACTATTGTAACCGTGCCAATAGCGGGGAGTGCAACGACCCATTTTTGGACGATTGTTGCAACGTCTCCTCATGCTAACATTCACTTGCACATCAACTTATATCCTTAAGAAACAAATGCGATCCGTATTCTGAAATGTCACTGTCCATTCCAATAATTGAAAAGTGGTGCCTGCTAATCACCACCTTGCTATCTCCTCATTCACAAGCTTCCGGTGAACCGTCAAATACCACAGGGTCCTCCTGCACCTTAATCCCAGCCACGAGCAACCGCACTTTAAAAGGATTGTGTGCGCGTTCAAGTATTACAGGAAAGGATTGTAAACACTTGACGGAAAAAGCAGCTTCTATGACCATGTGCCGGTATTCAACTCGAATTACTTTATCTAAATACTTTTCAGTCTTTCTTTATTCTATGACATCAGTCGACATCAACCACTACTTCCTCCTGTTTCATTCGCACATCGATCGAAATGAATGAAGGAAAGAAACAATTCAGCCCTTGCGGCCACTTGCCGGTTGCAGCAGCGCTCTACGCCGTTGCCGCACCCCGGCAGGTAGGCAGCCCATCTTGCTCAACTGCTGGTGCAACGGCCTACCCTCCTAGGCGCTCGGCTCGGGCTCGGGGGAAACTTGTTGTAGTAGTACTTGGTGGTGGGACTTCCAACCACAATGACCGTCAACGTTTCCCTAACCAAACCTAAATTAACACATCCTCTATTAACCAAACCTAATCACGTCGCACTCTATTCACCTATCGCAATCCTTATCTTCACAATCACCTCGCCATCTCTTCAATTTTAAACCCATCTCTTCCGGCATTCCAAAATAAAATATAATACAAATACAATTCTTATATCCACTCCACACACACCTTCATCATCACCTAACCTAAAGCAAGGGACTTAGCGCCGCAGGCGCCCATCCGCACCCCAATGGTGGTTGCGTTGCAACAATGTCGGTATGCCTGTCCACTCGTAACCTGTCGCACCCTTGTCAGCCTGTCGCACCCTTGTCAGCTGATCCCATCCCTGCCAGCCTGTCGCACCCTTGTCAGTCTGTCGCACCGTTGTCTGCTGATACCATCACTGTCAGCCTGTCCTGTCCCTGTCACCTCGACGCTTACCTAAACTTGTGGACTTAGCGCCGCAGGCGCCCATCCGCGCCCCCCCTTGGCAGAAGGACTCCCCCACTTCCATCACCCTCCCCGAATTTTTCACTCCTCTCCCATCCTCGCAATCATTCCATCACCCTTCCCGAATTTTCCACTCCTCTCCCATCCTTCAACTCCCACTCAATTTCCACACTCACACACCCATCTCGCAATCATTCCATCACCCTTTCTCGAATTTTCCACTCCTCTCCTATCCTCGCAATCATTCCCCCACTTCCATCACCCTTCCCCAATTTTCCACTCCTCTCCAATCCTCCAACTCACACTCCATTTCCACACCCACACACCCATCTCCCATCCCATCCCACCCCATTCCTCCTTCAACTCCTAAATTCCCTAAATTTTACCATCTCCCACCCAAACAATTTCTCCTCCATCTCTTCCATCTCTTCCGTCATTCCAAAATAAAATATAATACAAATACAATTCTTATATCCACCCCTTCCTCATTCATATCCCATTTTCCCCTCATACTCACAATATTACTCATCAAATACAACATCCTCCCTCTTTTCCCATTTCCAACACACCACACTTCACTCTTTTCCCATCTCCATCTCCTCTCTCTCATCCTCCAACTCACACACCCATCTCACAATCACACATTACACACAACAAATTACCTCTAAATAATTTAAACTCCCTCATTTTTCACTTCACTTTCATCTTACAACTACCACCCTTTCCTTTTTTTTTCAATTTTCAACTAACACTCAACATTTTCCTCAACAATCACTTCCCATCCCTTCTCTTCAAATTATTATTCTTTATTTCATTTTTTAATTTATTACATATCATCTTATACATTTTCATCAACCTAAATTAACACATCCTCTATTAACCAAACCTAATCACGTCGCATTACATTTTCACCTATCGTCATCCTTTTCCTTCACAACTCACAACATATTAACTCACTTTCAGAATTAAATTATTCCCCTATCCAATAACTTTTTAAACAAATCTTTATCAACCTTAATTAACACATCCTCTAATAACCAAACCTAATCACGTCACACCCAATTCACCTATCGTAATCCTTTTCTTTACACATCAAATACAAATCCTCCATCTCTTCCCTCGATCCAACATCCTCACACTTTTCATTCTCTTACACTTTACCTTTTACCACTTTTATCCACCAACAACAATTCAAAACAATATTTTCTCTCGTCTTACAACTCTCACACAAATATTATCCCCTTCCCATTCTTTACTTCAACTTACACATCCTCATCTCAATTTCAAACAATATTCTCCCCATAAATACCACGTCCTCCTCTTCACCACCCACCACCTTAAAATAAACTCCCTCCATCCTTCAATTCATTTCATTCCCACTAACATTCATATCCTTCCACTTTACTCATCATCATATCAAATCAACCTAAATTAACACATCCTCTATTAACCAAACCTAATCACGTCGCATTACATTTTCACCTATCGTCATCCTTTTCCTCACATTTTATTCACAACTCACAACATATCTTATCAATTTCATCGCATTCAAAATTAAATTATTCCCCCTTCACCTTATTAAACAAATCTTTATCAACCTAAATTAACACATCCTCTATTAACCAAACCTAATCACGTCGCACTCTATTCACCTATCGTAATCCTTATCTTTACACAAAACACCACCATCATTCCAAAATAAAACAAAAATACTACAATTCATCCCCTTATTCACCTAACTCACAATCGCTCAATTTCACGCCAACATTCATATCACACATCATCAAATTCCCTCCTTCCATCAATATCTTACATTTCTCAATACTCTCTCTCTCGTCCTTCAACTCACACTCAATTACCACACAACACATTATTATTTCTTCCTTCTCTCATCCTCGCAATCATTCCCTCCTTCCATCACAATATCCCCCTTCTCTCACTATCAATATCATACCACCACATCACAAACACCTACCCTCATCCAAACCAAACCAAAAAATTAAATTCATCTCAAATACAACAACAATTTTCCTTACAACATCATTCATTCATATTCATCCTTTATATCATCTAAATCCACATTCACCTCAACACTCCAAAATAAATCATTATCATTCTTATCCTCAATTTTATTCACACCTAAATCATCACATTCTCTAATAACCAAACCTAATCATCTCATATTCAATTCACCTATCCCAATCCTTTTATTCAATTTTAACAATCACTTCATCCTACCTACTCATTCCATCTCATCCTTTACATTTCAAATACAAAATTTTTTCACCAAACACAACCTCATCTTCCCCTCTTCACACCACATCCTTCCAACACACTCATCAACACACTTTTTCAACAAATATTCAAAATATCTTCCCCAAATCAACTCCAAACACTCTAAAACATCTTCCATTCAATTCCTCATCAAAAACCACCTTAAAAACACCTATCACACACCCCATATCTCCTTCCCTTCCATTTTAAATCAATTTTCTCTTATCCCCTTACCTAACCTAACCTAACCTAACCTAACCAGCTCTGTACGCAGCTCTGTACGCAGCTTAGTACACAGCTCTGTACGCAGCTCTGTACGCAGCTCTGTATCCAGCTCTGTACTTAGCTCTCTACGCAGCTCTGTATACAGCTCTGTACGCAGGTCTTGGCCGTACACTCACCGACTGACGAGCTCTGCCCGAGCTCGGCAGTCGGTCGCCTCTGGTGTTCCGAAAAGTGCAAGCGTTACAATTTAAGTGCGGGGCGAGAGGCCGGGGCGTTGCCCGGGCGAGGGCCGTTGTGACACCTCGCTGTCGCGACACTTGCTCCTGCTCTGTCGGCTCGCACCACGGTTCGTGTCCGCTTCTGGGGTCAGGACTCAGCCAGGACCCGGGAGTTTGCCGCTGCTCTTCTTCTTTGAATCTACTGAGTGTACCGATGGTGTGTGGGCAAGTTTGCGTGCGACGTCGTCTTCAGTGCGGGCGTTCCGCCCTCGGGTCCGCCCCCGGTCCGCCCCCGGTCCGGCACGGCGCGGCGTCCCTCAGAAACCTGCTGGACCGGGAGAATTTTCCACACCACCCTCAGCGGCGTGAAATCGCCGGGAATATCCAGCAACGACGCAGTGTAAATCATTATGAAATAAATAAAACATAAACAGTTTTTAATCATTTTTTTTAAATCAGATTTTTGTGTTGAAATGTTCCCCTCTTGAGCCGGTCTGGCTGTGTCCAGCTACGCACGTTCCTCTCCATTTCGCCCGTCCCGTCGACAGATTATAACCAGCGGCTGCTATCTGCCCCGCAATCTGACCAGCTTACTCTGACTGCCACAGACGGAGGTGGGCACTGTAAGAAAGTTTTCTTCCGGAAAATTCCTGCAGTTTTCACACTGAATCGTTTGGGATTTCCCGTACTTTGCTCCACTTTTTTTTTTTAATCAAAAAGTCATTACTTTGTCATTATACTTTTTGTCACTTCACATGAGGAATTATGAAAACTTTTGTCAACATAGCAATATATAAAGACATCAACGCAATTATTGACATTTTTTCTAGCTATCAGGATCTTGTTAGGCATGATCTCACGTTGACTCGCGACTTCACTGACGGGCAGAGGGCTGTCTCCCCAAACGACCGGCAGGTGGTCGCTGTGAGATAACACGCCGGCGCGATAAAAAGTTCGCGACAGACAGAGACAGACTACCCCGCCGATGAGCCGGCAGCGGCCAGCCCGTATTCTTCTTTGGCGCAGTCGCCTAGCTGCGTTCGGAGAGCGAACGTCCCTGGCAGAATTATTGCAGCGGGTTCAAGAGGGAGGGAGAAAGAGAGGGGGGAGAGAGAGAAGAGAGAGAGAGAGAGAGAGAGAGAGAGAGAGAGAGAGAGAGAGAGAGAGAGAGAGAGAGAGAGCGGGTAGAGACGGACTAAAAGGAGTGCAGACAGTCTGTCTGACTCGCTGTCGCCGTGCTGGCGCCGCCGTCGGGGAGCTCCGAGCAGAGCTCCGAGAGTTCCGAGCTCGTGCCACCTCCGCGGGCCACTGCGACTGGCCCCGCCGCCCCCGCCGCCCCCGCCGCCCCCACCACCGACTCTGCTGCTGATGCTGATGCTTCTGACGCTTGCCCCCTCAGCATAAGCAGGTGAGCGGGAGCAGACAGACAGACGGACTGGGCACGGGTCGAACCGGGCCGAGCGCCTGCGAGCGTCAGGGTAGGCCAGCCCGCAGGACACGCGTGCGTGCAGGGAGCTGGTGCTGTCCGCCCACCGGCAGCACTGCTCTAACTCGGCACGTGGTCCCTCCCCTCCAGCATCATGTGGACCATGCCGGCGGTGCTGGTGCTGCTGCTGTCGTCGGCGCTGTCCTCTGGGCCGGGCGCCGCGGAGCCGCCGCCGTCCGCGCCGCTGCGGCTGACGCCCGTGCTGGCGGCGGGGGATGCTGCCGGGGCGCGCGCCCTGGCCGCGGTGCCCGCGCTGCTGGCCGACGGCTGCTCCAGCTACGCGGGCTTCCTCACAGTGGACGCCGAGCACGACTCGAACCTGCTCTTCTGGTTCTTCCCTTCCGAAACGCAGCAACGCACGGCGCCCCTCATCGTCTGGCTGCAGGCAAGAACCATCACGCGGTTAGGTGCCATTTTGTTCGTGGGTTCGATTCCCGACGGCGGCGATTTTTTCCCCTGCGTTCCATTATGTTTGCTGCACAACTGGCCTCGGCAAGCTCTATCCTCCTGCCCTGCCCCGTGTAACGCCTGTCTGTGACGGCCAGGGCGGTCCTGGCACCAGCATGATGCGGGCCGTGTTCCTGGAGAATGGCCCCTACCACATCGACAGCACCACCCGGAAGCTGGGGCGGCGCCGGGGCTCGTGGACGCGGTCGCACTCGATGTTGTACTTCGACAACCCCGTCGGCACGGGCTACAGCTTCACAGGCGACCCTGACGGGCTGTCCAAGAACGTCGGCCAGGTGAGTAGCACAGATCGAGTCGAATTCAGTCTTTTCTAGTCGTCCACTGACCCTCAGTTCCTTTCCTCAGATTAGCGCTAACCTCATCGAGGCGCTACGCCAGTTCTTCATCATGTTCCCCGAGCAGAGCGGACGCGACCTGTACGTGGCGGGCGAGTCCTTTGGCGGCAAGATGGCGACGGCGCTGGCGCACACCATACACCGCCTGCCGTCACCGCAGGCCGCCGCGACCAGCCTCCGCCTCAAGGGTCTGCTGGTGGTCAACGGGCTGATTGAGGCCGAGAGCCAGATCGACAAGAGCGCCATCGCCTACCAGCTGGGCCTGGTCGACGAGGAGGGCCGCGACGAGATGGAGGCCGCCGCCGCCCGCCAGAGGCAGCTCATCCGCGACGGCAACTGGTCCGAGGCCCGCAAGCTGGCCCTGGACGAGTGCGGGAGCGCTGTCTCCCCGCAGGACACGGGCATGGTGGGGCTCACCAACTACCTGCTGTGGAACGGCACCCACGACGAGGGCTTCCAGGACCTCGCCCAGCATGAGATCGTGCGTCGGGCCCTGCACGTCGGCAACGCCACCTTCACGGTGAGGATGTTCGGGGGCGGGGCGGGGCGAAACGGCGACCATGACCACGGTCACGGTCCACGGTCACGGCCTTACACCCACAGTGCAGCGGTACTCCTTACGAGGCCGCGCCTGGCTCTGGCGCGGGGAGTATAGCCGCCACACCACCAACGCGCCAACGCCACCCCCAGTTTCCGCTTTGTATACTTGGTGAAATTTTGTTGGCGTTTTATTTCCATCCAACTTTCTTTTTTTTTATGTCGTTGTCATTTGGGATGTGTTGCGTTGTTGGCAGGGCCGCGCCACCGCCGTGGGCCTCGCTATCCGCAACGACATCGGCCGGTCCGTGCTGCCGGAGCTGGCCGAGCTGGCCGACTACTACCACGTGCTGGTGGCCAGCGGCCAGATGGACCTGTGCCTGCCCTACCGGCTGACGGCGAACTTCCTCCGGCGGATGCGTTGGAGTGGCGCCGCCGACCTGGCCGCCTCCAAACGCCACACATGGTGTGTCCGCGGCCAGTTTGCCGGCTATGCCCGGACGACGCGGGCGCGCGGGCTGCCGGGGACGCTGACGCACGTCCTGGTGCGCAACGCGGGACACTACCTGGGCCAAGACCGGCCACGGTGGGCCGCCAACATGCTGAGGACCTTCACCACCGGGAGCAGCTTCGACACGTGTGGGGAGCGCGGAAGGGAGGCCGCAGCCACCATCGTGCGGCCCTGAAGCCCTGACGGCCTCTCAGCTGCCATGAAATGTGAAAAGCCGTCAAATAAAGAGGGGAAACTGACACGTCTCCATGCGTCATCACTGGTCGTGGCTACGGCACAAGGTGTATAGAGGCCACGGCAACTAATCCGATACCGCACACACAACCCTACTTAGTTAATCGTTAACAAGGTCTGGCCATAACCATAATACACATAATCAGCCTTCGAATGCGAATCAAACAGCGCGCGCCCTCTGGCCAAAAGAAAAAGTATGACAAATTCGACCTGAAAGTTCTCATACATGAAACAGCAAAAACCTTACTATTCACATTCACATCGCCATTGCAGTGCGTCATGCTCTCGTCTTCGGCTGATTCTGGGCTGGTTGGGTGTTGGGTCTGGGTCTGGTCTGAGTCGAGCTTTGTGCGACGGTTGTTGTGTGTGTGTGTGTGTGAGTGATCCGTCCGTGCCTGTACGAAATAACTCGTGACAATGGTAATTCTAATCCGCCAATAGATTTGCAATCTAGCAGTATATTTTGTCGAATGTGAAAAATTTTGCTTCGTCAGATATTTAAGTGTAATTTTGTTTCTTCAGTTTTGTCTACCTATTTGATAAAATCGATTTGAAATATCAGATGTCCGAGTCCGGCTTTCAATCATATCTTCGTATTATTGGTAACTGACGTTGAATGTCAGTTGTTATTATTTCATTAAATAACTCGGTTTGCTCTGGATGTGAACTTCGACTTACGAAACATGAAATTTCATGTAATACCTATCATGCTTTATATTAACCTATTCTAACCTATTCTAACCTATACCTCTTCGTTCAATTTGTCATTTCTATATGTTTACGATTTATTCAACTGAGTTTCCGTGCCTCATATTACGAGATGTTAGTGTGTGCATTTGCTGGCGTTGAATTATCAATTCATTCATGTTATCTTGCAGCAACCTCAAATAATCTTGTTGAAAGAGGGTACGGAGAACTCCCAGGGTACCTCCCAACTTCTCTCAAACATCACAGCATGCTCAGCCGTTGTGGATGCAGTGAGGACCACTCTCGGTCCCCGAGGAATGGACAAGCTGATTGTCGATCAAGGTGGAAAAGCTACAGTTTCAAATGACGGTGCCACCATCATGAAACTTTTGGAAATAGTACACCCTGCTGCCAAAACACTGGTTGACATCGCCAAATCTCAAGATGCAGAGGTCAGTAATGTAAAGACACTGACTGCTGAACGTAGCTATTATCTCTCCTTTCAACGCTTACTTTGGAGATGTCAAAGTTTGCGACCTTAGGAGAGTAGATAAAACTTTTGTATAGACTAATGATGCTCTGGAGTATAGAGTGTCATTTCATGTCTCAAAGTACATGAATGAAAATTTTGTATGGTTTTACTTTTAGAGCCTTAAATGTTAACCTTATTGTTTCAAATATTGACAAACTGTCCAAAACTGGGAATAAACCTGCCAACTGTTAATTTACATGTAATAACAATTTATTACAGGTTGGAGATGGTACCACCAGCGTTGTTCTGCTAGCTGGTGAATTTCTGAAGCAAGTTAAACCATTTGTTGAAGAAGGAGTACATCCCCGCATTATCATCCGTGCGATTCGGAAGGCCACTCAACTTGCTGTAGAAAAGATCAACAGTCTTGCTGTCAAGATTGAGAAGTCCAATGCTGCTGAGCACCGTGCTTTGCTTGAAAAATGTGCTGCCACTTCCCTTAACTCAAAGTTGATTCATCAGCAGAAGGCATTCTTCTCTAAAATGGTTGTTGATGCTGTGCTAATGTTGGATGAGTTGTTGCCTCTTAACATGATTGGTGTTAAGAAAATCCAAGGTGGAGCTCTGGAGGTGTGTTATTCAGTTTTCTTAATTGTTTATCCTACACCCTCCTTAAATTATCTGACTTATTCTCATCAAATTTAATTGCTTCTTCAATCTTAATTATTTTTGTTCTCACAGGACTCCCAGTTAGTGAGTGGAGTAGCCTTCAAAAAAACCTTCTCTTATGCTGGCTTCGAGATGCAGCCAAAGAACTATGTAAATCCCAAAATTGCCCTTCTCAATGTGGAACTGGAATTGAAAGCTGAGCGAGACAATGCTGAAGTCAGAGTGGAATCTGTTAGCGAGTACCAGAAGGTTGTTGATGCTGAGTGGCAAATTCTGTATGATAAGCTGGAAAAAATTGTGAAGAGTGGAGCTCAAGTGGTTTTGTCAAAATTGCCAATTGGTGATGTCGCTACTCAGTACTTCGCTGACAGGTAAGTGTTGTTGCAATGTGTTGCGTACTGACACCTAGAAATTTCTAATTGTGAAAACTACTTTTTTGCTGTTGATAGGGACATGTTCTGTGCTGGCCGTGTTCCTGAAGAAGACCTGAAGAGGACAATGAAGGCCTGTGGTGGTTCAGTTATGTCCACAGCTCATGATCTAAATGATGCTGTGCTTGGCCAGTGTGAAGTATTCGAGGAAGTCCAAGTGGGAGGTGAAAGGTAATATTTTATTGTTGAATTAGACAATTTGTATCCCTTAATTTCAATGAGTTCTTATTTAATTAAAATAAAAATGCTCCGTATTTTGCTTTAAGGTTTAACATCTTTAAGGGTTGCAAAAATGCAAGGACCTGCACATTGCTGCTCCGTGGTGGAGCTGAACAGTTCTTGGAGGAAACTGAGAGGTCTTTGCATGATGCTATTATGATTGTGCGCAGGACAATCAAAAATGATGCTGTAGTTGCAGGTAATTTGATGTCTGGATGTTGTTTTCTGCCTGGAATGAGTTTACTGCTACTTTTCCAGACTTGGAAACCATTTTGAACTAATATTCTTTTCTTGTAGGGGGTGGAGCAATTGAAATGGAACTTAGCCGTCATCTCCGTGACTACTCCCGAACTATTGCGGGCAAGGAACAACTACTTATTGGTGCCATTGCAAAGGCTCTTGAAGTGATCCCTAGGCAGCTGTGTGATAATGCAGGATTTGATGCTACCAATATTCTTAACAAGCTTAGGCAGAAGCATGCTCAAGGTACGTGTGCACTTTGTGCTCCTATGTTTTCACCCAGATGTAATTTTGAATGTGAGCTCAATCAATATTTTGTTTTTTCTGATTACAGGCCAGTGCTGGTATGGTGTAGATGTCATGAAAGAAGATATCTCTGACAACTTTGAAAGCTGTGTGTGGGAGCCGTCTGTCATAAAGATCAATGCCTTGACTGCTGCCAGTGAAGCTGCATGCTTAATTTTGTCTGTAGATGAAACTATTAAGAACCCAAAATCGGGTGGTCATGATGCTCCTCAAATGCCACAGATGGGAAGAGGCATGGGCCGACCCATGTAACTTTTTACTTCTGCAAATTTTTGGCTAACTTCATAATTTATTTTTGCACAGCTCTTTCAGGCAGAACTGTCTCATATCACACTATACGTTCCAGTAATGAGAACGAGTGAAGTTATGAGTTTTCTTAAGTTGTTCCCAGTGCTGTTCTGTGCATTTGTTCTCTTGCTGTCATTTTATTCATTCAGTCCTTCAGCTATTATCGTCATCACTTAAGATAGTCATGGAGTAGATCAAATTTGCTAAATTTATTCCCAGTGCCTTAATTCCATGGATCCATTTGTTTGCTGTTGTCATTTTCAATCTCATTGCTTATTTTATCTATCATTTGTTATGTATTCACTAATAACAATTAACTTGCACATCATGTTCTTTGCTTTGTTGATGTATTGATATACCGAGGCAATCCCTAGTTTTTTCTATTAAAGACCTAAACAAATTCATAACTAACCCAGTTCTTATTTTATTTTCCCTAAAGTGATTGTTCAGTGTCAGTGGTAAGATAAAGCAGCACACATTTCAAATCCAATTGATACTTCTAAATGTTTTAATTTACTTATGTACATAATTACACCATCTGTTGATTTTATTTGGAATTATGATTTCACCAAATGAACTATAGGAGGGTTTCAGTAGAACCATAAAACTAAAACATGTAATTCTTACCAGATATTCATACACTGGCATAACAAGACAGGATACCACGCATATTTAAGTCCAAAATGGTAAAAATTAAATGATGCCTACAGCTAAAACCCATACTTTGATTGAGTTTGTTTCCGACTCTGGCGGTTGTTAGCCCATTGATTTTTGAGCTCAATTTCATTTTCTTTTGCCTACGAACAAAAATAAAATACTGTCATAAATTCTGAAACTTAAAAAGATAATAAGATGTCAAAATGTTACTTACAATGTGTGCAAGGTATGTAATTTGATGCTTCCTTTTTTGTAGTGAGTTGCTGAACATCTTGCTCTTGCTGCTTGAGCGTGGTTGTTCTTCGGTTAATTGTTTAGTTAGCCATTCTCGCTGGTCAGGCATAATAGAATCACCAGACACATCAACGATCTGGATTTCCTCTCGTTTGCGTCCTTTCCTCCCACATAACTTTGTCAGCTGAAAGGTAAAAAAAAATCAACAAAATGTCATGAGATTTCATTATCACTAAGACTCTACATGTTTAAGGACGTGCTAATAGTGCTATTAGGAAGGAAGGAAACTTCGGAAAACTCACAGCTTCATCATCTAACTGAAGATCTCCACTGCCCTCAAAGTGTATGAAGTCCTGACCAGAATCAGCCTGAGGCAAACTAGATTCTTCAGTATGCTGTTCAGACTGTTGGTACTGATAGTCTACAGAAGAGGAGTTCTGTTGGTAAAACACTGTGGGATCCTGGTATTCAGAAGTACTTGCTGTTGATTCCATTGCTACTACTGGGATATCAGGGAGTTTATCTTCCTTATTTAGTGAGAAGAAATCAATGGAATCGTTCTCTCCATCAGATTCAGCGTCTGAATCAGGCTGTTTCCTTTTCAGAGACTGGTTAGAAGACTTAGGGAGCGTCTTCTTCACTGGTGGAGTTGGAGTAGGCTTTCTTGTGAGCACATTTGGAACAAGTGCCCTATTGGCCTCCTTTACCAGTGCTTGCTTGGGTGGTGGGAGCAGAGCAAACAATCCTGATCCTTTCTGTAAAGGTAATAAAAATGTGAAGATGACACAGTGCTAGCAGAAAAATAAGAAGTCTTTCAAATACCACAACTGATTCAGGGGGGGGGGGGGGCAAATCATGACCTATTTTGTACCATGTAGTATGTAAAAGACCCCTAATCAGGAGTGGTAGAAAAACAAAACTCACAGCTGATGGCTGAATTTTTTTCTTTGCTTTAGGTTCATCTTCATCAGGAAACTGAAATTAAACATATTTAAAAAAAGATGAAAAATAACATAGTACACAGATCAAAATAATATTAAAAACTGCATTCCATTACTTACATCTGACAACGATGGAATCAGTATCTTCACTGTTCCTTTCTTGCCTTTGGCTTTGGAATCTTTTGGTAGCACCACTGAATTCTGGAGCAATGATGGAGCAGTATGATGTTTTGGTGCTGGAAGCTTGGAGCAAACTGAGGAGCTCTCGTCTTCATTATCTTCTTCAGTTATTTCAAATGTTTGTGCCTTTGGAGGTGGCAATTTGGAATGAAGGTCTGATTTGATGACTGGAATATGAGGTACCTCTTGAAGTAGAGAATTGCTTTTTGACTTTGAAGACACTTCAGCGGGAGAAGTATTGTTCACAGATTTTTTTGTGGAGCTAGCCAAAGGAGATATTTTATCACTTGCTACAGTTTCCCCTTCATTGTCACTTTCATTTTCACTTTCTCCACTGCTCCCATATGCTACGAGCGACATCATCTGCAAATAAATTTCGGCAACAATTAAAAACACACTAAGAAACAAATTTTACCTCCAAATCATGGCAACCTTCAGTCGCGTACACGCAAACTATCAATATCACAGAAAACATAACAAAATTTTAGGTTATAAGTATGTTTTACAAATAGTCACCGTTCTCATACTTTAAATGTCCCTTTGCAGGCACCGTATAAAATAAATTCTCAACGATCTTTGGTGAGAAAAAAAAAAAAAATACGCTGCGTCTAAATTGTCATTACGATCAAACCATCAGCATCAGCAGAACAGATTTTGATCAGCTTTAGCGAAGAGGGGAGGGGGAGGGGGCTATCACAATAAAGACACATCCACCCACTCGTCCGTCAGTCATATGGCGGAAGAGAGGCTGAACAATAAATATCTTATATGTGTACTGGCAGCATGTTACAGGCAATAATTACAGCCCAGTTTTTGCATTTAATCACTCCGGCTATTTTTCTTTCATGTCGGAATAACATTATACAAGGAGAAAGCTCGGCTGCAAACGACTGATGAGCGAACGTACTGACGCACCTTACTGTGATTGCCCTTCACGTTTAACAGATGACTATCGGCGGCTGCCCAGCCCGAGAGAAGAACGAAAGCAGAAGAAATTTTAAGGCCCTGAAGTGGGTCCTGCCCGTTCCTTCTGCTTTTTGGGCCACGCTTTCAAGGTAAGTAAACTGATTTATTTTCAAAACATTTGCGCTTCACGACCGTTCAGAAAGAATTGCGGGACATTTCGCGGTTCGATTCTGCTTGTTTCGATTCGTTTGGTTCCTGCGGTATGTGGGGATTTCGGTTGCTGGTAGACCTCTTGGACTGTGGTGAGGTCTGGTGCTTCCAGCACAGCCTAGCAGGGCCCCGTCCAGCCGTGTGTAGAAGACCTGCCCTGCCATCAGACCAAAATAGAATGACTGGATGAAATGGCTGCGTCGTTAAGTAGAGCATAGAACCACACTTCCATAAGCAGGTATCGCGTGCTGAGAAGGCTGAATATGTTTTCGATGCCAGTTTGTCACGATCGGCGATTTTGTTTTGGTTGAGTTCCTGACTCCCGAGCATTTTTCCATAGGCCTAGCTCGGCTCTAGGCAGGCAGCAGAAGAAGCCCCTCTCCTTGCACCATTTTATGATCCAAATCTGCGCGTTACGATCGCGTGGGGATATGCTGTTGGAGACTGGAACTGAAATTAGAGTAGATAAGATAGACGAAATCGGTTCGTTTGTTGACTATATTGTAATTATTATCTTTCATAGTTTGGAAATGGGAAATGTATACAACAGTGTAAGATGCATCACAAGTTCACATGATTGGAGTGTGTGAATAGGTTATCTTTATATTACCCCCAGGGAGTGTCAAAATCTTAGTATTTTTAAAAGTATGATTATTTCCATAAACAATTAAAACTGAATAGGTTTTTGATATTTATCATTACCAAACTCTAGTGCAAAGTTTTCAAGGCTAATGAATAGGAAACCTTGCCCATTTCTACCATCTTCATCAATCCATCTATTCATTCATTCATTTATTCAACCATTCATTCAGTCAGTCAGGCATCCTACCATTCACTCATTTGCTCATTCATTTGTGTGTTTGTTCATTCATTCATCTTTAGAAACAGCATACCAGTAATTTAAAATGTCTTGTAACCAACATTTTTGTGGATTGAACAGTCAAATTATTAAATGAGATCCTTAATGAGCTTTTTCTTTCTTGTTATTTTATGTAGCGTAAACCCAAAATGGGTACGGACCAACAACAGTTTTGCCTACGATGGCACAGCTACCAAAGCAGCCTGATGGCCACATTACCTCAGTTGTTGGATGGAAATCATTTGACGGATGTCACACTGTCAGCACAGGGGCGTAACTTACGAGCACACAAAGTTATTCTATCAGCCTGCAGCCACTATTTCAAGGAACTTTTTAAGGTATGCAATGCTATGCAAGTCAAGTTTGGTGTCTATGGAAAAAGTATTTCTACTTACAAACTCTCATTTTAGGAGCTACAGCCCCTCCAGCACCCAGTGATAGTTCTTCCCGGCATGAATTTTGCTGACCTGGTTGCTCTTGTGACATTCATGTACAGTGGTGAAGTAAATATATACCAACATCAATTGTCTGGATTGCTAACCATGGCTGATGTCTTGCACATTCGTGGTCTCTCAGAGGTTGGTTCTGAGGTTAGTATATTATTAGCATATTTGTTTATGAATGTTTTAGTTCATGGATGGTGGTTCCTACAATTTTTATTTCATGATTGCAGGCTGGAAATGCAGGAATGGATAGTTTGGCTCCTCCTGTCTCTAACAAACGAGACCCAAAGAGTCCTACAGCAGCTAAAAGAGCCAAGCTCTCCACCTCATCACCAACACATGTCACAAGCCCTCCTCTTGAGCAAGCTGCTGACAAGAGATCCAAAGAAAGTGCATTGGACTATGCACTTTATGGCAAGCGTAGCTGGCTACAATCTTTAGATCCAAATCTGTACACCAATGGTAATATTTCTCAGGAAGTAGCAGAAAATCTTGCCACTCTTGATTCAAAGATAAATGCTAGTCAGTTTCAAAACTTGAATGAGAAAATGGCCGATCTTTATAATCAGAAGATTGGATCCAAAAAGTCCCTAAATATGGACAGGTCAAGAAACATTTTAGATGATCAGGTGTTTCCAACAGTGTCCCAAAAACCATCTGGAAGTCCTATTGCTGGGTTACATGTGGCACCTGATGGCTATTTCCGTGTTAAGACTGAACAGGAGCTGGTAAACTCTGTGGCATCAGGTGAATCTATGAAAACTAGTTCAGGGAATGGAAAGCATGTTTTGGACAAGGACACTGATGATGGAAAAGGTAATTTTTGATTCCTTTTGTTTTTAATTGCATGAAGGAATGACAAATCCTGTAACCAATCATGTTAATCATATTTTGGTAGGATTGGAGTCGCCATCAAGGCTCTTCACTGAAAACATGATGGAAGACAAAATGGATTTGTCTACAACGCAAGGCCTGGATCTGTCCCAAGCGGTTGGGAGCAACAATAGTAGCAACAACAGCACTAGCAATAACAGTCCAAGTAGTAAGTCTACTAATGCGTCTTCCTCGGGCTCCATTTCCACATTTCACACCAAATTGTACGCCACATGCGCCATATGTGGGAAGCAGCTCAGCAACCAATACAACCTAAGGGTCCATATGGAGACTCACCAAAATGTTTCTTATGCATGTTCCATTTGTAGTCATGTGTCTCGTTCTAAAGATGCTCTACGCAAACATGTATCGTACCGCCATCCAGCACCTGTAGATGGAAGTGGTTCTGGAGGTGGATCAGGGGCAGGAGGCAACAAGCGAGAAAGCAAGAAAAAAGCAGACCAAGCTGCAGCTGCAGCCTCTGCAAATGTGTCGTCTGCTTCAGTAGCTGCAACATCAACAACTACATCCACAATTACAACTGTGGCTAATAGTACAACGGCTTCTAGCTCTGTGACTACCACCTCAACAAACCCAGTCACATCGTCTGATAGTATCTAGCAGTTTTTACACATGACTAACTCTAAATCCTAATGTGTGACTCCCTCTTCCTCTCCCTCTTCCTTGTGTTGGGATTAAATTTTTGTACCTAGCTTGCTATAGTGTGTTAAGCTAATCCTCTTTTGTATCGACTTTAATGTCCTTTGGGTCTACATACTGCATGTGCAGTATGTGATTAGTGAGTGATATAAATTATTTTGAAGTTGTTTTATCCCTGAAAGTAGCATTTCAAAAATGTGCTGAAACATGCTCCATCCTGTTCATGCACAGATTTGATATCAATTCGACCCCGTTCTGTTGCACTGTGGCATATGCAACTGAATATCTGATACCTAGAGGTGGTATCCATAGTGCACTTTTTCAATGAAACGCCATCCTATGATGTGTTTGCTCAAAATTGGTGCAAAACATTCATATTTTTCACATCTCATTTGCATTTATTCAGTGGTGCAGGTGTATATATTTTTCACTTCCATTCTTTTATAGACAGTTTCAAGTTATGTGCAAGATAGTTTGCTCCTGAATCAACACCAAGTTAATGAGGGGTAATATCTTCAGTGGACATTTCACTGTTTACTCGCAAACGTTGAGGTATGAACCAAAAACTTTATTTCTTACTCTACTTCAGTTCGGGGCATATTTTCAAGTTTCTGTCTACTTAAGAATGAATGAATAATATGGGGATATGTCTGTGAGGAGTAAGCAATGAAAGATCAGTACTTTTTGTTCAGGTGTATATAGGTTGAAAAAGTGTACTATGATTTGATGAGATATATTTTAAGTTTGTTGTTTAATGTTTTCATTTCCTTCTTTTGTTGTTAACCTAGATATTGTGTATTTTAATTGTTCTTTTTCATTGCTCTTGATAGCAGTGGAAATTTGTAACATCACCAAAGTGTCCATAATGTAGGGCTGATCTTGGAAACCGCAGCCGTACTGACCTAGTCGAAACCTCTCCAGTGCCTAGTTACCTTGTTGAGGAATGATTATTTCTATTCAGTTTCATAAGTTTGTGGTGCCGCATCTTTAGAATGTTGAGACTGAGTTTCAAGTGTCTTGAACCTATCCTATCGAAATGCATAACTACTGCATTATGTCAGTCATATTTAAAAGCAACTTTGCAACAATGGTACTGTTACTCTGCTTTTGTCTCCATTTGAAGGTTACAAGGAATTAGTTTCCTTTACTGCTTCAGAAAGTCTGTTTCATTCTGACTGAGAAAAAGAAAAAGGAAACACGTCTTTGCAGAGCAAGTCTGCAGCATTTTTGCTAGTCAAGATTTTAACTCTGAACTCCTTTCTTTCTTCCTTTTCTTTTCTTTTGGTTATGGGTCTCAACATATCTTCCTATGTCTTTTGGAACTTGTCACTTCCTGTTAATTAATCTTCCAATCTTTTACTTGTTGAATCAGAAAATTTATATTTGTTACCAAGTCTTGGTATATCTTTGCTTTTATGAAAGATAGGATAATGATAAGTAAATTTGATGGGATAATTGAGTCAAATGGTGCTATTGCATCGTTGTTATGGTACAAATATAACTAAACCCAAAGTTCAATAGATGTCTGTCTCCCATCTGTAGTCAGTTAAGTACATTTAAGATGGACGTTCTGTAATGTTTTGAGGTAAAAGAACAGGAAGCACATGGAGAACGTAAAGCATCCCGTAGCCATTATGTATCTTCAGTGTTTATTCGGAGGGCCAAAAATATATGACTGCAAAGACATGGATATGTCTCTAAATGCAGAATTGCTAATTTATGCTGCACTACCTTTTTTGCTACTCTGGTTAACTTCTAGGATTGTGCCATGTACTACATAATTACCAAAGTCTGACCACAGTGCCTTTTGAATTACTTACTAATAACCTATATTGACGCTTTCAAGAAATGGAAAATGTAAAGCAAATTCTTAAAATTGTAACTACCACCCCTATTTGTGATATCAATGTTAAACAGTTCCTATGATATTTTGGTCTATATTGATTCTTTTCTTTTTCTTTCCTTGAAATTTTACTTGAAAGAATAGGGATTTTGTGCCACAAGCTCAATTGTTAATCACAAAATATTTATCAATTGTACCAAATGTGCCTTTTGATGTTTGTCTTTAAAGTTTATAAATGTTGTATGAAACAGATTCTAAGTGTTACGAACCTGAAACTGACACCTAAACTGATTTGTGCCATTAATTTCTAGGAGCTTAAAATTTGTGCGGCAAATGTTTTCTCGTTTTCTCGTGTTTTTTTTTTTTTTTTTTTTTTTTTGTTTCTTTGTTGAAAGAATATGACTGTTTACAATTTTTCTTGTTCTATTTCAGTTAGAAAAATATTCATGATGAGTATTGATTGATGTTTGTCAATATTTGAAAAATCACATTAGTTTTGACCTAACATAACTCTGCGGGACCTTCACAGTTCCTGTAGGACTTAGGCCTACTGAATCAATGGGCATGAATCCACTGCTCTGCTTTCATTTCTAATGTGCGTAGGTGCTTGTAAATTTATCTTAGCTATGTTCATAGCTTACATCTTAAAAGCCGGACCAACGAATTGTATCGAAGTCAAGTGTTTCATTCTTTGCACACATGACATGTGGCTAAGACTAAGGATGTCCTATTCTTCTTACAGAGTTTATATTGATATATATCTTTTAAAAATCCCTATAAGTGATGTTGGCTGTTTTAAAAGTGTTTATTTATATGTTGAAAATTTCCAGATTTAAAAATACCCGTTGATACTTGAATAGATGTGGTACTTGTTTAATTAAAACAATTAAGTGCATGCTTCATGTATTTGGCTTATTATGAGTAATTGGAATATTTCAGTTTGTCCGTAACTGCCAACATATACTCTTCAAAGTGCTGTATATGTCTGTTCTAGTTTAGCAACGGTGACACCATTTGGTTGCCGATGTCAGTGGCGTGGGGGTCATGATTGGCATTATATATTATGTTGCATAGCATCTGCTTTGAAAACCCTTTCCTTTATTGTCACTGTTATTCTGAGTTTTTCATGATGCATGTAATTTTTAAGGTAGGTTTGAATCGGAAGTGCTTTATTTACGATTTTTTTTTTTTTTTTTTTTTTTAAGTCCTTCTTGTACATTTGGAGAATGTTGGAGTTTTACCAGAGAAACCACCATTTAGTGAGGCATTTGTGTAATCTATTACACATAATGTCCAAGGGCTTCATACCTTTATCACTTGAGGGCAACCATCTAAAATCCTCTACATAAATAATCATTGGTTTTAATTGTGTAAGAATTTTACTTGTATGACTTTCGAGATAGATTTTATGGGTTTGGGCTTTTAAGGTATTTTTTTCTTCTTTTTTTTACTTGTTTGTTGTAGAGTTGCCTTTTTGAGGCATAGAATAGCATGAAATAAGTGTGTGGAAAAGTAATTTGCTATTGTAAGTTGAAATTTCAACCAAATGGACATAGCTATTAGAGTGGGTGTGAAGATTTATCCCAAAGATCCTGGTTTTTAAGCAGTCATTTTGGAATCAGTGGCATGCATTTCTACTTTAAAACCAAAAATCAGCTGCCATTATTTCAAATTGTATTGCTGCCCAAAGCATTATAGTGCCTATATGGGTCATGCAAATATTTAACATTTACCATCTACCATACCCTCAAAGAAGTATTGCTTATTGAATGATGTAGTAACTGGATGAGAACATAAATTTACTATCTCAACATTTTCCCTTGTGAAGAATGTCAATGCAATAATTTTTTCGACACTAAAGACAGAAAGAGAAGAACTACCTATAATCACTCTTAGTGACTTCTTTCTACCCATATTTGTTTTTATGTTTTCCTTCACATAAGCTGTTACTGTCTTTTGTGACTACACTTGTACTTGAAGTATGTAGTTTCCATCCATTTAACTCTGTTCCATAATTTGATCCAGTGTGCATCCTTTCTGGGAGATGGCTACAACGAAAAGCTTGCAGTCTGCAGGAAGGTGTCCAGGAATTCAGAAGTCCAAGTGTTAAAGCTGTTTTGGTGTCAACTTCCTAATCAGTCCTGCTTTCTTATATATATATATACATATATACATATATATGTATTCTTGTGTGCAAATATTTCATATTATGTGTTGGTGTGCATTAACTTAACATGACCTGGCAAATTAACTTTTTTTTTCTTTTTTTTAAGTGCACGTGTTAGTCATTTTTGTTGTGCATTGTTTTGAGTACTTGTGTTTGGTACTATTCTATGCAATATATTCTTACTGTTATGCTTGATTGTGTAAGCTTAAGTCAACTTTAGCTGATCTCTTAGTCTTGTTACATTTCCCTTCACGTCTAAGAACACAGAGGAGGAATGGTTGCTGTTTTCTTCTTAACGAGGGTTTTTCAGTTTTTATGAACATACTTTATTAGCTTTTGAAGTATATTAAGCATGTGCAAATTTGCAAGAACATGATGGTATCTTCATTATGTTACTGAAGTGTATGTAGTTTTGTTTGTCTTTAGTTATTACACATGCTGAATTAAAAGCAGTGTTTTGTACATTTGAGGACCCCTCTTTGGGTTTTGTGTCAAGAAGGTACTTAATCATATCAATCTTGAATGATCTGTGCAGTGTTACCAAATGAGCTGCTCCACAAGCCGAGCTCAGTTTAATACGCATACAGTTGTCTTTTTTTAATTTATTGCTATATTTATTGTGTCAGTTTGATGGAGAGTCTAGCTTGACTGCATCGGCTGTGGTATCAGGCTAGTCAAAGCCAGTTCCTTCACAGCAATTTGGTTCATTGTGCAGTTCATTCACTATGGTTTCCTGCATTGTAATTTTTCTTTTTGTTGTTATTATTTATTTAGGTTTGTGTTTGGTTGGTTTGAACTTTTGTAAGTAATAGAGATGTCACAATGACACCGACTAGCGGCCAAAGCTTAGTAAGGAGACTAGTGTGTTAGCTGTGATTATTTTATTGTAATCCATTCTGACCTTCCCTCCTTTTTTTTTTTCTTAAAAAAAAATATAGATATAGGATAATTATTTAGTGCAGTGGGGTCAGTTTTTTTTTTTTTTTTTAATCTTAGCAGTTCCTTGTTTTTGTTGATACATCTGTGCAGCTGCAGCTTGCAGTCCAATCTTCATCACATTGCCCAATTGTGCATAATTACTTTTCATGACTAAACACAGCCATGATTTCCCCTTTTTTCCCTCCTACTAATGGTAAACCCCCTACAGGAGAACGGTTTTCATCCAAAACTGAATAAAAATATTTATCTTTTTTATGTAAAGTTCAATTGATGCACTTTACCAGTTTCCCACCTTGCCTTTGTAGGTTTAGGTTCTGCGCGGGTTACAGGCACTATTGATAGCTGTATACGATACATGAACTGGAAATGAGGAGAATAAAGGTACAGGGTAGGAAAATAACCAAAAGTAGTTCATTGAGTGCTAAGTTTTGAACAATTGATGGGAACTTTATATTCATTGGCTGCTATTTTGTGCTGTTTGATGTGAAACTGTGTTTCATTTCATTCATAGTACTTAAGTATTGTCCTTTTTCCAAATTACATGAAGACTTCAACAGACAAGTACTTAGTTTTCCATTTTATTATATTTTAACATAAGTAGTTCCATTTATAAAAATGTTTTCCAATCTCTGTATTAAATGTTCATTGTGCTATTTTTTGAGAAATTGTATGTTTTGGGTCAAATTTCTTGTAGGTATGATAGAATGTGCTGTCATTTGAAAATAGCAGTCTTTGTGATATGATTTGCAAGATCATTGAAGGACAATACTCTTTTGGCATAGTCTTACATTTTCATATGTGCCTTATCAATGTCTTGTTGAAGACTGAGTTCTGAAAGTGGGAGCTCATTTGTGATATTTTTGTTGTGTTCCATTACTTCAGTCAACAGTAACCCACTGCACTGTCTGATCTCCATGAAGAAGGCAGCTTATGTTCAAGAATATACTAAAAAATTTGCGAATGAGCCCCCACAATTTACTAAAGGAGAAATTCAGCTATTGTGCCAAAATACCCTTTCATGTGATGTAATTGTACACGTGTTAATTAGTCTCTTTTGAGATGCTTATGTGCATATTTAAATCCAAAGAAACTTATGCCAAAAAAATATGTATGTACCAAATCATTGTTGTTTTTTTAAAACTGAAAGTACTTACAAGGTACTTCTCTTCTGGCATTATGTATGTAAAAAAGTGCTGTTCTTTATCTGGCCTAATAAGTGTTAGTAAAGTACATGTCTGCTTTATCAAAGAAACTTATTTTCTTCTGTATTCTTCCTTGGTCAGAAATTTTAGCGAGTACTGAGGCGGTGACCGGAAGTGGAATGAAGTGCCTTAAATTGTCAATTTTCCGATGAAAATTATTTTTAATTCTCTTGATGTTCACAACTTGTTCATGGCCTGCAAGTCCTCTCAATTTGAATGTGTAGAGCCTGACTTACAACATTTAGCTATGTTGATTAATAGATCACCCGGTGTCCAGTTGGAAATTGGATTCTGACCAGAGGAGCACTTATGCAGGTTGTGAACACCCATGGAAGTCTTCTTCATTGCTGAAGTTAATTGGGACCTGCTGACTGCTATTTGATGTGTTAAACTCGGTATAATTCATCCCTTGTGATTTTTTTTGTTTGTTTGGATTGCTTTAATGGTTAAACTGTTTGGAAGTGTCTGTTAATAAACAAATGAAATTATGTTATTGTTATTTGTTTTAATTCCCTCTCCCCTAACTTGACATTTTTACTCGTTCGTCGCTTTCCCTAGTAACCCTATTCATCTTGAAAACTTAGAGGACAGATGCCATGGTTTGCCTCCTTTTTTACCTTATAGCTTTTTCAACCTCCTCTATCAGTCTATAACGATTTAGTCAGAACCTAGAACTGAAAATATTCAGGCAAATAAACAGGCAAGGCCACATCAATTTCCCAAATTTTGACAAAAATTTAATTTCAGCTTTTGGGTGGCAGTATGTTGGATGCTCCTAACCTAGGGAAGGAAACCTAATCCTAAACTATAGATCCCCAGTTGCTGCTGACCAAAAGGCTGCTCCTCTTCCTTTTCACATCGCCTGTATCAGCCTTTAGTCAAAATTTGTAAACCAAAATTTTACAGGCAAAAATCAGGTAACAGGACCTAGCCAATTTTTCAAATTTTGACACATACACCTCATCCATCCCTATACACAAAGAATAAGCTTGTCCTAAACTACACCAGCATTCTCAGTGACTGTCTTATATTTTTTTTAGTTAGATTGAATTTCTGAAACGATTTTAATCAACCAATACGAAATGTAGCATAACAGAACCACTCTTTAGCTTTCTTGGAAGATGTATCTTAAGATTATTTTTGAGGACTGCTGGGATGAAAGGAATCAACTTACTAAATAGTTAAAGAGCACTTTATTATATGAGGTCATAAAATTAAAATTGAGTTCTTACTTAGAGAAACCGTCACATTTTACAAAAGTAGAAACATTATTGAACATCAAAACAGAATCTCTTAATTCTAAGAGCAATGCAATTGCTCGATTGTGAACCTTAGTGCTTCGGTTCTTGTATCGTGCCATAGTACACAGTTTATCCAACAAATAATGCAGCCATGCAATATTGGACTTAGGTACAAAAGTGTCCCATTTGTTCCTGAACATGGAAATGGAATGTTAGACTACAATTTATGATGAGGATTGCTAAGAACGTCAATTCAACTTACCCATTTGACTCTTTCATCATACGATAGATGTCAAACTGGTAATCTCCTTGAGCAGTAAAGAGCGTTTCATCTCTAGCAAGGTCATAATAAATTGGTTTGCCTGATGCAGGATCACTAATTCGACTCAATGTGAAATCAATGATTGAAACCTGGAGAAAAATAAGACATCATAGATCCCAGCCACGAGTGACATGAACTCAAACTATTAAATTCATAATGTTAGGTCACCTCAACTCCTTTTGTAGCAGCACAGAGGGTTTCACCATTTAAGGTATAGTTTAGTTCTTTCTCCTTGGTGTTTGAGATCAAAACATTACCCCAATGAAGATCTCTGTGTTCAAACTCTAGAGCCTCTTCAGCCACAGCCAAAGCAAGGGCAACCTAACCCAAAGAGAAATGACATGCTCTTTAATCTGACATAAATATGCAACACAAATTATACTGGCTGGACACACAAAAAGCAAAAAGGTCAGAGTAGGGCAGACCAAAATTTGAGCAGGAACAGAAAAGTAACTTTGTAGATCCTGGTAGTTTCTCTTTCAGACCCGGGTGTGCTCAACTTCACCTGCCTCTTTGGACGAGTGTGTGTCTAGTCATGATTGCAAATTCTACATGCACTAAGACACCACTCATCCAGAGCGACAGATTATCTGCTCCTTATCGCTGCTAGTACATAACAATGAAGAGAATACATAACAATGAAGAGAAGTGATGCAAAGATGAATGGTTCAAAGCCTTTGCTCACATCCCTAGACGAGTGAGAGTCTAGTCATGAGCAACATTCAACATGAACCAGAAACTCACTTGCCGAGGGAGAGGAACCAATACAGGAACTGAAATATGAACAAAATTGGTTGGTAGGTAGGACTGGACAGTAGACAAACCTGTTTAAATGCTGCTAATCCCTGATCTGCTGAGCTAAACACAAAACTTTCAAGGTCTTTGCCTCCATTGCTGAGTTCTAAAACTATGTACAATTGATTCTCTTGAAAGATTTCCGGGGAATCATTTTCAGATCCTACAGCAGAAGAAAGTAATGTATTGCATGGAAGAGGAAAATTAAATACACGGTAACAAAGCAATTAATTACCTTTCATATCATCAAAATCATGCCATAATGTTTGTAGCCAATCTGGATAACATCCCTGCACACATCTGATGGCTTGGACCTCATTGAAAGTCCTTGTTGCATTAAAAACACCTTTCCGAAGGTTACTGAGTTCCCTAGAATAGAAATTAGAGATTTGAAAATCCAGTAACTAGCTATACAAGAGGTTCAAGTTCCATGCAGATTACATACTGAGCAACAACTACTTCCGAAATAATTTCCCCAAATGTCTTCTGAGGTTCCCCATTGACTTCCATTTCACCCTCAATTGGAATTATTTTAAGAACTGATGTTGCACGGTGAGCAGAACCAGAAAATAAAAATACTTCACCATAAACTCCTTCTCCTATCTTTTTACAGTTCTTCTTCATGCTGAAACCATCCCGAAAAATAAACTACATAAGCACAGAAAATTTTCCTTATACCAAAGGATTAAACAAACATGTACTTACCTGGCGGGGAAAAACTTAGAAAAAGGAAGAGGCCCATCCTGAAAACATCGCCTGTACACTTGGGAAGCATCAGACTCCAAACTCACCCGCTTCGGCACTTGACAAATAACAGATTCATCATGACTCAGTTGCTCAATACTTCGTCTGCTGAAATTCAATTCCACACTGAGAGACCCAAGGCTTTCCTCCCCATCTTCTAAAATTGTTTCTGACAGACAAAAAATGCTAACATAGTACAAATCTACTTAACTTGTAAATAATGCAATGCCTCCAGAACTAACCTCTTGCTGACTGCAGCTGAAATAATGAACTGATTGATGATCCCCACCGTTTACCTTTCAGTTTATTACTTCCAGCCACAGTTTGCCCATTGTCAGTGGAAGATTCATCCCCACTTGTACGAACTTTGGATAGAATAGAAAGAGATCTGCGCCACTGTTTCCCAGGCTTAAGTACAAGAGAGTCCATGTTAGAGTCGCTTCTTCGATTAGAGACAGAACTCTCTCTCTCTGGAAAGTTCCTTGAAATAATTTCATTTGACAGAGTATCTTCAAACACGTGTTTATGCTTAGGTTTCAATGAACTTCTTCTGGATAACAAGTCGTCACATCGAGACATAACAACCTTGCATTCTCTTCCTTCAAAGGCAACTTTACCATCATACACATCATGCTTTGTCACCTCCCGTGCTAGTGGTAGAAGCTCTGACCCTTGACAGGCTGCAGTATCACAAACAGGTGTGTCCTTGCCGTTGTTCCTTTGAAATTCTGCCACTTCATCCCTCAAACTATCATCACGAACACCTCCAACAGGACAAGAATCCTCAGAGCCAGTTGGTCTTTCACACCGAGTAAGCAAGACAAAGCAATTATCTTCAATAGCTTTCGCCTTTTCAACCATCTTCACACTTTCATGGTAAGGAGGTGAATAAGTATCCTGAAGTTTACCACAGCAGCCAACAGTTCCAACCAATCCTGAATTCAAATCACTGAACAGAACAGAATCTTGAAAACTCTTACTTGACAAAGATAACTGATTGGGAACACTGGCACATTTGTTAAGCACAATTTGAACATCTTTCATACTGGCACAGGGGTCCTCACCATGAACACTTCTAGAGTTTTGTGCTACCTCATTTCTGTTTGCCCAGAAATCACCATTGGAATCTTCAGTAGATGAAGACAGTACAATATCTTCTAAGCAGGCAGTCAGATTATGGACTTCACTGCAATTGATGACATGAATTGAAGAGACATCATTACTAGATTCACACACACATGTACTCTTGCTACCTTCACAGTCCTTATTCGTCAAAGAAATAGTTGTACCGCGGTCAAAAGGCTTGGCACAATTTTCATGCATGTCTACCGTATCAACACAATTAACACTTTCATTTAACCCAAAATTTGAAAACTCATCTTGATCAAACGAGGCAAACATATCAACACTGCCATTGGTTTCAGATTTCTGATTTAGTTTGCCTTTGAGCTCTTTCTGATCCCAGGAGGCAAACGTATCAATACTGACCTTGTTTTCAGATTTCTGATTTACTTTGTCTTCCACATTGTTCTGATCTGATAAGGAAGACAAATCAATAGTGCCTTTTTTTTCTCTACACCCAAAAACTTCATCCCCTGGATCACACGCATCACTCATATTCTGAGATTTCAGTTCAGGACTTAAATTGAAACTTTTGAATGATATCTTCTCACAAGGAGTGCTCGAAGATCCACCTCTAAAAGGGGACAATGGTAAAATTGGTGATATAGGCAAAAGTAACTTATTTCTTTCCCTCAGAATAGGAGAGATTTCAGCACCAGCTTCACTTCCAAAAACCAAGTTCTCTCTCAGCAACTGACTCTCTTCCAACTGGAATAGACTTGTATCACTATGGTTGTGAAAGAAGCTACTCTTGTCTGCACAGGAATTCTTAGCTTTGACGAGTTTATTCAGATTTCTCTTCAATCTGTTAGCTGTCAGGAAATAAAACAATAAAATTGCAGAGAGCAGTGCAGAAGTGAAAACCCACTTATAGCCAATGTGTTGTTACCTTTGACAGACTTCTTCATGACCACCTCGAGTTTCTTTGAATGCCCATCTTTGAGCCCACCTGCATGCAATAGAAAATTAATAAATAGTAACTGCATCTCACTAGCTCAACATTAGCCGCAACAAACATACAATGAAACTGGAAGAAGTGCATACCTGAGAATTGTTTCAGGTCTCTTTGATGCGTCTCAGGCAAACTTGACACATTAATTGAACTGTGAGAGGAGTCAGAACAGACATCAGGATCACAACTATTGATAGGGCCTTCTCTCAGTAATCTATCAAAAGTATCGTCAGCAGTATCAGAAGAGATGAGGAGAGGTGCAACTTTTAAGGGTGCAGGACCTTTCTTCTCTGCCCTTGCTTTAAGCTTTGCATCTATGATTGCTTTGGTCTCTTTGAAATTATCAATTTTAAGGGCTTCAAACACATCGTCAGTATTTTGAGAAATGCATTTGGGAATCCCCCTACGTTTCTTCTTCCTTGTGCCATAGGTGTTCAAGATTGGAGGCATAGTGGTTCTGGAAATAAAAGAACAGTACATAACAACAGTTCAAACAGCTGAATTTTATAGGGGGGAATGGGCAAGATTATAATGGCCTGAGGATATGCAGAGGGTATTTAGAAATAAAATTGTCGGGCGGGCAGCCAAGGTGTTTAAAACCAAGACCGTATAACATGGTTCAAACAGTACAACAGCACCCTACCCTACTCACCCAACCATGCCATTTCAAAATCAGTCCAGAACTTAATACAACATCTATACATCTATCTAAGAATGAGGTGCAAGAATTTTAATAACAATATCCCCACCCCGGCCAGGAAAAATGAATCTCCAAAACCGACGCTACCTTGAATTCGTCCCTCCCCGCCAATCCCCGCAATCGCTTTAGACAAACCTGTTGCACAGACATACGCAGTAGAAAGTTTCTGACGGAACACAAGTACAAATTGATTTGATACTGCAATATTCACGCCCACAATTAAAATAAAAAATCAGAACTAGGGCGGGGCGTAAGAGCCAAGAGGAGAGGCTCGGCAAGCCAAACGAACGTTGCGAACGACCGACGCAACAACCAGACAAAGACGCTCTCGGACGCGGACAGGACGACATGACGCTTGGCTTGGACGCAGAGACGCAAGCGGTTCGTCCAGGATACCAGTAAAATGCTAGTTCAAATTTCGGGCTCAGCGCGTGAGTCTAATGAGATATACGAGACGGATGAGGTAAGCCAGCACGCCAAACTCTCCTTAAATTCCCAATATTTCGTCAGAAAGAAAAATGGAGGAACAGAAGGAGGGGGGGGGGGGGGGTACGCCGGGTAAACTACCGCCGCCGATTGTATCTAGAATAAACATCACGAGTTCCCAATCCAGAAGTGCAGACGGCAAGGAAGACGTAAGGTATGCAATTCTCGTGGTAATAATGCGAAATTTTCTAAAACTAGTGAAATAAATCCACCAGAAACTTACCATGTGCACGAAGTCTAGTCAATGCAGGCAGGCAGGCTCACTGCTGTGCTGGTGCTTGTGATGCCTGCTGCCTGCTGCCAAAACCGCCAACCGCCACCGGCCACACCGCGGACACTGACCGAACAAAGAGACAGATACAAACGCGTAGATGGGGGATGGGGGGACTCTGCAGTGAGGCTAGAGCACAGTTATAGACAATATGAAAAACAAATCACTGCACATTGCGTATTTTGATTTGATCTTACATTACATCAACGAGATGCAGTGTTAATTTTTGTTGCAGACAATGGCACTGAGAGCTATTGAAAGTGGGAGGGTTCTGTGGCAGTGGATTAGGAAATTTTCAGTCTCATTCAGCAGGCATAGCTCGAAACGTGAGGGAAGATTCTTGGGCAAGTTGTTGACCAACACAATTGACAGGTTTGGTTAACACATCTCCATTCACTTATTTGTAATTACCTGCAACTGCCAGGGTTTTGGTTTCATATTTGGAAGGCTTGTGTCATGTAGGTAGTCTGTTTTTAATTTGACTCATGCATTACAGGCGAATTCAAGCCACTCCCAGTCCGAGTCATGTAGTCAAACTTCTCGACAAAAGGAGAAGGGATGTTTTAAACAAAGTGTTTATGACACAAATAACAGAGGCTTTATGTTTCGGAGGGTATGAGGAACTGGATGGAAGGGGTCTTCAGATAACTCGAGTAGGTTGCATCTGATCCTCTCTTATGTTCATGCTCTAGTAATTTAGTCTCTAGCTCTAGTATTTAACCATTGTTTCTCTTTTATGTAGGTGTCAGCCAAGAATAACAATGTCGTTGAAGTTTTCTGGGTTGCCAGTGAAAGCGAAGATCTAGTTCAGATGCAAAGCATCTTAACTAACTTATCTGGAAATGTTGCTTATCAGTTGACATTTTCTGGTGTATTGGGTCACATGCCTAAAATCGTTTTCATCAGAGGTAATCGCTGTGACTTCCTAATCCTAGTATGAAAGAATAAGTAATGAAAATGAGTTTTGAAACAGATGGCCAGATAACAAACACTTCGTGTGACTTCCAGACATTGCCAGTTTGCGTACAGAAGAAACCCACCGATTGTTAGAAAAACTTGAACTTGAAATGCGCTTAGATGAGGATAGAAGGAAAGCTGATGAGGAGCAAATAATATGTGAAGAGGAGCCAAAAGAAAACATAGTATGAATCAAAATTTGATTTGATTTGTTTTGTAGGTACCCAAGTGTTGGTAACATAATACCACCTGCCAAATATCAATTTTTTTTTCTCAGGAAGCCGATGTACCAAAAATGAGGATGGACACCTTGGGTTTACCGCATGACAGAATTTTAAACAAGGTATGTTCCAATTCTGTATTAGCTTGATGGAGTTTCCGTACTTATTCTCATGGCATGTGGTTGTGTTCCAGATAAGGGATTCTAAAGTAAAGTCTTATCCTTTACGAGTACCTGTACCCCCCACACCAGAAGAGTTCCAAAGTTTTCTTGCAGATAGTAATAAATCACAAAGCTGCGTTGAAAAGAAACATCAAAGTAAAAAAGAACTTAATAAATTTATATCCCTCTATCAGAAGTCAGAGCTATGCAGCAGTGCTCGTAGAACACAAGACCAGAGAGAAATTGATCTTCTATATGTGAAAGCCTATGATGATGAGGATGAACTGAACAATCAAAATGATTCTGAGTTTGATGGTGACCTTAACATTGATGATGAAAGAAATGAAGAAGATTTAAATCATGAAAATAATATGAAGAGACCCAATGACAATCTCATAATAAAAGATTTGTGAACTATAACTTATGAAAACAATGTTTCACTTTTATTTGTTTGTGTAAACAATAAAATGAATATTTAATTATGTTACTCGAGTAGCTTGAATTCAGTCCTCAGATCAAAGCTTCAATTTCGTTCCCGGTTGTGACGTCACGTTTACAGCGTAAGCCTGAGTTTCTCATGGTTGCAGCGTAACTTTTTAGTGGGTTAGAGGTTAGAGCACGCCTCTATGCTGTGCGTACGTTACATGGAAAATTATGTTTATGCAGGCCTGCAGGTTTATGATAAGTTAGAAAATACAAATACACTACTACTTGGTACATGAATCGTTTTGTAAGTTGGCAGTACTGTGGACTTTTCCCTGTTTCCTGTGGTAGTGCGGCAGAGACATAGGGTGGGGTGTACATGAGTGTTTTGCGGCGCATGCCCTCTTCATCAGTCAGGATGGCCGAGCGGTCTAAGGCGCCAGACTCAAGGTAATTCCTTGCCCGTCAGCTGGGTCGAGTGTTCTGGTCCACATCTGTGGGCGTGGGTTCAAATCCCACTTCTGACATCTCTTTTTCCCCTTCTATTTTCGAGCTGTCACGATGTCTTATTTGCTCGGAGCAATTTATCATGCAAGCAAAAATATGCGGTTATCATTTTACCTTAATTTCTACAGTGGAGGAATGTAAATGGCATGCATGAAGAGGTGTTTGGTCCAGATGCAAAAGTGTTTTCATGATAAATTTATTTGCTGCATAAACATTTTTAGAAACAGGTTGTACAAAATCTGCTTGTGAAAATAACAAATAAAAATCCGAACAATTACTAAAAAGCACAAAATAAAGAGGGAAATTATAGAAATGACTAGAGACTTCCCAGAATATAAAATCCTGAGAAAACTCTCGAACTAACATAAAAATAAATAGGAAAATTGGGTGATGACAGGAGAGGCCAAAGTGCAAAATTATAATGTGATAAACATGACATAAAATATCAGCAAAGTGTAAATATTGCCTATATCCTTTTTCCCAAGCTCAATTCATTGTTGTCAAACAAAACTGTGACTTGTCATACACTTTCTTTTACACTTGCTCAGATAAATGGCCCGTAAAGGTACATGAAATTTACAATCATGGTCTCCTTTAAGTGAGAATAATTCATTTGCATGTTGCATATATCTGACATAAGGCAAGAACATCAGGCTTAACTAATTTCAAAGATAAAATATCTACAGCAGCATACAGTAACAGTGACTTGGCTTTGACTTAGGTTCTTAAAAAACATTTGTCTTTAATTGATTACATAAATATCTAATTATCTAACAACAGATTCTCTAAGATCACAGCTTTTTAAACAATAGAATCATGCATTGCAATAACAATAACAAACAATGGGCCAACAGGCTAAATGAGGGTGGAGTGAAGCTGAGCGTAATGGTGAAGCCCTATGGTTTCTGAATTTATACATTTCCGATTAGAATTTGTCAACAAAAACAGATTTTAAACTAGAAAATCTAAAAAGTGTAGGGCATCACCTTCACAGTCTAAATCCACCCTGAGAAGCTCACTCAATAGTCTAGGTATCATAGATCAAATACTGTAAGTAAGAACTAGAAATAATTCTTCTTTCTAGAGGCTGTTAAACAAATAGGAACACATCACAGTTTTATTTATTAATCTCTTCTTTTACTACTGAGCAAAGGACTAAGTGCCTTCTCACTGCAGAGCAATGCCCTGTATCCATGCACTTAAGTCACTTGCATCTTCATCAGCTTCAAGAATCAGTTCTTCAGGTGAGTCTGGTGCGAGTAGTATTTGTGCTGCACTTCTTCCAGTGAGGTAAGCTCCATGGACAGTAGAATAAAAGCTGCTATGTGTATGCTCACCAGCAAACAAGACCACGGGCTGAAGATGGGAGCCATACCAGGATTAATTATTACATATTAAAAAATCATAAATGAAAAATATCACACAGATAAGGGAGGAAATCTCTAAACATACCTTCGCTTGTTGATCATTTGAATACAGAGGTTGAGCTACATTATCTATATCATCTTGGCTGGCTCCAACAGCAATAGCTGTGTATGATCCACGGAAGTAGGGCTGAGATCCCCAAGTTGTGCTGAAATGAGTAAATGCCACAATTTAAACCATGAAAAATAACCAATCATTATTTATCAATTCAACACTACATACCAAATACAAGACCTTGGCTTGGGCACAAATGGATCATTTAAGAACTTCCTCAAAATATTTGTACATGTTTCAGCAACTTCCTCATGAGACAGAGTCTCCATATATTCAGCTTCTTTCCCTGAAATCCATGCTAGCAAAAGGGTTTCTGAAATTTTTGAAAAGGAGTATATTTTACGATACCACCTATTCTTCATTTCCTTTGTATCACTACAGCATTCATCGGAGTCCCAAAGAAGCATTACTTCAGAAACTTCAGGATTTAAAAAGGGTCTGTCATATTCAAGGAAAATCTTATCCACAGTGTCAAATAATAACTTATCTATTGATCTTAGTTTATATTGAGGAAGAGAGGGACTAAACAATTGGGAAGCTTGTGTTTTCAACACACCCAAAGGGACACAACAAATTACATGGTCTGCATAGAAGTGTTGACCATTTTCACAAACTACTTCAACATTAGGATGATGAGATTTTCGTTTTTTGCTTTTTCTTCTCCTGGGTTTACTCCCAACAGTACTTTTCCTTTGATCGTCAACAGAAGCTTCTTTATCATCACCACTATTGGGCTCAGAAATAGATATTTCAGATAGAGAGTCCGAGCCACTTGCAGCTTGAATATTTCTTTCCTCAATAGTTGGTAGATTTTCAAAAACACTGATGCATTCTTTTTCACTGCTTGGCTCCCTGCTTGAATTTGGTGAAGCTTCAGGTGGTGTCTCTCCAGTGACTGTTACATCAGAGTCATCTGATTCATTCCCAGTATCTCCCAAACCATGCAAGTCAATACCAGAATCAGTACCAGGACTCACTACACAATTGCCTAGTAGCAATTCTTCACTATAACGCCAACGAATTGTTGAAACAGGATGCTTCTTTAATATGTTTTGGGGTGGTATCAACCTAGAGACTGGCTCTAATATGCTACTATAACCGGAAGGAAGAGCAATATTGCCTCCCTAGAAAAAAAAAGAAAGCTAAATTAATGAGAAACAATAGGGAACTGGTAATTAGCCCAAATAAACTGATGACTGACCTGAAGTTCTGTGTAACTACCCAGCTGCATCAAGTCAATATCAGACATGCTGTGACAACCTGCGATGCAAGTTTCTCTCTTCAACAGACAGCGAAAAATAAGGGAGCGAAGGTGGCGTTGGGCTGGATCACTCACTCTTTCAAGGAACAGAGCCATCTCCAGCCCCAAGTGTTCTCCCACACTATTGATTCCTTCAGGGGGAAGGTATTGGCATAGGAAGTATTCTTCACATCTTCGAAGAAAGCAGACATACGCTTGATACATCTCCTGCAGGGTTTAAACATTGAAGGCAGATATGAATGAATGAAATGCACATATGAGACAGTGGTCATTGAACCTTATGTCACCAACCTGAAGGACGCCGAACGGTACTTGTTTACCGTCTTCCGTCGCTGCTACTACTCTGTGAGGCTTTGGTACGTGAACTATGTCGATTAGACCGTTTGCAATAGCGATTTCGTACAGAGGGTTTCCAAGCACTCCGTGAATCCAGTTAGCACCTAGCTCTAACCTGTGTTTGCCTGGAACATTCAGAAATGTTAAAAAAAATAACAACTGCCATTAAGTCACTCCAAATTTCATATTCCATTAATCACGAGGAACAAAACGACAATGTGTCAATCGAGGTCAGCACAGTGATATATTAGGTACAACAACACAGGGCCGGTAGGTTATAAGGGCCACAGCAGAGGTACCTGTCTGAGCGGAGAAGATTCGGCCACCGATTTTGTTTGAAGCTTCTAAAACAAGGAAATCTGTCATTCCGTTTTTAGCTAGATGATTGGCAGCCGATAATCCTGCCATTCCTGCCCCAATAATGAGGATTTTGACTCTTTTAACGTCGTCGGACGGTTCAGACGACGCCATTGTTTACTACGGACCCCTGTCGATCGAGATGTGTGAGAAATTTAGCGGTTTGGGCTCTCCGCGGGAGTCTATCGAATTATTCAAAACGAGAGCACCAACAATAACATAGATGTACATCAGTGTTAGTTGTTAACTAGCTTTCTAAATCACCGTCGTATCGATCTGTAACATACAAGTGTATGTATAGTAATTAGCAGCTAGTGTAGTCTTCATTCATAACATTTAGTAAGGTGGATCAGTCTGTACATAACCTGAATTTTCACTTTCTCTTGTATTTTTCAGATTAATTCAGTTTAGGAAAATGTCAAATGTTATAGTTTTATCCAGCGACGAGTATGAAGATGAAGATGCAATTCCACTACCCATTCAAGAAGTGGAGCGAAACAGACCATATATCACTGATGAAGGGTTTGATTATGGTGCAAGTACAAGCTTTGATGCATTCCCACCAGAATCAAATGAAATTACAAGTACTTCATCAGCCATGAATGGGATGGACAAATATGAAGGGTATGGGTACCAAAGTTTTTTCTTCTTGTACTATGAATGGAACTGCAAGATTTTTCCTCCTACTCCCATTTATACTCATTTTCTTTGCAGAGTGGTAAAGAGAGCTCGATTTGTTCATGATCTCTCAGACTCTGATGATGACAGAGAAAGTAGCCTGTGAGCACTCAGATATCTGGCGTAGTTCAGGTTTCATTATAAAAATTTGAATGTGTTTTCTCTTTGCATTGCAGAGGTAATTTTAGGAAACCAGAAGACAAATGCAAGAAGACAGTTCAATCATCAGATGATGAGCTTCCAGATATAAATATAAACTTGGGACCAAGTAAACATATCCCTAAAAGAAAAGTATTTGATATTTATAATAAGAGGCTAAGTCCTTGTAGGTCAACTGAACCTACAGATGTAATTTTATTAGTATTTGCTTTGTTTTTTGTTTTTTTAAATTTTTTCATCATTCTGAATTGTATTGACTGCCTTGTTTATCCCCTTTTGTTTTTGCAGGAGAAACATCAGAAGCGAGAAGAGCAGCGATTGCGTAAACAACAGGAGTTTGCAGAAAAGGCAAAGCAGCGCCAAGCAAAGCAAGAGGAGCGGGAGCAAAAGAAAAGAGAACAAGCTCATGCCAAAGACATAAAGAAAGCAACCGCAGAAATTGAACGGGCGAAAAAAAAAGGAGAGTGTATCAAGGTATCACACAGAGGTATGTCCTATTTTGTGCAGCTAAATTAAGAGTGTTGGGTTAAAAAGAAATGCCTTTTGCAGTGGATCTCAGTCATTTTAGACCCTGGTCTGCTGAACGCTGACTACAGTGGTGAATTGTTGACTGCTTTGAGGTCATCAGAAATTGATTATAAAGTGGAAGAATGCATCGTACCTTTTTCAGCACATTGGGAAAGGCGTTTGCAGAATATACACGTTGATGATAACATGGGGGTAAGTCAACTTGAATTATTTGGGTTCATATAATGCATCAGTAGATGCCACTAATTCCATGGATATCAGGTCCAGAAGATAACTTCAATCCAGAATGAACCATTTGCTCTAATTGTATGGCTTTGGAATAAATTAATAACAGAAGTTCATGAAAGTACGCTTCATTCCACAATTGAAGAAATTATTACTTTGCTGCCAGGCAAGGAACTAACCCTAGCAATATTTGGTCTAGAAGAATATTTTAGGTACTGACATTATCATTAATTTGCTTTGCTAGTGCAAGATACAATAGTTATTAACTTTCACATGCTCCCATTGTAGATATCAGAAGACTCAAAAGAGACGAGATGTTCGTTCTGAAGTTTTGGGAACAGGACCTGTCAGGCGGAAGGCAAAAGAAGGATCTGTTGAGGCAGCCCCAGTGGTTTCTCGGTACAGTATGCATTTAAATTGCTGACGAGTGACATATTTTGCTATGTAAGTCTCAAATGAAATTGTTTGCAGGGGTGATGTGGAATTTGCTCTGGCAGAACTGCAAGTCATATCAAATGTTAACCATCGCATTTTAAACTGCAAGACTGATCTGGCAAATCTAGTTTGTCAGTTTAGTAAAGCAATTGCCGAAGCTCCTATTAGGTAAGTTTCCAGTGTGAGCAGAAGTGTTGCGTGTATTTCTCACTTCCCCTGTCAATTTTTCATGTGCAGAAGAGAAAATAATCGGGAAGAGGGCCTTGATTGGTATGCTCAAGGTGACTCTAAGGATTGTGTTGCTGTTGATAAAGATGGGAATGGATCTCTCCAGCTTTGGCATCGTCATTTGTGTCAATTACCCCTTGCATCTCGTGAAACTTCTGAGGCTATTGCATCAGTGTATCCGTCTCCATATTGCCTTTTGCGTGTGAGTACCAACATCTTGATGGGAATGCGAACTGTGCATCTTTTCTTGAGTGTATTTGGATTACTCTGTGGCAATATAAATACATATCCTCGATGCTATTTCTACAGGCATATGAAAATTGTTCAAATGAGGCTGAGGCCCAGCGTCTACTGGAGGACATCCCTGTATGTTGTTTGTTGTTGACGTCATCCATCTTAAGCTTGGTCACAAGTTGTGAACTATAGATTAGCCATATAGTTTTGTAATCAAGTTAAGGCCGTTTCTTCTTCCATTAGGTGCGGCGAGGTCCTGGACCTCTTTCTAGTACAAGGCGCATTGGACCTCAATTGAGCAAGAAAATTCACTCACTCTACACAACTTTAGATGAAAGTTGTCTGATTGCTCCTGATTGAATTGATTCACCTACACCACATTTTATGTTTATGTTTATTTAATATTCCCACTGTCTTCGGAATTTTTATTTTCTTTCATGGCAAACAATCAAACTATGGCATTTAAAATTTTTATTTGAATGGTATGAACATGTTCTGGTAATAAAAGTTAATTGCACTGAAATTGCATGGCATAGGTACTTTTATTGAACACAAATCAGCCTCCATGAACAGCATAAGGGCTGTGATACAAAGGAATGTTATCCTTCCGTAAATGTTGTGAAAACATTTCATTCATGAGTGATCCTACATCTAGACAAACAAAATATGAATTCACAATAAGAATTCACAAACAAAAAATGAAAACAAAGGAATAAATCCTGGTGCATAGCATAATGGCCTGGTTTGTTTGATTTGAAATACAATCGAATAAAAGTCAAATTAATAAGGTCTCCTAAAAGAATGTAAGGTAACAAGACACCTGTCACTAAATAACAAGGTATAGCACACATAAATCAACAATCATCATTCACGTAATAATTGCACTTGCACATTCATATATACACAAAGTAGGAAATAAATTTCTTCTAAAATAAGAGGCAACTCGAAGGCCTAACTCATACATACACCAATAAATGATAACTTCCCAAGCACACAATAAAAAAAAGAAAACATTATTGTACGGCAATCAGACAGTACCTATAATAGAGGCAACATTTTATTTTGTTGGTCTCCTTGAGGGCTCTGATGCCGTTGGCGGTGGTGGTGGGCCACGTTTGTCAAGTTCTTCTAAATATGTTCTAAGCAATCGAGTACGTTCATCTGGCATATAATCCAGAATTAAATATCTTTTGTCCTTCTTTAAAATCTCTTCAATTTCCTTCAAATGTGATTCATTCTCTTGAACCATCTTCAGTGACTTGTGGGTAATGAGTTTTGTTTCCTGAAAAGATATGAATTAGGACAGTCCTCAAGTAGTAAAATGTTGTTTGGTGAATTGATAAAGGATTTACCTGAAGTAGTTCTCTAAATTCAGCTTTGGCCGCCACAAGTTTATCCTTTAAGTACTCCTTGAATTCTCGTTCACATTTCTGGAGATAAAAAAAGTAAAAGCACAGAATTACACTTCTGACCATTCAAAATTAATAACAAGTAAATAAAAGTAGATACCTTACCCTATCACTAGAAGAGAACTTAGAGCACCTAGGATCATCTTTCACAGATTTCTTTATGTCTTTCCAGGTACTTGTTAAAGTCAATTCTGAGATTTCTCCAAGCATTTCCCTGCAGATTTATTTTATATGTAAATGGAAATGCAACTGTAAAATACAATAAATTTAAATTGGAACTGAGCACTAATTGCATACCTGAATTTATCTCTCTTCTTATTTCCCAGCTGTTCAACATGTGCCATGAAGAGTTTTTCCTTTTCATCACGGTCCAAAAGTTCAGCAAGTTCCCATCTTGAATCTTTGCGCAGTTGACGCTTGGCTTCTTTCCACACAAGATCAGCATTTCTTACCTGATAAAATCAAGGAAGTGATTCAGTTAGTTGTCCATGAAACAAACAAATTTGTTCATCTAATTTTTAACTAGGCAGTAAAACCCTACCAAATCTGCAAGAAGAGCATTAAAATGCTGAACTGCTTCATCATGTTTATGTTGTTCCCGTTCCTTATCCCTATCACGCATGTGAGTTGCTAAGGTTCGCTGCACTTCTTTTTCTCGCTCCCTTAAACTCGCTTGGACACGAGCTTGTTTGTCTTTGACCCTTTGCTCTCGTTCACGTTCATCTTCTGAACGGTTGTCCTGCATAGAAAAAGATGTTAACTTTCAAAACAACACTACAAAAGCAAAAATCTTGATATGGGTCTGAGTAAGATATCAAATCAAATCAAGATGTGAAAGAAGGTTACCACTTACATCACTGCCTTTCTCATCCTCCTCATCGTCATCATCATTTTCACCTTCTTCTTTCTCCTCTTTATTTTTCTCCTTTTCTTTCTCTTTCTCCTTGTCTTTATCTTTGTCTTTGTCCTTGTCTTTATCTTTATCTTTGTCCTTTTCTTTGTCCTTTTCATCTTTCTTATCTTTGTCTCTATCATCTCTATTTCGGTCTTTGTCACGGCTTCTATCACGGTCTTTACTTCGCCTCCTCTCCTTACTTCTCCTGCGTTCCTTCTCTCGTTTTCTTTCTTCTTTCAGATGTTTGATGTGCTCCCTAAACCAGTCTTCACGTTGAGTACTTGAATCCACAGCCCGATATCGAGAATCTGATTCAATCAGTTTCTTGGTGTCACTCCATCGAGAATGGCGGTCAATTTCAGATCGCTCCTTTAGCAGTTCGAAAAACTCCCGTTTTGTCTGCCACAAGAAATATAAGTATATTAGACTATAGCCCCCAAAGGCAAGATTTACGAGAACTTGCACAATTTTGGAGCCTGTTGTCTCACAATGAGTAACTTTTACCCTCCAACAATGATCCATTAAGGTCAAAACAATTGTAAGGAGCAACATTGATAAAAGAAACAAAAATTGTGAGGCAAAGACACAAAGTTGTTGCAAGAAGAAGTAAAAAAAATTTGAAGACCAACAGCATCACTGATCCTGGAATAGAAGTCAGATTATTCAACAGGCGTTTGGTCAGAATCTCTCTTCTTCTGATTTATCTAACGAAGTACTACTTGACTGAATTTTCCGATGCAAATATTCTTCTGAAAAGAGATATTAAGAAAGAAGATATGGCACTTCTGGTAGTAAAATTAACCCTCATTTAAATGCTAAGTTATACTGAACAGCTTGACTAATCTTGAAAATGTCTACTATAATAATGTGCCTCTGAGTCTTGAAATTTACTTCAATTAAAAGCTGACTTGGGAAAAAGTTTCATTGAATTTGTTAAGTAGCATTGATCAAAAACTAATACAACACATATCACATTCCAGCACTTTCAAACTGAATAAAATCTAATATCCAGTAAATTTGTATTACATGCAAATGGAACTGACCTTTGCTTAGCTTCAGAGCCTACTTAGAATCAAGAAAATTACAACTTTCATAGTCAAAAAAGCATGTCAATTTAATTTTTTTTCTGCAAAGACTAGTGATTAGCAACATAGATGCAAGTACTCAGCAGTTGCTCTTCAGTAATGTGATGTAAAAATTCCATCAAACATACAAAAAGGAGAGAAAGGAAAAAAAAAAAAAAAAAAGGCTGTGCTGAAATGGTCAGTGAAATAGCTAGCCAATGCATGTAACATCCACTAAAAAGCCTGCAAAGAGCTGGTGTTCCAAACAGAGCAAAACAATGGGATGAAAGTTAAGTGAGAAAAAAAAAAAACATGTTTCAGACAGATTAAGGGTAAGAAAGAAAATGAATATCGTAATTGAAGCCATCCCATGGGTCACCAGTTCTTTGATAAGCTGAACAAAACATCTGCAAACATGCTCAATTTTGTTCTTGTCAAAAATGATTCTATTCCTGGCACAAAAGACCAGAAAGCAGTAGTCATGGTTTGCTAACTTTCAGACCATTGAGGAAGCACACAAATGAAATTAACTAATATGTGACAATGAGCAAAATTGAAACAGGCTTTCAGATTACACATTCTAAGTTAATTGTTAAGTTTCTCATTAAAATTGAAAGAATCTGATTTTTTTTTCTTTTAGACTACAACAAAATAAAAGGGACTTGTAACAGTTATGTGAATTGAAATATTTAAAATGACAAAAAATTGACTTAACATACAAATAAGAAAAAAGAATTTACTTGATAGAGGAAAATTAAAAATTAATTAGTTTATACCATGTGCGAAACAAACGAGCGGTAGTGGAAAGGGTGGGTTGATTCTCAACCGGCGCACGGTTTACGCTGGCCCTCTGACAGCTTCACGGCCCTTTCTTGCTGGACACTTGAAAAGCGGAATAAAGAAGTCAAATGGTGAGATTTTGCCAAGAAATTTTCCAAAGTAGACAGGACAACAGGAGCAAGAACAAACATAGTTAAAAAAGTGTCATTCCTAAAAATACCAACACATGTCTATCTTTCATGAACAAAAACGAAAAAAGGTAAAAAAGAAGACACACAGAAGTGCTACACATAACTGGTAGCATCCATATTGGTAATATGTCAAGGGTTCAACATATGAACCAGCAAATATCCTACAGAATATTAGGGGGCGTTCATAAACTACGTGACCGATTTTAGGCCACTTTATGCCCCCCCTTAACCGTGACCTGGCTTACCATGCATTAGAGATAAGATTGTGACCATAGGCTGCTGACCCCCCCCCCCCCCCATTTGGTCACTTAGTTTATGAACGTCCCCTTACTCTTCTTTAATGTTAGGAAATTGATAAGTCAGATGATATAATTAATGAACCCGTTGGAGAGGTATCCGAAAGGACAACAATCGATCCCTTAGCAAAATTTAGGTACCTAAAAAAACACACACATTGTAAATCCAAAGTAACTCCTGAAAAAAAAATTTAAAAAAATAAAAAAAATATATCATCATGATGAAAGAAATGCAACATAGCTCATTGTTAGATTGGATTTCAGTAAATGTCATGAGAATCAACTATCTGCACATTAGCAAAAATGAAACAATGATCAAAGCATGATCAAAGCTTCAAATGATCGTAACTCATTCAATTATGAAATATCTTATCGGAGTTACAAACTATGATTAAGATGCACTGTCAGCAAAATATTGACAGAAGCCGCTCATAGCAAATCAGGTACTTGTCGTGGGGGAAATTTACATGCGGGAATTCGTTAAATGCGGATTTTGCTACAAGATGGCCAAAAAAATTGGCGATTTCAAAAAAATTCGTTATAGGAGAGAATTCGTTATAAACGGGATTTGTTATGGGCGGCTTCCACTGTATATAAAGAAATTTAAAAAAAGTTCAAAGGAGAAATGCAGCTTTCACATTGCAAAATGTTAATGCAGATAATAGTGTAAAGTAAAATTCAGGTCGAAGTTATGTAAATTGGTAGTTAACATTTGACATTATTTGACAACATGAGTTTGAAAAACACGTAATGTGCAAAAACTTGTCACCTAGAAAAAAGGTTGCCTGAATTAGGACTAAACAAGGGGTTTCATACTTACAGTTGGAGCTAAGAGGAGGAGAGGAAACTAATTATATAACACATAACCAATATCTAAAACCTGTATTTAAAAATGTCGAAACAATTAGTGGTAAGTGATGCACAGTCATTCTACTCACAACACAATGACTGCCACATCACTTTACCTAAATTTATGGCTTGATACTCCCAAAGAAATATTTATCAATCAACTGCAAAATAAAGGTCCATGCAAACATCCTAATTAACCTAAATCCATCAAATTGAAAAGAAAAAGAGCCCCAAGGAAAATCACAACACAGAGAGCACGAACATAATAACTCAAACAAGTGTTACAGAATTACTCTTGAGGTCAGTCAAATGTTTTAATGATCAAGATGACAGACTGACAATTGCAGAATCCAACCAGTTCCATCATTGCGACAATAAGAAAACAAAAAGTGTATGTGATACTTTTACATAAAAGCTGCTATAAAAGTACAATGATAATGAATAATCATTCAAACATGTGATGGAACTAATTGCGTTCAGGTAGTATTGCAACCACAGTACTTTTTGAAGTCTTTTAATGCCAAGAATACTGACCTGTTCTCTTCTTTGCTGCTTCTCTTCTTTCTCCTTTTTGCGCACATCCAGGAGGTACTCATTAAAGAGACTCTCCCTTTCACGCATCTTGTCAATATTTTTGAAGCGGTCCTCCTTCCCATATTTTTGAGCGAAGTCACTGAAAGAAGATCTGAAAGACCAGAAAATGAACTCAATAAGTAGTAGGGAGTCTTAAACAGAGAAGCAAGGCAAAACATAACATAAATCAGTCCACATACTTTCCATGAAGATTAGCATCTTCCAAAAGTCGACGAAAATCATCTCGCTTCTCCTTCATTTTGTTCCTCTTCTCACGCCGCTCTTCCTCTGCACGCTCCTTGACATACTTCTCAAAAACTTGCTTGCGCTCCTTGGACGTCAGAAGAAGATACCTAGGATCAAAAACAATTTTGTGCAGCTCCTTCTCCCACGTGCTGAATGCCGAAACCTGTAACAAATAACCATCATCAACATGTCACCTGAGTGTTCAAACAATTGAATATTTAAATATTCTTTTTGTTTCTGAAGCTTACCTCCTTCTCAGCCAACATCTCACGGAATGACTTGATGCGAGTTTCAAGAGGAACGATGGCCCGCTCCCTCGCTGCCCGGACCTCTGCTTCCATCGCTGCTTCCTTTCCGACCTCGATCTGCTTCTTCTCTGGTGGTTTGGTCTCTTCTTTTACTTCTACAAAAGCCACACCCACTTATTAGCTTAAACTACCCACAGATAAACCAAGAGTACCTACGATTAATAGTTACCTTTTACAGGTGGTTCTTCTTTTTTTATCTTCTTAGCTGGGATGGACTGATCATCTTCAGATTTGGCCTCCCTCTTCACAGCACTTGTATTTTCAGTTGAGCTGATGCCATTTGAACCAGATGATAAAGCTGCCTGTGACTGAAGAACAGCATCAGGAGGATTACCCACCATTTTATCAACATCAGACCGTCCAACCAAGTCCTCTGGCCTCTCCCACACAGAAGTGCGAGATGACGGATTGTAGAAGAAGACACGTCCATCCCCAGTCCACACAACACACCTGGAAGAACACAAAAAAAATAGAGATGGCTTAGTAGGAGTATCACTGACACATGATTAAAATTCGTGTGCCTGTCAAATTGAACAACTTAGGCGAGGAAAGATATTACATAATATTACAATACTAACCATGGTGTTCCTGGAACAGGTGTGCTAGATACCGGCCGAGATTTATCCTGTTGCCGTTGCAGTTCCTTGGCCTTCTCCTCTTCTTCCCGCTTTCTTTTCATCTCTTCCTCATCTACCAGCTTCATCCTCTCACTCTCTTCTTCATTATTTGGTTCGTCTTCCATTTTTACTGGTACAGCAGTGCCATTCACTGCAGGTACTGCAGCACTGTGATCAATATGGACAGGCTGGGTTCCTGCTGGAACTGTGTCATCCTCCTCTTCTTCACCATCAGAAGATTCTCCCTCATTATTCACAGAGGTTGATGAGACAGCTGCCACTGTAGGTGCATTCAACATAGGCATTGAAGCAATGCCTTGAGCAGCAGCTAGTTTGGCAGCTATAAAAGTAGAAACCATGTTCCCGTGTGAAATAGGTAAGTCAATAGAACACAAAAAATAATAACTTTGGATTTAAGAATGAAGATGGAACATACTCTCTAAGTCCTTTAATGGTTGAGGTTTTTCCCAGACTGACTGACTCAATTTAGCATTGTAATAGTAGGGGCGACCATCGGGTGCACGGTGTTCGGTCCATTCTGATGCCCTCGCCAAAATCTCTGGATCAATCTGTGAATTTTGAGTATTACAGTTAGAACTATGATCGGACCACAACTCTTGTAAAATAAGTACGGTCAATCACACAAATATCATGCAAGATAAGCAACAAGCAGAACCCTTCACAAATGCACATGAAGAAACATAAGATATGAAACAACTGTTGGAAACTATTAAGTAAGATCTTAAAAGATAAGCAGGAAAAAAAAGAGAGGCTTAAGGACAGATAACACACGCCACTTCAAAGATATGAAAGCTTCCAAAACAAATTCCAGCCACCTGAAGTCCAGCAGGTTCATCGCAATTAGCAGGCTGTGGAGCAGCGGCTGCTGCAATTGCTGGGTTTGGAACAGCTGGTGAAGAGATGGTTGCAGCGCAATGGCCTGGAGGTCCTGTTGGAGGAGGCATGCCAGTTGGCGGAAGACCCTGTGTGAAAGCACAGTGTTTGTTTGATAGCAGGCTACCTGACATCCCAGATGTTTTCAGATCCCAACCCCAGAGAGTACAAGTTTCCCAAAAGAGGCATAGCAACAAGACGCTTAGGACGAAAGGAAGAGAAGAGGTACACAAACAAACATGAAAAGCAAGCACAATGTTGCATTCATGCAGGGACTTTCTGAGCAAAGCTCACACACCTGCATTGGTGGCATGCCCTGAGGCATATTCCAAGCACCTGCAGCTCCACCTGGTGGTGCATTGTAGGGTGGATATCCTTGAGAAAATCCTGGAGGGGGCATTCCATATGGTGGAGGACCACCAAATTGAGGGGGAGGGCCACCAAAGGGTGGCATGCCAGGCGGTGGACCTTGCATCATACTTGGAGGTGGCTGCAGTGTGTTTGGCATGGGACCAGTTCCTAGATACAGAAGAAACATTCATTTTTCGCACTTGTGTTGGCATGAACAGGAGTACAGAGGGGCTAAAAATATTTGTAAGATCTATGAACACATATAGTCAACATACCTGGTGCTTGTGTAGAGTCTGCTTCAGCCTTTGATGAACCTGCAGCAGCTCCTTGGGCAACAGCAGCCTGAGGAGCTGCAGCTGCAGTACCGTTGGCTGTTTGTTGGGCAGTGGCAGCTTGGGCCAAAGACTCAACCTAAACACAAGTGCAAGTAAAAGAAAAGGTTACAACACAAGAACAAGGCAAGGTTATCAATTAGAGTTAAAATAGGTATTGACACACGAAAAAGTATAGAGAGGTTTACCTGCTCCTGGGTCAGAATTTTGACATCAGGCCCTTCAGGTTTGGTCCAAGTGGTGTCCCTAGTTCTTGCATTGTAGTAGTACACTTTCCCATCTCCAGCTTTGGTTTCAACCCAAACCTCACCAGACAGCAAGTCCATACTACTAACACCACCCTGGAAAGATTTCAGATGTCTCTTAGTCAAAGACAGACAGGGTGACATGAAATTAAGTCTAGACTGGATCATGTCTTCCCAACAATAGGAGTTCCAACAATGGGAGCAATGGAGTCCAACCCTTCCCAGCACAGCCAACATTCACCTGGGGTTGTTTTCATGGCTGGCATGTGAGACCACTCCTAAGATACCCAATAACTCTCCCTAAGGCAATGGCAAAGACAGAAAAGAGACAAACTGTTCGACAATTTAAGCTACTTACAACTGTTGGTGGTGGTTGTTGCATCATGTTTGGTGGTGGACCACCCATGTGACTGGGTGGACCATATTGGCCACCTGGACCATTGCCATTTGGTGGGGGCATTCCCATTCCCATCATATGAGGTGGGGGCTGAAATATGGCATTAAAATTTGTAAACTCATCAGAATATCAAAATCTGCACAGGACTCTTGTCACACGAAGGTGAGTGAAAATGGTCATAAATCTGAATGAACCAAGTACTTATAAGCTATCTGAAATATTATAACCACAACTTGATATCCTATTTTTTAAAATCATACAACATACAGGTGAAAATTAGTTCTTGCTTCAGCACTAAACAGCTGAGTCTGTAGCTTCTATTTCAGCACCATATTAGTGGTTGTTATCCAATTGTTATCATTTTACACGTTAAATCATAAAATGCTCCAAACACAATCCATTCAGTTTCAGCTTATTAGACTTTGACCTTTAGACTACCAGGTCCAACAATATTAGTTATAATGCAAAGGAACACTTCTCTCACCATTCCAGGAGGTGGTGGACCCATCATATGAGGTGGTGGGCCCATTCCAGGAGGTGGCATTGGTCCCCAACTAGGATCCCAATTAGGTGGAGGCCCACCCCTGAAACGAGGGCCTCTCGGTCCACCAAAGTGAGGAGGAGGGGGCCCTCGGTACCCTGGTGGTGGACCCCTTGGACCAAAACCTCCTCTTCCTCGGAAACGTGGTGGCGGGCCATGCGGACCATGAGGGCCATTCATACCATAGGGTCCTGGGGGAGGGCCCATACGTGGACCCCGAGGGCCAAATTCACTGGGACAACGAATTCTTGTAAGTAACACAAACTCGTTCGTAAAGGATACTCTCATTTCTGCATACTGCACTTAAAAATCAAAGGTTTGAACACAAAAAACGAGTGGTGCAAGTTTCAAAACGTCATAAGAGAAGGGAAGCAATACAAGGGAGTACACATTAGAGTAAAAAAAAGAAGAGCCTCTTTAGATGAAAAATGAATTAGTCATTCACAGGTACATTTTAGCAGCGAACTGCCACCTTACTGTAAACAAACACTGACAGTCAACAAAAAGTTAAACAAGAAACCCATACACGTTTCGAATCGGCAAAAGCAATGGTTCTCAAGATGAAATCTAGCCGCTTTAAGAACGAAACTAGTTATGTGAGAACAAAAATGAAGCGGATTCAAATGCCGACAAAAGAGGTTAGGATTCTGATCACGCATGTAAATAACCCAATAGGGCGGGGAGGCGTATGTTGAAAGCTTTCTGCTTTAGCGACTTACCCCATAGCTCCGCGTCCTGGTCCACCTCGCATTTTATGAAATTCACCGTATTCATCATAATCATCCTCCTCACCACCATCGTCCATGGGATCGTCTAAAAGGTCCTTATTTTCCTCCATTCCTGGTGATTCTTCATGTTCCTCCATGATATCGTCCATGGTAGGCTACTATTGCCTTCGGCACACGATTTTCTGTGGTGAAACCTTCGTCAAAAGCAATAAAATGCGAGGAAAAATGGGTCCAACAAATCGTGAAACGCCTCAAAAGCTATCGGTAAACGATGACCACTCCACTACCCAGCGGCCACTTTGTAGAGTGGGATGGCAAGAGGCACCTCGCGCGAGGCTAGGTATCGTAGGTATGCACATGCCTTTCATCCAGTGGAAGAATCGGGACAGCCAATCGTGATATCACGATAGCACGATTTTCGTTCCCTCGGCACATTTTGAATTTCGAGAAGGCGCTGCTTGCAGCCGCCAAACTTGCGGTGTTGCCAGCTCAGTGTTTTGGCGCCATTGGCCACCTAACCTTCGCACCTTCGCACCTGACCACCACCACCAGCAGTTTAATATTGTTTGAAGTAGAGTTGAATTGCATAAATTGCATAAATTCATCATTAACAATTTCTTCGGCCATATTGTTTTACAGGTAATTAGACTACAGCAGACTCAAATAGCTCAAGTGTCAAATGCTATCCGGTAACGTCACGAACGTTTGAAGTTCTTCACAATGTGGCAACGCCGCAAAATTGGCGGCTGCAAGCGGCGCCTTCTCGAAATTCAAAATGTGTCGAGGGAACGAAAATCGTGCTATCGTGATATCACGATTGGCTGTCCCGATTCGCCCCCTGGATGCGCCCATGCTGGCCTGCAGCCTGCAGCCAGCATGGCGACTTGTTTTAATCAATGTTTGGAGGCCGGCTAGGTTCAATCGATTTGATTTTTCACTTTGAATGAATCATCACAATTACGAGTCGGCTGTGAATTAAATCTTGGGTCACTGCTTTATTATATGGGATTTTCGGACGTGTCGCACCATAGAGATTTGGATAACTGGATATGGTGTATAATTCTTTGCGAAGCACTTTAATGCCTTGCATGTTGTCATGAATGTGCTTGGTCATGAATGGGAATAAGGGGAAAAATTGTTTCAGTTCTATGCATGTAATAAAAGGGTTTTATTTCCTAATATTTCAATGAATATGACACAAATGGTACTAAATTCTTCTGCAATAATACGAACATGAATTAAGTATAATTTTGAATCAATGCAAGTTCAGGACAGTATACACAATGACTGTAATCTGTGACGAATTAATATAAATTACTGAACTGATAAGGTGTTTTATCAATCCTTCAACTGATGAATTTTTTAAATAAATTTTAAGATATAGTAGACAAGTGACTACTCAATACTAATCTTCGTGCTATGAGTATAAATGTCGCTCTGAGAAAAGGATCCAAATCCTAAAATTTAGAGCAAGTAATAAAAAATTTTGATGTTTTACACATGGTTCTTTGGGGGAAGAGGTACAATGGCCCCTCTGCTAAGTAGTAAAATTGTTTCAGAATTCATATAATATGAGCCAAAAACCATTGGCACAGCCGATATTTATTTAACTTTTCAAACTTGCACCTAATTGCAAATTTAAAATTGTTCCTTTCAGCAACTATGAAAACTTGCTACATCTGAAGCATACTGCATTTCTTGTCAGGTAACAATCAGTGAGCATGATAAAGTTGATGCCTAAAAATAGGAGTTAAAAAAATCACAACGTAAGGGTTCACATTTCAGGGCATTTGCAAAAGCAATACTTAATTTCACAAATTAGAGAAATGAAACTCCAGGGGTAAAATTTATGGTAAACGTTTGTCATTGAAAAACATACAATGAACATCTTGACTTTCATCTAAACGTTATTAGGAAAAATTATTTTCTTCACAACAACCCTTTGGGCCCTACAGTTGATAAGTTATGCAGATCAGCCGCATCGATCCGAGCGTAAGAGCATGTACATAGCATACATGAGAACCCTTTGAAGAAGTATCTTTCAATATATTTTTAAAAATACTTTCGTCCTTTGGTTTAAAAGCACTTAACATTTAACATTCCAGAAGAATGGTCTTTTGGAAACGTCACATTGCAAATGTCACTTGTGGATTTTTAACCGCTGAAAAGGTACTATTTACACAGACTTAATGTCATGACATAAAACAATCTAGCTTATTTCTACACATCTACTGAGAAATTATAAAAGAATAAATAAACCAACAAGATATCTTTGTACACAGCTTTTCCACAGATTATGGCTAGGTGAGCACTGACATGAATAATGAGGTGTATGGTTGTGGACAAAACTCATTAATATCACAAGGAAACAAAGAGTTTCTACAAGAGATAATGCCACAAAGAAAGGAGCTAAGCTATAAGGTAGAAGTACATATGTACAAACTATTTAGATTGTGATTTAGCACAATTTTGTCCACAAGCATACAGCCATAACTTAAAACATTTATCTGGTCCATTAATTATAGATTTAGAAGAGTCCCTTCTTTTTGTTCTTCTTCTCTTTCCCATCGACCATCCTGAAACAAACAATTGAGGCAATAAGTCAACGTGAATGAAAATTATGTTACACTGACTTGAATCTATGAAAGTACAGCTAAAATAAATATTTATTTGAACTGATAATGTGCAGTTTCCACTCTAGTGGTCTTTTCCAATTCTGATTTAGGTCTTCTTTCATACTAAAAATGTATGTTAATTAAATTAAATAGCTCTGTTCTTGAGCCTTAACTGCCTCCAGCACAAAAAGTTTGCCCCTCACAGATCATTCATGCAAGGTTACGCTGTTAGGTTTTCATGGCATATGAAACATAACGAGCACTGTACATCCAACAAAGCACATGTAACATCCAAACCTAACATAACAAGACACTTCAAGAGAACCTTCACCATAAGCATAAATGAATTTGGTACCTTTTCCGAAAACCTGGAGCACCTTCCATCGTGCTTGCATATGTACAGTAAGGTAGGGATGGATTTTTAAAGACTGCATATCCAAAAATAGTTACATTGATGTGAGGTGAGAATCACTAGTGACAATGATTGTGTCAAAAACCATCCTTTCTTGTAAGAGGATTTTCTAAAATTTGGAGGGACGTATGACTTGGACAGTCTCATCCCAGTGCATATGAAGCAAAAGAGGGGGGGGGGGGGGGGAGAAAAAAAAGCAGTTCATGCAAGAAAAACAAAATGGCTACACACATCCACTTTATACAAAATTTTATTACAAGGCAGCATTTTTAAAAAAATCACAGTGATCAATAAACATGACAACATCTATAGACAAGATAATTGAAACATGCAAAGACACAAAATATTTTACATTGATCTAGTATATTCAATGGGCCTTAGTCTAGTCCCTCAACCAATTAGGGCAAGGTATTGAATGTCAGTCTTAATAATTATGACTTCTATGCACTTCTTTAAAGCTATCAGCTCACACAAAGTGAAATTCACTTCACTGGTGAAGAAAAATTGATGCAACATACTAAACAGTCTTACACCGCTCCAGACTTTAAGATAATTCGTAGTGCTACTCCCCAACTGACTCTAAATGTGTTGACTGGGTTTAATCATCTACCCACGTTAGAGTCTTTCTGCCTTGAATTGGTGTAGGTGGCGAGCAAAAGTAAAACTTAAGCAGATTGAATTTTGAAGGCTGAAAAGAAATAAAAGCACTCCAAAAATAAATAGCAGCACAATAATGACTGAAGCACAGAACAAAAAGTCTGAATTACAAATTCACACAGTAGGTAATGAAAGATCTAAATAAATTATGTTAAAATACTGCACATTAGAAACAGACGAAAATTAACAGCTCTGTCACAAACTTCTGGAGGAATTATTTAGCTTGAACCCACAGAAGAGGATCTTCTGTGGAATGAGCAATCAAGTGCTTACATGCTTTACATGGCTTTACGAATAAACTGCAACATGGAGTGGGTGGACCTGAAAAAGTATACAAGCCACATCAAGAAAAGCTCCACGCAACATGAAAGTTGACAAAAAGCGCATTGCAGTGCATAGAGAGGAAGCATATGAAATGCCATAAATACCAGTATTAATAAAAAAGAAGATTGGACTAAACAAAATTAAAAATTAGAACAACATATAGAGCCAGAATGGAGGAAATATGCAAGGAAAACAGGTAATGTACACATAAATGTTACCAAGAAAATTAACAAAAGGCACCTGATACTATTTTTTTTTAAATACTAAAGCAGTCACAGGCAATCACTCTACTGACAAATTTAAAAGAACACACAGCTAAATGCCCACAGTGCAACAGGGATAGTATGCCACACAAATGAATAAACAAAATTAGGTAACAAAAGAGAAACAAAAATGAAACGAAAATTAAGATCACTGCTGCTTGCACTCGCTAGCATTGTTGCGGTGATGGAACGAATGACGCCTTCGAGGGGCGTTGGGGCCTGGGCCACCCTTGGAGGACTTAGACGGCAGGGCCATTAGGTCGTCTGCAGAGCTCATATCATTCCTGTGGACAGGACATGCTATGACGGGTACAGCCAACCCGCCCAAACAGCCAGCCAGTCAGCACTCAGCCCAGCCTCTAGTCACACTCTACTTGCTACACTCTATGAATGGCAATCGAGTGGAAAGGTGCGGAAGGATAATATTGAGTGTGGGTGGTATGGAATTGGATGAAATCAGAGGAAAGGGTAGCATGGGGTGAATAGGAATGGCGAGGTGAGACATGGCATGGAGTGGGCAGTGCTCAAACATACACAAACAGGCAGCACATGCACAATGTCAACGTGATAAACCAACATGAAAACTTGAACAACCGCTAAGGAGCAATATTTATGTGCAGACAAAGAAAAGGAAGAGAATTTTAATAGTTGACACCTATTTGAATATAAGGTTCACACGTTTAAATGATAATGTGAATCACCAAAATCATTTATCTAGTTGCCACAATGCAAACATTGTAAATAAATGGCAGTGAAAGCAAATAAGCTAAGCCCTCAGCCCCCCAAGAGCACATGGTCAAAAGGGTGGGCCCCCGACCCTCCCACCTGTTGTCCCCTTCATCTTCCCATACAAACACTGATGACATTTAAAGTTCAAAGATCAAAGGGCAGCTGAAGTATTATTCCCTTGGGAATTTTGAGTACACAAGCCTCATCTACATAATTGTTTCTACACAGCAACTAATACTTGCAGGAGGCACTCAAGGATGAGGAAAAATACCATTAGGTTTACTATTTGTTTTATTTGAGACTTGTGCCAGCAAAAAGGATAAAATTACTGAAGATTGCACAGAATACATCATATTTATTTTATTTTTAAAATTGAAGCACGAAAAAGCATATGTTTTCAAATCCCTAGCAATTGCAGAAATTTAAATGCCCTAGAACGCATGTCATTCCAATGAATAATAAGATTCTACGAACTTTCTCTAATCTTTCTGACAAATGCTATGAATCATCATCAGTATCTGTTGAGGATTCAGAGGGCAGCGGCAGCAGATAGAAGGGCCTGCTCTTGAAAGACGGTCTGCAGAAAGAACAACATACTAACCCAGAGACATACACCAAACCCTTAAATCACACCTGATAATCAACTCAAAGGAGAAGATACAGGTATGAATATACACAACATACAGTACAGAGTACATAAGAATCCTGGTATGTAAACAGATTCTTTTACCACATTGACCATCATGCATAACCAACCATGCCTTGAACCCATCTGGAAGATACTGCTACATCAAACAATAAATCCAAAATAAGTTCATGTACAACACTTACTCTTTGCTGTTGGCTTCTAAGGAGCGCCTCCGCAACTCTTGAAGGGTGATGCCGTTCTGTTGTTCCCAAGATTGCCTTTCCTTGTCGAAGGATGCTCTCTTCTCCTCCAGGTCTCGCAGCTGCTGCTCAAGAGATTTTCGCATCTGCTCATGGCGACGTTGGAGCTGTTAGATAGAGAATCAGAAATGAGCTCACATATAATAGTTATAAATGAAAATGATTAGTACATGAAGGAAAAAAATACTTACATCAGCTTCAGAATCTCTCAGTTTCTGCTTCTTCTCCTTGACCTTCATTTCAAATACCTGCTCCATTTCAGTTTCCATCTTCTTCATCTTGGCATCATGGTCTCTCTTTTCTTCCTCCATCTGGGCCAAGGGGTTCCTGGTTAAAATGTCAACAATACATAAATTAACCAAACCTACAAAACATGCAAAAATTCACAAAACAAGGCGACATTTTGAAACTTGTCATCATGAAAGATTTCAGAATGCACAGGAGCATGCCTTGACATGCTTCTTCCAAAGAAAGAACTTTCCAGTAAAATACATTGACCGGTAGAAAGATAAGTGAAACACCGACATACATAAGCTCTGCTCTTCAGACTTCTCTTATTATTAGGTCATCCATGCAGAGATCAGACAGGGAAACCTGGCTTCTCATGTGAGATACAAAAAAAAACTATAGAAACTGCTAGAACCTCTCATTTTTCAGGAGAACCAAGAAATAAACCAACATGCAGAGATCTGAATTCAGAGAGGAATATGATATAGCCTACAGAAATGTTGAGTGTGTGGAAGTGTGTGTAAAGTAACTGTATTCCTTATCAAATACAGATGTGATGATGATTTGCTACGAAGGAGAGCAAGAAGGATGAATAATAGCAACCAGTAGTAGGAGAGATCAAGCATAAGCAGGAAAATTCCCATGTAATGCTCAGAGATGCAGATTGTCAGAGAAGTGTATCAGCGACATTGTAATAGAAGACTGCAAGCAAGAGAGTAGGTGAAATTTTCCAAATTAACATTAATTTAGAAAACTGGCATTTTTGGAAACTAAAAGAAAGTTCTTTCACATAATGATAATTCCTATCTGATGCTCAGTTGAAACCACCAGTCAGGCAGACAGTGATGCAACTAGTGGGAGGTGCTCATGGTAACCAAGGATGAGATTAGGAGGAGAAGGGGGAAGTCCACCTCACTGCATACTTTATTTTTAATGTGGCCCAGCAAAACAAAAAAGTCTTACGAATATGGAAAGCAAGCAACAGCACAGACGGCCTTCATGATGCAGCTCGTGATCCGGACTTTGAAAATGCTTAGTCAATCGCCTGGCAAGCTAAACTTCTTGCATGACTAATCGCCGACACACTTCTCATGGCAGAGCCAACACAACCACATTCCGAGCCACCTAAGGACGTTATCATCACTTACCAGACTGTCATGAAACTGTTCATAACTCCTTGTGGGGCCACACTGAGAAAAAAATGTGTTTTAGTATTGACCAGTCCATTAAAAATATAAAACTGGTATGGACACAAATTTAAGGAAAATGAGAATCTGAATAAAAGCAATATACTAATAAGAAGTTTGTTCAATGACTTAGGTTGCCATCTTCACTAGCAAAATGTAGTGTGGGCATCTCTTGCGGCCAAGAAAGTAATGCTTGATATTGAAAGTATGGTAGCTCGAAAAGAAGTGTGTTTTCATGCAAGTTAATCCTCACTAAGGCCCCCAAAGCTGAAAAGCACATTTTGCCCAGGTTGGATGAAACGTTCTCTTGAAAGAGAATGCATCATGCACTGACTTGATGAAACAAGATTTGAACCCATGGCAGACAATAAAAGGAATCCCATGGAAGAGGAAAAATGGTATGTTATTCAAAAGTTCCCAAAAACAGGGCAGTGGAATTGGTATGGGCACAGCAAACCTAACAACATGGTTTTGTGCAACCAACTAAACCTCTATGAACACTCCAGGTCTTTCTTCAGAAAATATTAATTACCACAAAAGGAAGGACAATATGGTTAGCTACAAGGGACAATCAGCACAACACAGATAGAAGAAAAGAAGAATGACAGCCAATTCCATTACGTCTTTGTTTGATTGTCTGTTAATCACACATCCCTCATCTCCAAAAGCATATTCCAGTCAAGTTTAGCGGGAGCGACACACTTACTTGTTGGATATCCTCCCAGGTTTGCCATCTGTTCCGAGACCAGCTAGCTTTCGACAACGATAATTTTCATAGTGGACACTGTTGGTTACTTCTTTCAGGTCTTGAAGGTGAGTCCTGATGAGCATATTTCTGAGAGCGATAAAGTCACAGTGCTCAAGGTTCTCAACTAAGGGAAAAAAAGTTTTTAATTGGCAATTACAACATCTCACATGAAATACTTCAATCAACCATTCACATACACTACAAAATAAAAAGAAGGTATGTTTCCAACTGACCTTCAGCAATGCCCCATGGATATTTGCGCCCACGTAGCTTCTTTCCATCCACCTCAATAACTGTGTTAGACCCAACAACAGCAAATGGCACACGATCCTTCAGTGCCTTATGCTGTTTCACTTCCTCTTCCTCCTCAGTGTCTGGGAATTCATATATTTTAATTTTGTGTTGGGCAATTTCATTAAGAATCTGTTCAGAACATATGGAAAACACAAATGTAACTTGGTAAAACTTAATATTTGCAAAATAAGGAAGTATACATGTTAAATTTTTCTTCCACCTGCATACCTGCTTTTTAAATTGGTTGCACTCATCTGGTATCATTGTATCAGCTTTGGCAATAACTGGGATGATGTTGACTTTATCATGTAGCCGTTGCATGAACTCCACATCAAGTGGTTTTAGCCCATGTCCAGATGGGGCAATGAAGTAAAGGCAGCAGTGGACTCTACTGTCAGAAATTATTTTGCGGTTCACACGAGACTCTGCATTCAAGTATTCTTCATATTTTGATTCAATATAATCCACTATGGGTGCCCAGCTATAAAAAGAACCAGTGTAAGGTGAAAATTCAGTGTCGTCCTTTCTTTAGGGTCAAATGAAACCTAGATCATAAGACTTACCAATTGCTGTTGTCAACAGCATCACCAAACCCTGGAGTGTCTACAACTGTTAATGAGAGATTCACATTGTTTTCCTTGAGAAGACATTTGCTTGTTTCGACCGCAACTGTTTTTTTTACTCTCAATGATGGCCCTGGATGTTCATTTGAATAAATATCAGAGAGGAACATTGAGTTGATGAGTGTAGACTTCCCCAAACCCGATTCGCCTGTTTAAGAAGAAAAAAAAAGGAGATTGAAATTGAGATTAAATAAATAAATACAGCAAAAATCTTTCTATATAACTCACCAACAACCATCAGGGTGAAGTCGAAACCTCTTTTCACTGCTTTTCTATACACCTGGTTAGGCAAGTTGGCAAATCCAACATAGCCATCAAGTTCCTTGGTTCTTCTCTCGGGTGCTTTGTTTTCTTTGTTATAGCGCTCTTTGTTGTCTTCACTGTTCACAGAGTCTCCTGCAAAGCAGCCAAGAAAACAGTTCTAAGAACTCACAAATTTTGCAATCCACGAGTTTATTTTAGAAACAAAGTGGCAGGTTAACTAAATACTACATAAAAATAATAAAACTATAGTAGGCTGAAGAAGGTAAATAAAAAATGGGGTGACACGTTACCATTTTGCAGCCTACCTCGTTCCGCCGCCCGCTTGGCAGCCAGTGCCTCCTTGATGGCAGAGGGAGCGGGGGCGGTGGGCGGGGGCACCGAGGGGGCGCCAGAGCCCGCACCAGAGCCAGGCATGCTGGGAGTGCTGGGCTCGTTCTTGAAAAACTGCTCTCGCTTACTCTGAAGCTGCAACACACACAACGACGGCAAAGGTCAGAGACCGCCAGAGACACGCGTCCCGCTAATCCAAATGCAAACACTCCAAGGGGAGCTCCACCACGTATGGTTTCCTTCCAAGACTCCGGCAACGTCGGCGTGGACCGTGTTATTTGAAACAATACACAAGGGAAATACACGCACGTTCTGGCGACGGCTGGTGCTCCTCGGCGAGGCCGGCGAGCCACTTACGAGCACCCCGGCCACCTCCTGGACAGAGGGGGAGGTCCGAATGGTGCCCACGCGTAGGGTCAGCGACAGAATCGGACTGGCCGGCGGGGAGCCCGGGGAGCCCTGCGGCGAGCCCTGCGGCGAGCACTGCGGCGGGGGCGCAGACGACCTGCTTCGGGGCGCGGGGGGCGTGGACGCGGGCCGCCGCGGCCGCTCCAGGACAGGGCTGGAGGGTGGGGGGCTCGGGGGCAGCGGCGTGGGCGACGCGGGCGGCGCGGGGCCCAGGCACCCCATCGAGGCCCTCCTGGCCATGTGGCCCAGCCCACCGCGCCTGCACGCCCGGGCCAGCCGTTCGGACAGGCGCCGCCAGCGGCCCGAGCCCCACCCCTGGCCGGGTCCGGACCCAGATCCGGACCTAAATCTGCGCTCGGACTCGGACCGGGAGCGTGGCCACGGGCCGGACTCGAAGGCGGCAGACGCGGCGGACGCACTGGCCGGCCTCATCGCGGTGGTGTTCGACGTGGTGGCCGGCCGCGTCAGGCGGGTAGCACCTCACTGGCAACATCCACGGCAGTGGTGTCGGCAGCGGTGTCCGGCAGGGCAGAACAGGGCAGGACGCTGCAGTTAGCGCCTCGCTTCAGGCCCTCCACTACCAACCCAACCCCGCGTGGTTCGAGTCGCGTTCGCCTCGCTTAACCAAACTGGAACTCACCCAGCATCCATTTGTTTTCCCGACAGCCGCCATCTCGGGACCACCAAAAACCAAATCCCAAATCCTCGCCTCCGACCCCTTTCTTTCCCACACCACTCCCATCCCACCGGCCCGGCATCGCGGCCCCCGCGCCATGGCTCAGGCTAGCTAAGTAGGAAGTGGGCTGGGCTGGGCCCGGCTCAGCTCGGCCCGGACTGTACAGTGAACAGTGAACGCCTCCCCGCTCTCGGAATCAATCTCAATTTACGGCAGCCCTTGCCCTGCTCTCGGCTCTGTGACGGGTTGGGGACCCGACCATCCGTCTGCTGTCCGGAGAGCGAGGGCACGGACCTGGGAGAAGTACGACGAGGACGCGGAGAAGTGCCCAGATGACATAGATGACAACGGCGAGGGCCTCCAGGACGATGACGACGGCGGGGCGTCGAGGAACACGGGGTACGGGAGGCAGAGGGGAAGGACGCCGGACGTCGCCCCTTTGACTGCCAATTAGTGGCCGCACCGTGGCCGCCCTGGAAAGGACGTGCACCCAGGACTCGCGGGGCGACACCGAGCGGGACGTGCGTGCAGGCGCGCCAGCAGCGCCCCGCCGCCCCGCCCCTCCGTCGAGGGGCTATCGTCCCGGTGTGGTACCGCACACCACAGCGGAGCGGCACATCCTGTCCCCTGGGCAGGGCTGGGCCCGGCTGGGCCTCCTGGGTCCGCCGCCATTAGATTACACTCAACACCACCGCAGAAGCGAGTGCATTGACGGCGGCTGCCGGGCAGGCAGCCACGACTGGAGCCCGCACGGCCGCCGTGCGGGCTGGCCTACCCCGGCACTGGCAGGCGCCGCACGGCGGCAGACTAGTCCATCCTCACAAGGGCCAGGGCCTGCTGGAAAATTGGACAGTCGCGTCGAGCACCTCACACCCAGCGGCACGCGACCACAGGACGACAGAGTTTAAAACAGAATTAAGGAGCAAATAGGAGAGGGGCAAAGAGGAGGAAGGTGGAGGAGGGGAGGGAGCCGGGAGCTGTATGTAATACGGGGCCATTACGGCCCGCAGCTGTCCGCGGCCGGCGTGGCACCGCCTGGCAACGCCCCGTGCGAATCTCTGCACGCTCACCGCGACAGATGAAAACAACCGACACACGCCGGCTGGCACGCCGCGGGTGCCGCCGGTGGTGGTGGTGGGGGAAGTCCCGGGCCCGGGCCAGCCTGGCGCGCACGGCACGGCACATGTTGGTACAACTGGCTGTGTGTGCGGGCGGGGATTTTATCAAAAGGCGACTCGGCGACGTCAGCGCGCTCCGAAAAATGCGGGCCCGCGCGGCTCGCTGTACTTGTGTGTGTGTGTATGTGTGTGTGTGTGTGTGTGTGTGTGTGTGTGTGTGTATGTGTGTGTGTGTGTGTGCGTGTGTGAGCGCGCGCGCGGGTGCCATTGGCCCGGGTCGTCCACAAACACCGCCCACCAGGTGCAGCAGTTACGGCCCCCGGCAGTCTGGTGTTTTAGGCAGTACCGCGTCCCACAACACACACACACACGCTCTCTCGCTCGCTCTCTCTCTCTCTCTCTCTCTCTCTCTCTCTCTCTCTCTCTCTCTCTCTCTCTCTCTCTCTCTCTCTCTCTCTCTCTCTCTCTCTCTCTGCCAGACGCGTGAGAAAGAAAGAGACAGAGAATCGGAGAAACAGTGCGTCGCGGGACTGCCTAAAACCAAAACCGCCCCGGGGCTCTGTGCCGGGCTGTGATACTCCCGGTATAGGAGCCGTGATTCTCCAGCCATTACAACTCCATCGGCCACGACGTCCGACTCCAGCCGCAGCCAACACCACTCACCGGGACGCAGCCAGGACATGGCCCTGCAGGACCGCGGCGGGGAGCAGGACGGCACGCGTGCGTGTGTGCGGCGAGTGTGCGGACGGTGCGAGCCGCACGCGGGGAAGGCCGAGCAGCGACTGATGGCGCAGAGGCACACGCCAGCGGCACGACATGCTGGGCACGGGGCAGGGAGGGGCGGTAAAGATCACCAGCCTAGCCCCCGGCCCCCCCCCCCCCCCCCCCACCTGCTTTATAAAACCCGAGTAATGTGTACATACTCTAATATATAAATCAAACGGTATGCATGCATGTGGCCAACGAGGCGGAGTGGGGGAGAGGGGGAGAGAGGGGGGGAGAGAGAGAGAGGAGAGGGAGGGAGAGAGGGAGGGAGAGAGAGAGAGAGAGAGAGAGAGGAGAGGGAGGGAGAGAGGAGAGAGAGGGAGAGAGGGAGGGAGAGGGAGTAGGGGGGGGGGGGGAGGGAGAGGGAGGGGGGGGAGAGGGAGAGGGAGAGAGAGAGAGAGAGAGAGAGAGAGAGAGAGAGAGAGAGAGAGAGAGAGAGAGAGAGAGAGAGAGAGAGAGAGAGGGAGAGGGAGAGGGAGAGGGGGGGAGGGAAAGGGAGAGGGAGGGAGGGAGAGGAGAGAGAGAGAGAGAGAGAGAGAGAGAGAGAGAGAGAGAGAGAGAGAGAGAGAGAGAGAGAGAGAGAGAGGGAGAGAGGGAGGGGGGGAGAGGGAGGGAGGGGGAGGGAGGGAGGGAGGGAGAGAGAGAGAGAGAGAGAGAGAGAGAGAGAGAGAGAGAGAGAGAGAGAGAGAGAGAGAGAGAGAGAGAGAGAGGGAGGAGAGAGAGAGGGGGGGGGGGGAGAGCGGGAGAGCGAGAGAGAGAGAGAGAGAGAGAGAGAGAGAGAGAAGCGCCGAGCGACAGAGATTACATACCAGATCCTACGGTATAGCAACCCCCTACCGGCTACTAGAGAGGAAATTGGGTGTTTCGGAGGAGGGCCGCTAGAGCAGGCCGCCCCGCCCCGCCAGCTGCCGCACACATGCCGCCCGCCCACCCTATGTCCGTTCACAAAGTATGTAACGCCGTGCGCCTCTCTCTCTCTCTCTCTCTCTCTCTCTCTCTCTCTCTCTCTCTCTCTCTCTCTCTCTCTCTCTCTCTCTCTCTCTCTCTCTCTCTCTCTCTCTCTCTCGCTCTCTCTCTCGCTCTCTCTCTCGCTCTCTCTCTCGCTCTCTCTCTCGCTCTCTCTCTCTCTCTCTCTCGCTCTCTCTCTCGCTCTCTCTCTCGCTCTCTCTCTCGCTCTCTCTCTCGCTCTCTCTCTCGCTCTCTCTCCCTCTCCCTCTCCCTCTGGCTGAGCTTGTTTATTCGCGCCGCAAGGTCAACAGCATTCCGGGAGATAAACCAGAGCGCAGTGTGGTGCGCTGCGGGCGGAGATGCGCGGCGACACGTGCTTTTCGGACGCCCCCCCCCCCCCCGGGCGGCCAGCAGTACGGCCCCCATTGGCAGGCGGGGAGGGGCGCGTTCGTTTTGGGCCTAAAGGGCGGCCCGAATGCCTAAGAATAAGGGTTCGCCAGTGCGGGTCTCTCTCACTCTCCCTCTCTCTCCCTCCCTCTCCCTCTCCCTCCCTCTCCCTCCCTCTCTCTCTCTGTCTCTCGGCGCGGGCCGAAAGGTACACTACGTTACTATAGATTCGCACGGCCGCACAATCACGATCACCGGGCTGTCCTACTCGTCCGAATCCTGGAAGGGCTGTGGGTCAGACCGCGCCGCTGGAGATCCCTTCGCAAGGGGAAGCGGCGGGCACAGAGCCAAGGGAACTAACGGCCCCAGACCGGCGAAAGGGCACATGGCGGGCCAGGGGAAAAGCAAATGAGAAATATACAGCACGCTCCGCACACTGCCAAGTGTCGGAACCGAAACACCGAAATCGCGCACGCCGTTGTCCTTCCGCATATACATTATGTACTACTCACGGTTACCGCGGTCAGAGGGGCGCGGCCAGCGGCGACTCCTCGCCCTGGAATACTCACCTGCAAACCGAGAGAGAAAAGAGGCGTAAGGGCACAGGGGCCGAAAGGAAGACACCACCAACCACCATCACCACCACAAGAGGGGTGAATGATCAAAACGGAACAGTGTGGGGGAAAAAAGAGAACACCTCAAAATTCGCATAATAAAAATCAAAACAACAAATGACAAAACTAAAATAAACGTCAATTGCAATTCAGTTCAAATTTAGGCCAACAAGGATTCACACCCCAAAAATGAACAAGCTCGAGGTTATTTCTCCCTTCAAATGTCCACATCAACGGCAACGCAAGACGGCGGCGACGGCAGAAAACTTTATGACAATCAGCACAGAAACAGGCGCGGATCCAGGGGCGGCTCTAGGGGGGGGGGCGATGTACCGCTTTCTGCCTACTTTCAGGCGGATTGTAACGCGAATTGCCTACCTTTCGGGCGCCCTTCGGGCGCCCTAGGGGGGCGATCGCCCCGTCGCCCCCCCCCCCCCCCGGATCCGCGCCTGCACAGAAAAACACACCACGGTGCTCAGACAGGACGATACTATAATCCGGACGCATACGGCTTGCCGTGAATGGGCAGAGCTTCGTCCCGCCCCGCCCCCGCCGCGACACATCTCAATGAGCGCGAGCAGCAACCCGGCGGCGGCTCATCGGCTGCAGCCACGCTCCAGCTCCAGTTCTGCCTGCGGGGATAGTAGCGATTCGCTCCAGCACAGCGCGGCACAGCGCGGCACAGCGCGGCACAGCGCGGCACAGCGCGGCACAGCGCGGCACAGCGCGGCACAGCGCGGCACAGCGCGGCACAGCGCGGCACAGCGCGGCACAGCGCGGCACAGCGCGGCACAGCGCGGCACAGCGCGGCACAGCGCGGCACAGCGCGGCACAGCGCGGCACAGCGCGGCACAGCGCGGCACAGCGCGGCACAGCGCGGCACAGCGCGGCACAGCGCGGCACAGCGCGGCACAGCGCGGCACAGCGCGGCACAGCGCGGCACAGCGCGGCACAGCGCGGCACAGCGCGGCACAGCGCGGCACAGCGCGGCACAGCCGGAGGGCCACTAGTGTGCGCCGCACTCCCCGCAATATAACCCTTTCACCGGGCGGCGTCAGGGCTGCGCGGGAAGGAAAAAGAAACGAAGCAAAATAAAAAGGAAGCACGAAAGAAAGGGCATCGGCTGTCTCTTCCGATTGTCCAGTGCGCGCCGTCCGGATGAGTCTAGGAGGACACCCGGTGAAAAAGGAGACAAAGTGGGGGGAGAAATGGGGGCGGAGAGAAAGAAGGCCGGTAATGCCGAGGCGCGGGCGGGGCATACGACAGGCGGTAGAGCCTCTCCCTGGCACGCGGCCAAACCGACACCACCACCACAACTGTGGCAGCGGGGATACTCCACGTCGCCGCGCTGTTGTTGAACAACAAACGCCGACATCCGGACCACAGCCCACAGCGCGCGGGGCGGGCGCCTGCTGGGTAGGCCACCACAACTCCCGCTGCGCACGCCTGTCGTGCGGGCTGGCCTACCCCGGCACTTCGCAGGCGCTCCGCGTCGCAGACACACCCTTCCGGGCGGATCAACCTGGACCTCTTCGTGAGTGGGCGATCCTGTCACGCCCCCCCCCCCCCTCCTCCTCCTCCTCTCTCTCTCTCTCTCTCTCTCCTTCCCTCTCCTCCCAATTCCAGCCATACGCCCCGCCCAAAGGGCCCAAAGGGCCCAAAGGGCCTCCAGGTGGACCAACGAGTTTCGGTGCGCGGGGAATTAAAATATAGCGCTCCCCGGAGAGGCAAGGCGAGGCGAGGCGGGAAGCGGCGCCCGTCCATTCACTCGGTACAGTCGTCTCAAAAACTACACTCCAGACACTGTGCCGGGGGAGGGCGGCTCGCTACGAGAAACTCAATGGACCAATCTAATTGGCGCGTCCGTCTGTGGTGGGCACAAGAACACCCACGATGCCATCCGGCGAGCCGAGCCGAGGCGAGCCGTGCAGACTCGGTGCTCTCATTCCGTGCTGCCCTCCCATAGGGGCCGCGTGCGAAAACCACAACTCTGCGCGTCCGGCGCGGGCAGTCAGCCTGCATGCCCCGTTTGCGAACGCAGCAGAGCCGGCCTCGGACATGCACTACACCAGTGCAACGCTCATTTGTCTCAATCTGCGGTGTGCAGGGGGGGGGGGGGCTCCTACTCCTCCTGCCAGACGGCGTGGTGCGGTGCCAGGGCCGTGGGGTCAGTGCACTTCGGCCAAGGAAATCAGAAACACATCCAACGGAATAAGAAAATTTGCTAGAAGAAGAGGCGAGATAATGTGTTGTTCAGTATACAAAAGCTCTCTTGGGGAAGCAGACGGCCTCCGGTCTGGGAGGGCACCTGACCGAGCATCCGGAGTGTCTGTGGGCAACACTGTGGGCAACACTGTGGGCAACACTGTTGGCAACACTGTTGGCAACACTGTTGGCAACACTGGTGCCGAGCCGGCGATAAGCTCAGGTAAACGCTGCGGCCCGCACCGGCAGGTTCGCCAAGGCCCGGCCTCCGGCGCCCCGCGTCCGCTCTGCGGCCCGGCCCGCAACGTCCGTGCACTCGCGTACTCACCAAGTCTCCATTGCTGGCGCTCTGGGGCACCGGCGTGGAGGCGGCGGCGGCTGCCCCCGACCCAGGGATGGTGGTGGGGATTGGGGGCGGGGCGTTGGGGGGAGGGCCGCCGGGGGCGCCGGTGGCCGCCGAGGACGCCGCCGTCGTCGTCTCGAAGAGGCGCTGCCGCTGGGCCAGGCGGTCCAGGCTCGCCAGGCGGTAGGTCGACGACTCCCGCGCGGACGAACCGATACTCGATAAGGTCCCGGACAAGGTCCCCGACAAGCTGGTGGTCGTCGTGGCGTACTTGGGCAGCGTGGGCGGCGGAACGGGCTTGGCTGACGTGCCCTTCAGCAGCCCGGACGAGCTCGTGTACAGGTACGAGCTGGGGGAGGCCCCCGAGGCGCCCACGCCGCGGTTCTTCAGGGTGGCGAGGGGGGACGCCGTGGTGGCCGCGGAGGCCGGGGTGCTGCCGTTGGTGGCCGCGGCCGAGCCGTTGACGCCGTTGGTGCCGTTGGTGCCGTTGACACCGTTGACGCCGTTGATGCCGCTCATCGCGTCGGCGGGGGAGCCGGGGGCTCTACAGGGGCTACACAGAGGCAGAGCGTCACCCGGACGTCCTCACTCGCTCGTCGGGGGTTGCTTCACGTCCAGGAGGCGGTGCGGCCGCATGAGGGTGCCCGTCGTGGCGTCGAGAAGAGGACGAGGCAGGAGGAGGAAGAGGAGGTCCAGATCCGGAACCTTATCACATCGGCAAGTACGGAGTACGGTCCACCAGGGCCGAGGCCACCACTAACACACGGGTCTCCATCGGGGGCCCGGCGGCCACCGCTGGAATGCAGCGGGCCGCGGGGCTGCGCGGGGCGCCCCGCCGGTGAGAACGTCACCCCAGAGAGGACGCCCGGCCCAGAGGGGGGCCACGGAGGCTGCGGGGGACAACGACGGGGAACCACAAGGCGCACCAGACAGAAATAAATCGGCTGTAAAAGCACCGCCCAGCGCCGCACTGTATACAGGGGGCGCTGCCGGCAAAGGAGGAGAAAATGTAACCAAGAAAGAGGAAGCGAGCGGCCACGGCAGGAACGCACGCACGCACGCACGCAGGCACGCACACTGCACCGTCACGATGGCGTCGAGGCGATAAACCTCATTACGCTACACAAAGTGGCCGGAGGCCCACTGCACCGTGGCAGCGTGCCGGTGCCCGTGGCGGCCAGCGTGCCGCGCCGAAATTGGGGGTGCAGAAAAAACAAAATCAATAGCGGCCCCGAAAAAGTTATTAAACATTTTTTTTTGTCGTCGGTTAGGTCCCCCTGGAAATCGCTTCCGGCCGTCAGCACCCCGCCGTCATTAGGGCGGCAGAGTCGGCCGGCGCGACGCTCCGGCCGGCTCAGCTACAAGTACGTCGTGGCGGCGGAGAAGTGTGAGGCGGCCTGTCAAAACCAGGCGCTACGACGTATACGACTTCAATGGATGTGGCGGTGCAACGGGGGCGTAAGTGGCTGGAACGCGAGAGAGAGAGAGAGCGAGAGAGCGAGAGAGAGAGAGCGAGAGAGAGGGGGGCTAGGAGAGAGGGGAGGAGTCGACCCGCAGCAACGATGCACCGAGCGGAAAAACGGTCATCGCGTCGCGTCGGCCGCCTGCCGCCTGCCGCCTGCCGCGCCAAGGAGAAAGGCCACAGACCTGGTAACAATAACACGGAGGGCGCGCAGTGCTGCCAGCACTCCGCCAGCGCAGTGACGCGCGCACGCACAGTAATGCCAACACACAAAAACGCCACGATGGAATTGGACGGGCGGAGCCCTCGGGGAAGCGCCCTGCATTTCCAAAGTCCACAACACGGCGACGACAACAAAACCATCTCCCCGAAACGGAGAGAGTTTGTGCACACGGTGCAGTGGCGCGGCCGGCGCGCGTGAATATATATCCCCCACTCGCTCTGTCTCCCTCGCAACCTCCGGCCTTTCGGGCAAAAAAAAAAAAGATATTATATATATATATATATATATATATATATATATATATATATATATATATATATATATATATATATATATATATATATATATATATATATATATATATATATATATATATATATATATATATATATATATATATATATATATATATATATATATATATATATCAGCGATTGCGAGGACTGTCACGTGGCCCCGAAGCGCGGCACGCCAAGCCCGCCCCGCCCCCGTGGGGGTGGCGCCCCTCGTGGCGCCCCCTCCATTCCAATTCACGTTCCTTAACACGGGGGCAAAACGGGCGCGAGAAAATAATTATTACTCGGGCTTTCCTCGCCCAACGCCATGGGGGGTGACCCCCACCCTCCCTCTCCCCCCTCCCGCGTTACGTGAGGCTGGGATAGCGTGTGCCGCCGGCGTGCGTCGGCTGCGTTCGAATCTCGCGCCCTCTCTCTCACTCCATTCCTTCCGTCTCCCCAGGAAGTGCAGCAAGGCAGTATCTGCTCTGCACTCGGCTTCGGACGCACTCACACGGGGAGGGGAGGGGGAGGGGTCATTTCCGGTGCCGCTGCCCGGGGGGAAGGGGTGGGAGGGGTCAGCCACGTGCGGCACGCCGACAGCCGCACCGAGTTATGCACCACTACCCACCGGCCGGACTGTCAAGTCGCCGGTCCAGATTACCATGCATACAGCGCGGGGCCTCATTTGGGCCCTGCATTGGTAGGGGCAGCATGACACGTCAGGAAAAACATCCGCCGACAAAAAGAAAACCCTAAACTGTCCCCGGGGGGAGGGAAATAACACCACAAATAGCCGCGCCTGCCGCGCCGTACCGCCCGGCCCGAGTCCCACAGCGCTCCGCATGCATCATAACGGACATGCGGCCTCTAAAATAAGCCGCCAAGTGCCGCACCGCGCACAGGCTACACCAAACACACACACGGCACACGGCGCCGACACACCCCACGAGAGCGACAGGGACAACACCACCGTGCATGTCCCGCGGGGGTCGGCGCCGGCCCGGGTAGGCAACCGCGACTACGGCATGCACGCGTGCCGCGCGGGCTGGCCTACCCGGGCCGGCGGTGCCTCGGGTCGGGGAGTTGTGGCCCCGGACACTTTCCCCGGGGCGGCCGCCGCCCGCCGGCGTGTGCTCGCGGACGTTGTCGCATACGGCCGCACAGCCGCCATAGCCCCCCGCAGCGGCCGCGGTCCTACGCCATCGAACGGAAGGACAGCGAGGGGAAGACGACGACGACGACGACCTGCAGACGGGAGGAGCGGAGAGGCCGGAGGGAATCCTCTGCTCCGCCCCAGGCTGCCTCAGGCAGCGGCCAGCGCTCCACAAAAGGAAATAAGAGAGAGGCGCGAGGAGAGAGACAGTAAAGCAGACGACGCGCTGCAGACGACGCGCTGGCCGGTACGGGCCGATCGCTGATTACCTCCCCACGGCCCGCGCGCCCCTCCGAGTCCCCCCGGAGTCCCGGTCCGAGCCGACGGCAGGCATGGGCCGGGGGGGGGGGGGGGGGGGGGGGGGTAAAATAGCCGTCAAAAATTGACCGTTCACACGTTCACGTGGGACAGAGGGTGGCGGCGGCAGTTCCGCGACCGTGATACGTCCAATTTCTTATAGGTGCGGCCCCTACCGGCCGGATGTCCGTCGGGATTGAACCTCGCGAGGTGCGTCATTCAATAGTGGCGTGTCGCCGCCCGGACACGACTCGGTGCCGGCGGTGCTGGTAGACAAGTACGTCTCCTAGTGACACGGTGCGATGACCCCCCGCGGCATGTGCGCTCCTTAAAAGGGGGCCGCCGACGGGGCACACACCCATGATGGCGTTAGAAGACCTGTCAGCCTTTCTCTCTCTCTCTCTCTCTCTCTCTCTCTCTCTCTCCTCTCTCTCCTCTCCCCCTCTCTCTCTCTCTCTCTCTCTCTCTCTCTCTCTCTCTGCCTCTCTCTGCTCTCTCTCTCCTCTCTCTCTCTCTGTCTCTCTCTCTCTCTCTCTCTCTCTCTCTCTCTCTCTCTCTCTCTCTCTCTCTCTCTCTCTCTCTCTCTGCCTCTCTCTCTTTGCAGGCAAAAACGTTGCAGGCAAAAATTTGAAAAATTCCGTGACCGTTCCCGAATAAATTTTTCATAGCGGCCCTGAGAATTTCAAAACTACGTTAAATTTAGAGATTTGTCAATTTTCCGTGACCACTAAACTTTTTCCACGACTTTCCCATGACTTCCTTGACCATAATTATTTTTTCACGACTTTTCGTGTCGTGACTCTTACATGAGGCTGTTATGCCCCCCCCCCTCCCCTCCCCCCGGTCAACTGCGTATGAGGGAAGGGGAAAAATTGTCGCCGGCATGCCTAGTAGTACTCATCACACACCCAAGACGCGTTCCGGTTGCGAACGAGCAAGACACGGACATGGAGAAAGAGGGAGGGGGGGGGGGGGGGGTCGTAACCACTTCCGCGCGCACCGGACAGGAGATACAGTTACACAGCACCAGGGGGGAGGGGGGGGGGGTGATGGGCTTCCCTTACGCCAGCCTGATCAATTCCGGCCAAACCTTCCTATACTTCCTCGGTCCCGGCCCTCCTGAACGGTCCGCGCCTCACATGCGCCTCCAGCGTCCCGTTGCTAGGCCGGTCTAACATCCCACGGCGATCCCTTTACACCGAGTCTATCCGTGCCCCCCCCCCACCTTCCCCCCACGATCGAAGAAAAATGCAGCGGAGTGCCTGGGAGGCAGTCGAACGGGTTGCCTATCCGTCTGCTGTACGATCGACAAGCTGTCAGCCTGGCCCAGCCCGTCCTGTCGTGCGCCTTATAGGGCATCGGGTACGGCACGAGAAGGACGACAAAAATGAAGCAAAACGACCACGAGAGGCAAAGAAGGGATGGGGGGGGGGGGGGGGAGCAGCGCGGCGGGCTGGAGGATAAAAATAACACAGACTCTGCTTGTGGCTGCAAAGGCAGTGCAACGGACGGGACGGAACGGCAGGGCAGGTCCAGACGGGAGGGGCAGGGGCAGGGAGCCACACGGAGCTCGCACCCCGCTATTTCTCATACCCATTTTCTGCTCTGGAAGCAATATTGCCCGTCAAACTTTCCGGAACGGAAATGACCATTTCTTCCCCTCCGCACCACCCCCATCACATCCCACGACCCCGAGATGGTGCCGCCGCGGCCGAACAAAACTCACGTAAGTATGTACGTCGGAGCGAGACAGAGATATATTACCAGGTGTATCAGTAGCCCCGGGCAGTTTCGGTTTTAGGCAGTCCCGCAACACACTATCTCCGTCTCTTTCTGGCTCGGCCAGACGCGTGAGACAGAAAGAGACGGAGATAGTGCTTTGCGGGACTGCCTAAAACCGAAACTGCCCGGGGCCAATGATACACCTGGTATATATATATATATATATATATATATATATATATATATATATATATATATATATATATATATATATATATATATATATATATATATATATATATAGTTAGAGGGACAGAAGACGGGCGAGTCTATCCCGTACAACGGCGGCCGCGGCGGCGCCAAGAAGGAGGTACCGACTAACGTATGCTCCTCAGACACCGGCGCACACGCGTGCGTGCGTGCGTGTGCGGCCCGTGGGCGTGGCACGACACACGGGCCAGGCGCGGGCATCCTTCTTATGACAGGACAAGAGAGTCATTGAACGCGGCGGCTGCTCGGCCGGCCGGTCCGCTGGGTCCACTCGCCCTCAGGGGCCTCCGGGGCCTCCGGGGCCCCAGGACGGTCCGAGGATGAGCCCTGGGGTTCATCAAACTCGGCCGCACACCGCAGAGCGGCGTCAATCGTGTGCATTCATTACCCCCCCCCCCCACACACACACACACGCCTCCGCCCCGCCCACACTTCGACAAGGCGGGGCTTTGAAAACGCCAGTTCGAGTCGACCGCGGGAATTTATTGAGTACAGACGGAGGTGGAGAGGAGGGGGCGGGAGGGAGCGAGAGAGCGAGAGATTGGTAAGGAGAAAGAGTGACGCAGTACGAACGAACGACCGGCTCACAACGGGTCAACGGCTCGCCACTAAAACTATAAACAGCTGTGCGCGGAGTATACAACAACACCGACGCCTGACCAGCGCCAGAGGCAGCCAGAGGCAGCCAGAGGCAGCCAGAGGCAGCCAGAGGCAGCCAGAGGCAGCCAGAGGCAGCCAGAGGCAGCCAGAGGCAGCCAGAGGCAGCCAGAGGCAGCCAGAGGCAGCCAGAGGCAGCCAGAGGCAGCCAGAGGCAGCCAGAGGCAGCCAGAGGCAGCCAGAGGCAGCCAGAGGCAGCCAGAGGCAGCCAGAGGCAGCCAGAGGCAGCCAGAGGCAGCCAGAGGCAGCCAGAGGCAGCCAGAGGCAGCCAGAGGCAGCCAGAGGCAGCCAGAGGCAGCCAGAGGCAGCCAGAGGCAGCCAGAGGCAGCCAGAGGCAGCCAGAGGCAGCCAGAGGCAGCCAGAGGCAGCCAGAGGCAGCCAGAGGCAGCCAGAGGCAGCCAGAGGCAGCCAGAGGCAGCCAGAGGCAGCCAGAGGCAGCCAGAGGCAGCCAGAGGCAGCCAGAGGCAGCCAGAGGCAGCCAGAGGCAGCCAGAGGCAGCCAGAGGCAGCCAGAGGCAGCCAGAGGCAGCCAGAGGCAGCCAGAGGCAGCCAGAGGCAGCCAGAGGCAGCCAGAGGCAGCCAGAGGCAGCCAGAGGCAGCCAGAGGCAGCCAGAGGCAGCCAGAGGCAGCCAGAGGCAGCCAGAGGCAGCCAGAGGCAGCCAGAGGCAGCCAGAGGCAGCCAGAGGCAGCCAGAGGCAGAGGCAGCAGAGGCAGCCAGAGGCAGCCAGAGGCAGCCAGAGGCAGCCAGAGGCAGCCAGAGGCAGCCAGAGGCAGCCAGAGGCAGCCAGAGGCAGCCAGAGGCAGCCAGAGGCAGCCAGAGGCAGCCAGAGGCAGCCAGAGGCAGCCAGAGGCAGCCAGAGGCAGCCAGAGGCAGCCAGAGGCAGCCAGAGGCAGCCAGAGGCAGCCAGAGGCAGCCAGAGGCAGCCAGAGGCAGCCAGAGGCAGCCAGAGGCAGCCAGAGGCAGCCAGAGGCAGCCAGAGGCAGCCAGAGGCAGCCAGAGGCAGCCAGAGGCAGCCAGAGGCAGCCAGAGGCAGCCAGAGGCAGCCAGAGGCAGCCAGAGGCAGCCAGAGGCAGCCAGAGGCAGCCAGAGGCAGCCAGAGGCAGCCAGAGGCAGCCAGAGGCAGCCAGAGGCAGCCAGAGGCAGCCAGAGGCAGCCAGAGGCAGCCAGAGGCAGCCAGAGGCAGCCAGAGGCAGCCAGAGGCAGCCAGAGGCAGCCAGAGGCAGCCAGAGGCAGCCAGAGGCAGCCAGAGGCCGAGCACGGCCCGGCCTCTCTCCGACAGCCGTGCTGGTGTGAAAGAGCCGGGGCAGGGTTCCCACTAATTTTCACATAGCATTTTCCATGACTTTTCGAAGGCAAAAATTTTAAATTTTCATGACCGTTCCCACGCTAATTTTTTTTGGAAATTTGGACGGCGCCTTCGAGATTTTTAAAAACATTTAAAAATTGTACAGGTTTTTTCAATTCTTCCATGACCACCCAAAGATTTCCATGACTTTTGCATGACATCCATGACCTTATTTTTCCCCACTACTTTTCATGACTTTCCAGGTTTTCCAGACTTGTGGAGGCCAGAATAGCTTTACAAGAGAGGGGGCAATTTGAAATCGCCTTCCGCGCTGCGTCCCGTTCGGTTGCTGCGCAGTGGCCTACCCGCACGGCGCCAGCGGCACGCCAGCGGCACGCCAGCGGCACGCCAGCGGCACGCCAACCCTCTGCTGCTCCCAGACTACCAGCCGCCCCACAGCACGGCCGCGTCGGCGGCTGCATCCAAACTAACGCCCAATCCTCTCCAAAAAAAACTTCGGCCGGCGTCGCACCCGAGAGAGTGTTGGCGTCTGCGCGAACGCAGCCCGGACGCCAATCGATATTGCGGGGGTAGCGGGGAGGGGAGGGGCGCTGCACCCCGCGGAGGGCGAGAGGGGGGGAGGGAAAGCCCCGGAGGGAGGCTCGTGCCGGGAGGGAAGGAACCAAAATGAAGGATCCAAGACGGCGAGAGCGAGACCGCGGTTAACGTACGGGGGCCGGACGCGGAGGGAGAAGGATAGAGAGGGAGAGGGGTAGGGAGCGAGAGACGGCACAGCGCGGTCCGAGTTTTCGGCCGGGACTGTACCGGGAGGGAGCCAAGAGGCGGCAGAGCCCGGCAGAGCCCTAACCTCCCCAACCCAACCTCCCCGCCATGTGTGACTGCGGCCACCCTAGCCGCCCCTGTGCTGCATTCCGGCCGCGGCTGGCCCCGCCCCCGCAGCTTCCCTTCAGCTCGGGAGAGGCGTTCATGCCCGTGCAGCACGCGACGTGCATCTCTCCCTCTCTCTCTTCCACGCACGCAGCCGGGAACCACCCAAACGGGAGTGACAAGGAAGCAGGGCAGGTACAGCACGGCGACAGGCGTACCCTTGGTTCCCGAACACCACGCCCCCTACAGCCGGTTCCACTCGGCTCGGCCTCGCCCCCAGCCTTCCAGCTCAGCTTAGACCCGGCCCGGCCCGGCCCCGGCTCGGCACCGTCACCGGACTAGGCGTGTCCCGGCTGACTCCATTCTCAGCACCGCTCGTCAGCTGCAGTTTGAGTTATATTCAATTTGCGTCAAGAGGCCGGCCGAGGCCCCAGCCGCGGTGTCTGGCCAGGACGCCCCCCCCCCCCCCCCAGGCCCTCCAGACGGCTGGGAGGGGGCAGGGGGTGCGCGCTAGACTGACAGGTGGTCGCAAACCGAGGCGACAAGTTCCCCCCGCGCCTACGGAAGGTCGCCGTCAACGAACGTCCCAAGTCGGCCCAGCCGTCGACGCGGAAGGCGGGGGCCGGACGATGATGGCGGAGCCTGGAACTGGACCGACGACTGTCGTCACCGGGCGGCAGAGGAGGCTCGGTTCGGGTGCAGAGCAGCGGAGCGGACCTGTTCCAAGGCACACACCGCACAGCGCGCACAGCACAGCACCAGCCGACGATCCCATTATCTCCCAATCTCTGCTCGCTGCCCTTTGATCGTCCGCCTCATTTCCGATTTCCTTTTCCCATCAGGGCCCGGCTCGGCTCGGCTCAGAGACACCAACACCCCGGCAGGTCATGGACTCGGACCCGGCGCCGCACCGCGTCGCGTCCATGGCAATCATAGGCTACACAAATATGGCCCGCGAGTCCGGCGCGGCCTCTCTCCATCCTCCTTTTTCTTCTTCTTCTTCCTCCTCTTCCTCCTCTCTGCCTCTTCGGGTACTCCCTCCCGGCGAAATGAGGGTTCGGAACCCTTGGTATCCAGGCCGCGGTGTGGGTGGGCGCGCTGGGGGCTCCTCCACCCCCCCACCCGCCGTCCATATGTTGCGCGCGCGTGGCGAAGGGGGTCGCCATGGACAAGGCCCCCTCTGTTGGCGGCCGTCGCCTCGCTGGACGTGAAGCAACCCAAAACAGATGCATACTGAACACAGTACACACACACACCTTCAGGCTCTGCAACACACACACACACACACACTCGCGCGCGCTGGCACACGCTCACACCATGGCGTCGCACCGCCAGGCCGTCCTGTCACGTCCACGTCGCGGCGCGCCGCGCTCGGGTCGGGTACCTCGTCAACAACGGCTTGATCCTGGTCGAGAGGCCCGTCCCGTGCCGTACGGACCGCGGTACAGACACGCACTGACTGAGCGCAGAGCGTGGAGTGGCGCGGAGTAGTGGAGTGGAGCCAGACCCGGCCCCGGCCCTCCCCGCCCGTACAGATGTTGGTGTCGGTTTGCCCGCCGGCTCGCCGCTCGCCCGGCTCGGCCCGCCTCCGTCGCAGGCCTCGGCTGGGCTCGACTGGGCTCGGTGCTAGGCTCGGCATCCCCGCCCCTGGCTGGCTGCTTGGCTGCCTGCCTGCCAGTTGCCAGCTCCGTCCGACTCGCCGCGGGCGGTGCGGAGGGAGGAGGAGGAGGAGAGGGCGCGGCTTGGGGAAGGGAGGGGTGAGGGAAGGGGAGTGAGAGGGACTGACTCATGCCGTCCAGACGACCAAGACGGGTTCCCCCGCCCAGAGATGCACCCATCGTGCCCGTGCAGGCCTCCGCATGGCCTGGGCAGGGCTGGGCCCACCCATGCCCACCAGAAGAAGAAAAAGGTTTGGGTCTGATTCAATTCAAGGGCACCCGCCAGACGGAGACGGAAGGGGTGGCGGTGGTGGGAGCGAGTGAGCAGCAGGCAGGGGATGAATATGGGATAGCAGGAGGGAGGGAGCGGGGTAAGGAGAAGAGGTGGAGAGGGGGGAAATGGAGAAAGAAAGAAAGAAAGAAAGAGAGAGAGAGAGAGAGAGAGAGAGAGAGAGAGAGAGAGAGAGAGAGAGGCAGCAGCAGTGCAGTAAAACCGCCATGGCCGCTATGGCATGCCCTGCGGAGGCCAGCGGAGGAAGCAGGCAGCCCCTGGAGAAATTCCAGCCAAGTGCTGACCTACCCTTCTTCGTCCGACCGATACGCCAACCCCCAGAGCGCACCGAAAATAAACCCCGCTAGCCCACAGCAGCAGCAGTCACGAGCCCCTTGCGCCCCCTTTCCACATTTTGGTTTCGGTCCGTGATACATTTTGCAGCGGCCTGCCTTCATTACCTTAGTTATCCGGGCTCTGCCCTGCAGGGCGGCGCACGCACGACCTCGGGAGGGCAGCAGAGGGCGAAGCCCCCCGGACTAGTGCCAGGCAACTAGGTAGCTGAGTGTGATAGGCAACCCGCCGCCCCAGTGCGCTGCAGTGTATTCTGCTGGACACTCGGGGCGTGTGCGCGCGCATGTGTGAGTGTGTGTGTGTGTGTGTGTGTGTGTGTACGGCGCCCCATTACCACCCCGGGCAGGTGCTAATTCCCTGGGCTGCGCAACACCACCGCCAAGCCGCAAGCCGCGGCCAACACACCGACTCATCTGCAGTGCGGCAGCAGCGGTAGCAGCGGCTGCGGCGGAGGCGCCGTCCCCCACGGACCCCCCACCGGGACAACTACTACTACCTCTTCGCGTGCAGCACGACGCCCACTGCGGCAAAATGTTTCCCAGACTTTTGGCTCCGCCATTAGCGCCGCCGAACACAGCAACCCGCGTTCTGTTCGCGATTACGGACGACATGCGCGCGCACTTCCAGAGGAGCACTAGGAAGCTACACTGCTGCTGCTGCTGCTGCTGCTGCACTGCCGATACGGCTGTCCAAACACCGCGGTAAGGCTGCGGCTCTACTCCATCCCCCGCGCTCCAGAGACACTAGGATCGACCCGACGCGACGCGGACACCGCGGGAGAGACAGGACAGGGGCGGCGATACCCCGGGCGCGCGGACGGAGAGGGGGTTGTTCCCCAGCCCCTTGTCGGCGGGGTGCGGAGTGCAGAAACGCAGCAACCCAGCTGAGGCGGCGACATCAGAGGTCAGCGCGCTGCATCAGGCAGGGGTGTGCCCCCCTGTCGGGGAGGGGGTGCCCCCTGTCGGGGAGGGGGTGCCCCCCTGTCGGTGAGGGGCTGCCCCCTGTCGGGGAGGGGGTGCCCCCCTGTCGGTGAGGGGCTGCCCCCCTGTCGGGGAGGGGGTGCCCCCCTGTCGGTGAGGGGCTGCCCCCCTGTCGGGGAGGGGGTGCCCCCCTGTCGGTGAGGGGCTGCCCCCCTGTCGGTGAGGGGCTGCCCCCCTGTCGGGGAGGGGGTGCCCCCCTGTCGGGGAGGGGCTGCCCCCCTGTCGGGGAGGGGCTGCCCCCCTGTCGGGGAGGGGCTGCCCCCCTGTCGGGGAGGGGCTGCCCCCCTGTCGGGGAGGGGCTGCCCCCAGGGGGGGGGGGGCCGGGCGGGATAACTCAGCCCGCGACGGCCAAGAGGAACCCGCGCCGCCGACTCGAATCGCTGCAGCAGCAGCGACAAAGTGATGGGGAGCGCTGATACGGGCGACGCCGTGAGAGCGATAGGGCACGAACCCCGGACAAGCGCAGCAACAACGCCGCCGCTGCTGCGCCCATTCCGCGATAAAATGATAAAACGGGGAAGGAATCCCAAGGCCTTCTCACACACCTGTGCGAGGGGCAGCACGGACAGCCCGGAGCCCTCAGGCGGCGGCCAGGGCTGGCAGAAAAATGCCGCGCCAGGTATGATAATGTTGATGTCTCCATCAATCCCACTGGCATGCGGCGCTTCTAGTGTGGGTGCGCGGAGGGGAGGGGAGGGGAGGGGAGGGGAGGGGAGGGGAGGGGAGGGGAGGGGAGGGGAGGGGAGGGGAGGGGAGGGGAGGTCCAGCACCCACCCCCGCCGCAGCAGCGCCACACCCTTCTCCCGTCCCGGGTCGCCATGGCTACGCGTCTGCGCGCTGCGCCCCCTCCCACCACCACCAACCCGGAACACGGGCCGCGACCCCGCCACGCCAGCCCCCCCCCCCCCCCCCCCCTCCCATCCCCGCCCCGTGCTCCAAGGCGGTGGTGGGGGCTGGACCAGCAGCTGGAGGGGAAAGGGGTAGCCGCCCCCGTCACTACCCCGCGCAGCAGGTGCGCTAGCGCCCAGGGGAGCCGGCGAGAGGTAGACGAATGTCCAGCACACAGGGCCGAGCCCGACAGCTAAGCCACTGCCGCTGACGGCTTGTCGGGCGCTGGCTCTCTAACGCTGGCCCACCGGCAGACACAACCCAGTTCAGTTCACCCTGTTGGAGTGACACAATCACCAGCGATCACAACCATCGATCGGTTAGGTTCGCGGGTGCGGACGGACGGTTGCGTGGTGGTACGTAGAGCCCTGTACGGTAGTATGTACGCCATGTGTTCGCGTGTCCAGAGGAGGGAAAAGATCATTCAATTCTTATGGTGTAGGACGTATTACACTAGTCAATTTAAATGAAACCTTGTCATGAAGTTATCAAGACATTTAATGACCAGTTCGTTGTTTTTTCTGGTTAATTTTTGAGTTTGAATTCGAAGCGCATTCATGTTATTATTTATTGTCGTTTTTTAGCAATTTTTTTTTATATATACACAAACAAACGCAAGTCGTTTCCCTTCCCTCTCGCGAAGCCGCCACCGCCGCCGCCAGTTTTCCAATCGGCCGCCGTCAAGAGCACTGTTTGCGATACGTCCGGCCAAACGCCCCGCCACGCCCCGGGTTCGCCGGGTGCGCCGTGTAGAACGAGCTGACGTCAGCATCTGCAGCACCCGGCCGGCCGGACGGGCGGGGCGGAAGACTGACTGACAGAACGACGGCTGACCAGCGACAAAAGCGATATAGGCGTACCCACCCCGCCCCGCCCCGCCCCGCGCTACCGTTGCGGCCGCGCCAATACCCGGTTTACGATCCCGTGCGGTGCGCATCGCATCCGCCGTCATGTACAGAGCGGCGCCCATGCAGACACCGACACCACCACGCCACGGGGGGCCGCGAAGCTCTGCAGGCCTAAGCGGACACCGCGACAGAGAGTCACCCACCCGCCCAGCTCTAGGCGGCCAGGCGCCTGCAGAGGCCCGGGTAGGCACCCCGCCGCACAGCGGTGCCGGCCGGGCCGCCGTACCGCCGCGGGGCTCACACTACACGACAAACACTTTGCCACACGCATATCTTTCCCCCCAAAATTGAGGAGTATGTCGGTGTGACATGATAAAGGCAAAGAGGGCGAAAACAGCAGGTATTCGAAACTATGTCTGCAATACGAGTCGTACCGGGGAACGAAATATTATTGATAATCTTTTTGCTACAAACTGGTGCGCCTCTTGCTGACGCCAACAGAGTTATTTGTTCGCTTTGCTCTACGGAGTTCTCAATCTTGCACTCGTTTCATTTCTTCCTCTCATCCTGGAGTGTGCGCGCACGCTCTCTCTCTCTCTCTCTCTCTCTCTCTCTCTCTCTCTCTCTCTCTCTCTCTCTCTCTCTCTCTCTCTCTCTCTCTCTCTCTCTCACACACACACACAAGCACAGGTGCAATTCCAGCTGTAATTCCTCTCTGGCCCGTATACCGGCCCGTACACCGGCCCGTGTACCGCGGGCCTGTACAGCACACGGCAACACACCGGCGCACAACTCTCGCCTCGCACACACTTTATACTCATCATCAGCCGAGATGACCGCAGCAGCAGCGGCAGCAGCAGCAGCGGCAGCAGCAGCAGCAGCGCCACCTGGTGGTGCAAGAGGAATGATAATGATAGTAAACTCACCGCTGTCCAGATTTCACGTTCCATGCGCGGCAAGGAGTCCGGTAGGCAGGCAGGCAAAAATGGCCCGAGGCAGCGGCAGCAGCAGAAGCAGCAGCCACAGCAGCAGCAACAGCAGCAGCAGGACGAAGACCAAGAGGAGGAGGACCGGGAACAGAACAGAACACACCGAGCTCCGTTAGAGCCGCGCACAGCACTGTCGGCACGGCGGCCAGCACGGCGGCCAGCACACCGCACCGCCGCCGTCGTGGACCTTGCGGACTGCAAAACCGTCGCCGTCCGCGATTTCTGCCCTACGCCATATAAGAAGCCGCGCAGCTGTCTTGGTCGCTCCCATGGGGGGCGGCCGCAAAGGTTACCGCGGCTAGAGAGAAATAGAAGACGCGACGCGCGCGGTACTAAAGAGAGGGGGGGGGGGGGGTAGGGGGCGTTTCTTGACGGTGTGCGCGTTGTTGCGTCCGAGCCGCGCCTCCGCCTTCTCTCTCACTCTACATGCCATTTAAAAAAAAATCGGGATAGAAGTTTTAAAAAAAATCTTACCACCCGACCCACATGACAAGCACCTTCTGCAAAACTTTAGCGTAGTATTTGTGAAAAAAATGGACATGAAGCCAGGAACCTTCAAGCTTTGTGTGAGGCATCAATAGGTGTCGTGCAATAAAAGCGAGGGAGAGAGCTAGAGTTTTCGAACGCGGCCCCGAGCAGACGCACACACACACAGCAACGGCACACAAATCACAACACAACAACGGGGTTCGCATACTACAGAAATCCCACGCGCTCGCGGACTCGCCTCGCGACGAACAATAACAAGGGGGGAAAGAGAGGGGAGGGGAGAGGGAGAGGGAGGGAGGGAAAGAGCATGACAGAGGAAAAGGTGAGAGAGTACAAAAGACCTCTCAGAGGGGACACCTGACTCGCGGCGCTACATGTAATTATAGAAATACTGCCAGCAGACAGCCAGCAGACAGCCAGCAGACAGCCAGCAGACAGCCAGCAGACAGCCAGCAGACAGCCAGCAGACAGCCAGCAGACAGCCAGCAGACAGCCAGCAGACAGTCAACAGACAGCCAGCAGACAGCCAGCAGACAGCCAGCAGACAGCCAGCAGACAGTCAACAGACAGCCGCTGCGGGGCTCGGCATTGCCTTTATCGGCCCCGCGATAAGCTTCTGGACATAACGGAGATAGGGAGGCTGCGCCGCCAGCGCAGGTACACGAGCAAAGCGAGTCGGAGGTATTGATAGAAACACACACTGTTAAAAGTAAATACTACAAAAATTAAAAATCACCAAAAAAAAAAGCAAGCAAGAAGACAATCAAGCAAATAACCCGACGGCCCCATGAGACAATCGCGTGTTTTACTGTTCGTAAAGTTCGCGGACGCGCGATTTTCCGTAATCATTGGGAGTATGAATAATGAATCGATTCACGAAAGGACGAGCACACAACCGCGAACGGCCGCCTCGGCCATGCCGAGCGCCTGCGAGGGCCAGGGTAGGCCAGCCCGCACGACACCCGTGCATTCACAAGCCGCGGCTGCCTACCCAGCAGGCGCCATCAGTGCCCAGGCTGCCCAAAGTTAGGTTGTGCGTCGCTTGCGACAATACATCGTCCGAAAGGTGTCTCGGAGGCCCCCGTGCTGGGGCCGGGCAGGGCAGGAGAGGAGGACGTCGGGCAGGGGAGGAGGACGTCGGGCAGGGGAGGAGGACGTCGGGCAGGGGAGGAGGACGTCGGGCAGGGGCGCCGCACACCGCGTCCGAGAGTGCGGCCCGACCACCGCAGCCACGGGGGCCGACGGGGTGCCGGCGGTGAATGGGAAAGTGAGTAGAAATCAATGTCAAGGCGAGTGAGCGCGCCCACCACCAGGCTCGGCCGGGGGCGGCCGGGGGCACTGACCGGGGGGAGGGGCACAACACCCACAGCTAATGGGGAGCAGTACCCAGCACTGAGGGGTCGTCCGAAAATAAACCTGACATCGAAGTTCCCGCTAATTTTTCCGCAATGCATTTTCAACTTCCCCCAAAAATTTCAAAATTTGACAATGTTCCCGATGACCACTTACAGATCTCTATGACCTTTCCATGCCCCCCCCCCCTCGATTTTGGGGCTGTGGGGCCCTGACCACGTAACTGGTGGTGGGCGGTGAGGCTGTAGACACCGGGCTGCAGGCTGCACTTGCGGGGCCTCGGCTCGGGCCTCGGCCTGTGCTGCGCACGCGACACGCACCGCAGAGATTCATGCAGGGACTCCCGCGGGGGGGGGGGGGGGGGGGGGGGGGAATTTCACAAAGTCACGTGACAGAAACCGCGCGGTAAACAAGCCGCAGTCTTCCGCGACAAGGTCATACCCCGCGCTCGAGTGCCTTCCCCCCCCCCTGCACTTCCTACACTTCCTCTTCCTAGCGCCTGACACAGTACGATTGAGGGGGGGGGCGCACTCACCACAGCGGCCCGCTGCACCGGGTGGGGGGGGGGGGGGGGTCACACCCCTTTGCGGATCCCGCAGCCCCAGCAAGGGGGCGGGGCGGCCTAACCAAAAACAAAACAGCAGCAGCAAACACTGCGTCCCCAGGACCCTGGACGGGACCCCGCCAGAGCTGCATGCACTCGCCCAGCGCGGCGGTCCCCGACAACAACAAGCAGAGAAAGCGCGCGCTCCCGGGGGGGCTGGTCGATGCTGAGTGCCTACCGGGTGGCAGTGGGTACCGGGCGGGGCGGGGCGGCGGCCCTGCGGCGCTGGCGGCCGCGGCTCAGGTCACCACTGGTCACCACTCACACAAACAGCAGATGCCGTCCGCGATCTTGTTCATCCCAGAAGGGTCCGCGCCGTGCCGTGCCGTGCCGTCCCGTGCCGTCGGCGTGCGTCCGGAGAGCGGGGCGAGGCGTGGCGCGGCGTAGTGGGCGCGGGGCTCGGCCAAAGCCAACTGCGTGCCGCCGTGCCGCGCAGGGGACGGCAGGGGAGCGGCCCGGCCGCCGGCAGGCCGCCAGGGGTGGGGGCGGGTGCCTCCGGGGGGTGGGGGTTGTTCCAGCGGCCGGAGAAGGGGAGGGTGCCTTGCGGGGTGGGCGGCGGGAGGGCGGGGGCGGCAGCCGCGGGTACCCGTTCGGAGAGAGAGGGGTGGGCGGAGACAGAGAGGGAGAAAGAGACAGAGGGAGAGAGAAATATAGAGAAAATGGGGCGGGTACCAACAAGAGCATCGCCGGTAGAGCGCGAGAGAGAAGGAGACAGAGGGTGAGAGAGGAACTTCGGGGCGCGGGGTGGGAGCGGGGCGGGGCGGGGTCAGAATCGATCCTGAGCGCCCTGCGGCTGGCTAGGCAGCCGGAGGACCCGGAGGACCCGAAGGACCCGGAGCCGGAGGCCTAGGGGTGGAGGCCTACCCTAGCCTGCTCTGCCGAGGCCACTGCCAAAACATTTATTATTGTTAAAAATGCGGAAACCGTTTCCATCGGAGCGTTCACACGGCTCTGGTCGACTGGCGGAACATCAAAGGGGGCACGAGTCGGCGGGCCGCGGCGACCGCAGCGCAGCACAGCACACCTCGGTGGGCACGGCCAGCATGGCCTCCCGCCACAAACAGCGAACAAGGGGTAGCGCCGCTCACCCCGCACCACCCCGCACCACCCCTCCCTCCACTCCGCCGGCCCGGGTGCATACCGAGCTCTCCGGTAGCAAATCAGCCGCACCGGTACTATTTCGGGCGACACCCCCCCCCCCGCCCTCCTGCACCCCCATCGACACGACAACCCTTCCCAGCCCATCCCTAAAGCGGCGACTCGGCCGTCGGCACGGCGCAGTGCACAGCCCCCGACAAAGACAACTCGGGGTGAGGGTGGGGATGGCGGCGATCGGGTCGGGATGGCAGTGATAGTTCGCGGTACGCCCCCGGCCAGTGCTCCCCGGTACACTATCTCTGGGGACCGTGTGCCGCGGGTACACCAACCGTAGGGACCATGTACCCCCCTAAGGTCTATGCGCCCCGGCTGACCGAAAAAAACTACGACTTTTTCTACATTGGAACTATGCTATTTTCTAGACAAAAACTGCACTTCCATGTCCATGGTGTAGTTAGCACTGTTGTTCATCCTGAAGGGAAGGGGGCAGGGGTTGTTTTGCCGGGGGTGGATTAGTGTGCCCCCAAGTCGGTCAGCGTGGGCACATAGGCCCTAGGAATTGTGTGCCGGGGGGTACATCCAGAAGGGGGGCGGGGGCATTTTACACATCTGCGCTAGAAGGCGCATTTTTGAGATTGCCGCCTCGCTTGTTGCGCGCTCACCCTCCATCTCACTCAGACGACAATGAAGCGGCTCATTCATAATGTCTCTCTCGTCGCCACGCCCTCACCCGGCTGGCCGGCGGCGCCAGGTGAGAGCCTCAAGCCGCGAGCCCCGCGGCCCCCGACGGCCGCCTCCGCCCCCGCCCCCTCCGGCCCCGCCCCCGCGGGGGAGCTGACAGCGGCCTCACATCGCGTCCTACCCCGTCCCCGTTGACAGCACCGGGCCGCCGGCGTCGGCGTAACAATTCCCATTTTGATAGAAAATCCGTCATGTAAGGCCCGATGGGAGAGGGGGGGAGGGCTGCAGGGGCTTGAAGGGGGCTGCAGGGGCTTGAAGGGGGCTGCCGACGACAGACGGCATCGCTGCACGATCGGATCGGGGTGCAGCGCGCTCCGCGCTCCGCGTAAACAAACAGCGCGGCAGGGCGCAAGTGTTTACCGGGCAAACTCCGCCCAACCGGCCCGCCCCACCTCACTGGCCTCCCGTCGCTCCCACAAACGGCAGTGCGCACATGGAGCGGCTGGTAAAGCAGCCGGCCACAAATAACGTAACGCAATTACGGATTCATTTTGGAATTTCTGGAAATTTTCAAAGTTCTTGTTTGAAAAAAAAAAATACGGAAATTTTTTAGGGAGTTTCAGAAAAGTTCAAGTTACACCCCTAGCCACACCTGGGCAACGTGGGAAGTAAAGTGTTCAACAGTTCCTGAACCTGGCATGAATAAGAAGTCCAAACAAGCAGGAATGTTATAATTTTAACACATAGAAATTATTTTATTTCACAGGTACATGTTACTGCTTAACATATGCCCTTAAATTTTTAGTAAAACATGTATTTTTGAAATCTTTGGCGTTGACGGTTCATAGCGCAGGAACAAGGAAACTAACAGCTGAACGGCAAACAAAAATTGATCTCAACATTTAACAATATTAATGGAAATGATGCATAAACAAAGGGTTCGAAAAGAGAGTGGCAGGAATAAACCAGAATAAACGTCATATACTTAATTATTATTAATTTTAACTTTACAAAATAAATTATTCTCCTTCCTACAGATCATTTGATAAGGATTCCAGCCTGCTCTTTACATTCCTAAATATCTACTGAAAGTAATATCAACCAAGTACCACACCCTCATACCCTTGTTCCCTGGTCCCCCTCTTGTGTGACAGAGACAGCAGATACAGACAGGAGAGGTCAGGAATGTGTGGGGGAGGGGGAGGGAGCGGACGAGTGGGGAAAACAAAGCAACGGCCCCCTCCTTCTAACCTCTCCGCGCAGACTAAACGCAAAGTCCGCCACGAACGGCGGAAACCTCAGCCGGTCGGATTCTGCCCAGGAAGTCCTCAATTCCCCCGAACAACGAGGACGTGCACCCAACGACAATGCGGCGTAAATCGATGCTGCGTCTTCTTTTGGCGCCACAACGTCTGCCCCCCTCTGCCATGAGTCATGAGCCAGAGCCTGGCCTAGACGCCGGCTCCAGCTTTTCGTGGATAAACAGGACTGACACCACCAAAAGTGCGACCCAGACGTTAAAATTCAACTCACCACTTCGCTGCATTTTCGTGCTATCCAGTGAGGACAAATTTCATACAAAAAAGATGGATAAAATCCGAGGAAAACAACAGACGGGCACACTGGAAACTCCCAGCAGGATCTTTTCGGACTGACTTCTACCTCGGTCAACCTTTAGCCAACTTCGCGAGTTGGTTCTCACTCCAGTGCCAAATTCACTCATAAACGCCATTACAGTGAAAACCATGCTGGTACCCGTCTAGGAACCGACATTGTAGACGAAATTTCTGTCAAAAGATGGTACATATTGGAGTAAAATCCGAAATAAAACGAATATTCCTTGCGTTTTCTCGGCGTAAAGGTTGGCCAAGACTTCTCCAGAGGGGCCACGTTCCACTCCCCTACGTGTGTCTCTCTCACGCCAGTTCTCCGGCGTACGAGTGCAACAGAGACATCCTCAGCGACGAGAATGCGATTCGAACGTGGCGCTGTGTGTTTCACGACACGCAGCGCGCTCTAGCGTCAGCTCTCGTAGCTTGGGTGGCGTGGAAGTGTACCCTTTGACCACCAGGTGGCAGCACGTACGGCAAGCCGTTCGCAAGCCGGCCGCCGGCCCGAGCGCGCAACTTTTAAACCGATACGGAGAACTGGCCACCTTCACTTGGGCCGCCGTTACTGGGACGTGATTTGTGAAATAAGGCGCCCGTTTTGTTCAGGTAGAATGTGATAAGCGGTAAATCTTTATTTACAAAAATACAAAATGTCAAAAAAAAACATTGTACCGGAAATAGAGTGGATACGCTGTGCAAGCGGGAGTCGAGCCGTGAGCAAAAGTACGAGAATAAATTAAAATTAAGGTAGGTACATAAATAGGAACACAATATTGCCGAGCTGTACATGCGCTTTTCAGCACCACTCGCAACTTAACTTTAGTATCACAGCTGAGATGACTTAACTCTACGTACATTAAATTAATATAGATTAAAGACAATGAAGGGCGTTGCCTCGAAAGACGGGGACGTCATGTATGAAAATAAAGTACATAGTAACGGAGGTAACGACAAAGAGGAGTCTCGGAAAACACTTGATTTCCTTTCGACTTTTCCGGGCGGACTCTTCTCTCAAATCCATCAGTGGCGTGGCTGACGCTGTTGGGCTCACAGCATAAGTCGGCCCACTTCCTCGGCGTTCATCTCTCCGTCGTCGGGATGGCTGCCCTGGCTGCCGTGGCCGCCCCGGTGGAGCGGCGGCGGGAGGTCCGCGGCCGGACCAGAGGCGCTGAGGTGTCTGCGGCAGGAACAACATCGTTATAAGGCTGTACGGTGTAGACGGTATTGACGAGTACGGGATGTAGAGTCGTAGAGTACGGAGTATACTCACAGCTTGGCCGCGGGGCCGCGGCTGCGGCCGTGGTCGTGGCCGTCGTGGCCTTGCCTCGTGTTGACGGAAGGCGCCGACGGCCTCCCCCAGGTGATGGGCGAGCTCAGGCGCACGGGGTAGCGGGGTGGCGGTGGTCGCGTGGACACAGGCCCGGGGCCTCCAGGGCTGTGGTGGCGGTGGGGTTCGGGGGCAGCGGGGGCGACGGGACCATCGTCGGTGAGCACGGAGTAGGCGGGGCCGGCGTGCGCCTGCTGGTGCTGAAGCAGCGAGTACTCCTCCCTCTGGGGGGTCTCGTCGTCGGCCAGCAGCACGTGTGGCAGGCGGGACGGCTGCAGCAGCGGCAGCCCCGGGGCTGAGGCCGGACCCGGATCCGCCAGGATGCTCCTGGCCATGTCCGACTTGGAGCGTGCCGGCAGGAGCGTGGACTGGCTGAGGCCGTACCGAGCGAGCGCGGGGCCGTGGGACTTGTCGTGCTCGCGGACGTCGTCGCCGTCCTCAGCGACGGCATGGTGGTGGATGGCGGCTGCAGCGGGAGCATCCGCCAGCATGAAGCCGTCGTCAGGCTGGAGGCCGCCGCAGCGGCGGTGGTAGTCCTGATTGCGGCGGTGCGGTGGCGGCGGCGGGCTGCAGGCGGCGCAGTGCGTGTCCCTGGTGGCCATGCACTCCCTGGCGGCGTACAGACCCGGGCCGCACCGCGAGCACAGCAGGCATGGCGTCCGCGCCGAGTGGTGCGCTGAGAACGTCTCGCCCTGGCGGCACGGAGTGCAGGCCGTGTCCAGGCCGCCGCTCTCGCAGCGCCGCTCCACGCCCCAGCCGGGGGGGCAGCGCGCGCACCGGGACCCGGAGGACCCCGAGCTCCCGGTCGTCAGCCACGACGCGTGGCGCGCTCGCCGGCCCTAGAACCACAACAAGAACAAGGTAAGAGATCATCGCAAGTGTGTCCCGCAAGCTGACGAGGCGAGGGGTTGGCGATGGCGGCAGGCAGGTGGGCGGCAGCAACGGCAGGGGCAGGTGCCAGACGAATACATAAACACACGATTTGTAACGCCGATGCTGAAAGCATGTCGTCGTCCCTTCATTTTTTTCCCACGAGCGCGCCCTGCCCTGCCCTGCCCTGCCCTGCCCTGCCCTGCCCTGCCCTGCCCTGCCCTGCCCTGCCCTGCCCTGCCCTGCCCTGCCCTGCCCTGCCCTGCCCTGCCCTGCCCTGCCCTGCCCTGCCCTGCCCTGCCCAGCCCTGCCCTGCCCTGCCCGCCAAGACCAGCCCGCCGCTTTGTATGCCCGTTGCCTCGGCCGTACATAACGATCAGCAGGCCGTGTAGGTGAGGTGTACTGTATCACCCGGCTCCGGCTGTATCAAATGTCTCCCGGCTTCCCGGAAAGTCCGCATTACCTCCAATAATCCCCCCCCCCCCCACGGGGTCGTTGTAGAGCCCCTTTCTACTACAATAACGGGCGCATGACGTTGGATGGGGGCGGGAAGTGACGTGTCCATATAAGGACGGAAGGAGGGGAAGAAATGTCGTGCTAGGATCGCTTCCGGCCCGTAAGGCAGGACCGGGGGAGAGGGAGAGCATGAGGAAGGAAGAAGAAAGAGGCGCGCTGCAGTGCGGCCGAACACAAAGAAACGCGGGAGTAGAAAATGAAGAGGGGGGGGGGGTGAGGCCGAATAGATCGACGGTTCCGTATTCCATTCCCACCTGTGCGTGTGCGGCAGCGGCACATAGCAGAAGTGAAAGGGAAGGGAGAGCTAGAGGCTAGGCTCTTAAATATGTAAGGCTACCACACACAGCCCCCCCCCCCCGCCCCCAACCCCCACCCCTTCGGGATCCAAACGGTGAAACTTGAGTAGGGCGGTGGTGTAAGTACCTCGCAGTCTTCGCAGCCCCCCCCCCCCCCACCTGACCCGCCGCAGCCGCCCCTAACGTTTTCGACACGCCTCGATGGCTAAAGTGAACAACTACCGACCGCTCTAAAGACACGCGCGGTGGACTTCCTCGCGTACGGCCGGTGCATCCTGTCTGCAGCACATGTAGTGTGTTACTCCGGTTACTCGTACTGCTTTAGTATATCTCGTTGTTGCAAAGAAAATGCTAAATTTTCGGTGGGGGTATTAAAGATCAGCAATCGCGTTTTTTGCATCCAGGAACTTACTCGTGTGTATCAGCTTTCGGCACAAACGAGCCGCGAAGCAAGGCGGGGGCTTCGGCGCGACGGCACCAGCCGGCGACGGCATGGGCAGAATGCAAACCGTGCAAACCCCTTCCCCTCCCCCTCCCCCCACGTCAAACAGACGGCGAGCGGACAGGTGTGGAGTGGACGGGCGATAAGGTAGTGTGGGAAAGCGGCCGAGGCGGGGGGGGGAGGGGGTGGAAGGGGTGCGGTCAAAAAATCTTGTGTCGTCCGGCTGGCCCTAAGGTGCCCTAAGGCCCTGAGGCCCGGTGTCCTACCCACTGCCCAACCCCTGACCCCCTGCCCCTGCCTCCTCGGCCCCGAGCCCGAGGCTACCGCCACCAGCCGCCACTGCCGCCACTGCCGCCACTGCCGCCACCAGCCGGCCGCTGCCGCTGCCGCACCTGCCGCCCGGCCCGGCCCGGGCCCTGGGAACCGATGGAAGACAGGGGACCCTCGGGGCCCCGACCCGACCCGACTCCTGCTGCCTGCTCCTGCCTGTGATCCTGGTGTTGTCATCTGCCAGCCCAACAGCTGCGAGACCCGCTCCGCCCGGCCCCATTTTGCTGTGGTGGCACTGGTGGGCGCCCCCCCCCCCCCCTCCCTTACAAATGCTCTGCCCTGATGCACACGGGGCACGTCTGCTCCAGATAAAAGGAAGAAACGAAAAGGGAGTCGTTTGATGACGTGATTTCAATCCGTTCCTGTCCTGTCACCTGCCCCGCCCCGCTGCCGCCGGCCTGCCACCTGTCCTGGCTGTCCTGACCACCTTGTGGCCACTTGCGGGGTCTGAAACTTCAGTTTTTTTTCCGAAGTTATTCCCAAGGTCTCTATTAGTAGCATCCCGTGATTCTAAAGAAAAGTATTCTCAAAATTATCGAAGTAATCCCCAGAGGATATAGACACACTTGGTAAGGAAAATTTAGAAGCCGCAGCTGTGGCGGGGGAGGGGGGAGGGGTTCGAATACCAGCACCGGCCTTTCATTATCATACCTTGCTTGACCGCAAGTGGGGACCCCCTCCCCCTCCCCACTGACTCCGCCCCTGGCACCCGCTGCGGCCGGTGACAAAAGCTTGGCGAGGATTTCCCACAGAGCTCTCCGGTGCCACACCAGCGCCAAACTCCCCCGCCACCCTCGCGGATGGGAGCCGGAGGCCCGAGGCCCGTGAATGGGCTGAATGGTCTATTCATTGTGACTCTTCTTGATCTGCCTCGTGTGCAGCAGCTGCCGTTTCGGGATCGCGGCAATGCAATCCCCGCCGGGCTCGGCCCCGCCCCCGCCTCCACATGGGGCCCCCGGCTCGGCTCATCAGCCAGGCCCGGCTCGACGAATGTGATCGACTACTCGACTCGTCAACTCGTCACGGACCGCACCCTGCCGCACCGCACCTTTGGCCTCCAGCTTTGGCGACAACGAATGCGCGGCCAGCATTGTGATCGTGTGACGATGTGAGCCGTGCGCCCGGGCGGGGCGGGGCGGGGCGGGGCGGCGGCGGGATGCCAGCGGAGTTCTAACTTCCGCCGCCGCCGCCGCGCACCTAGAATCGCTAGAATCGCTCTCCGCAGCTGCAAAAGCCCCTCCTCGCACAAGGGAATTCCCTTAGCTCTGCGCGCGATGCGGTTGCCGACCCAGAAGCGTTCGCAAGGAGCCACTAGCAGCAGCACAGACTCGCTCACGTCAAGTTCAAGTTCAAGTTTGACACGCCCAGGGCTCACCACTCCATAGTCAACCGAGTGGGTCCCCGTAGCAGGTCACAGTTGACATGTACGTACTCATTTCGCTTCAGGTCGGAAGCTCAGAGACGTCAGACGTCAGGTCGGAAACGGAACTGCTCTCACTCCATCTCACTCTCACCTGCGTTGGTGCGACGAGCATGGCGACCCCGCCGGCGATGAGAATAATCCAAAAGCAGCTGGCGGGCATCATGTTCGCGACCCGGGCCTAGCTCCGCGGTCTGGCTCCGCTGCACGTCCGTCCACACACACGCACTCGACGGCCCCAAGACGGTGTGCGTCCCACTCGCAAAACTCAGGCTGCGCGTCGCGGGCCACACGGGCCTCACGTTGACGACGGCAATCCTCCAGGCCGAGTCGGCAGGACACAGGTGGGCTGCGTGCGTACTGCGTGGTAGTACTGCGTAGTGCGGCGTGGTTGTGGCGCGGCCGGTGTCCTGGGGGATACTGACACCACCGGCACTGGCCTGCTCTCCACACACGAATGGCTCCTGCTCCCGTGGCCCCCGGGCACCCCGGCCCGTCCAGGAGGACCTCCAGGTGCACACCGGCGCGGAGGCGCAACGGCTCCCCCCCCCCCCCCCTTCCTCCTCCAGCCCGCGGCGAGGTGTGGGGTGGGGTGGGGGTGGGAGTCTCGTCCGCATCGTGGGAGCTGCGAGTCCTGCCCTGCCCGGCACCCTGCAGGACGGGAGACGGAGGCTGAGGCTGTACGGCCGAGGCCGGGTGTTATCTAGAGACCGACCATTATCGGGGCCTGGCCGGGCCGGGCTGGGCCGATCAGATCAGGTCGTTCCCTGGGCAAACACGACATGCCACTGATCAGCCACTGGTGGTGGGGTCGGAGGGCCGGGGCAAGGGCCGGCAGGGGCCGCCGAGGCGACGGGGTGGTTTGTAAGCTGTCAGGGATGAGACGGGGTGATGAGGACCATCATAGCCCTTCCCTTTCCGCACCACTGCCCGGCGTATACGGTCTGTCTGTCTGTCTGGTCTCTCTGTCTGTCTGTCTGTCTGTCTGTCTGTCTGTCTCTCTCTCTCTCTCTCTCTCTCTCTCTCTCTCTCTCTCTCTCTCTCTCTCTCTCTCTCTCTCTCTTTCTATTTCATTTTTCATTTTTGTAAATGTCTTTGTCGGACGCAGGGAGTACAGCAGTCAGTAATGGTACGCCCCGACACTTGGGCTACGAGAACGCATTTATGTTGCGCGTCGCAGCGCAGATGGGGGCCGTCGTGGCTATGGTTGGGTTGGGGGCGTTAATCGTAATCGCATTACTCGCTTGTTTCACGGCGCAGCTGGTGAGTACCTCCGGCTGCTGCCCTCAGTAGCCTCAGGGTCAGGCCGGGCACACGCCTAAATGCCCACGTCATTTTCTACCTCGTAATGTGCCATGTGCACCGTGCACTAGCTGAGGGGAAGGTGAGCCCGGTGAGGGACCCCCGGCACCTTGGCCTACCTTGGCCGGGCCAGCAGCGGCCAGACCCGCCGATGCCAGTCCTCCCCGCTGGCTTTCGTCCGGATGAATGAAAACTTATCTCAAATTTTTAACAACGACCTGTCCCGCAAGTTTCTCGCGGCGCTCGCGTGAGACTTTGTGTGTGTGCGTGTGTGTGTGTGTGTGTGTGTAGGTGTGGGTAGAGTCCTGTGTAAATACAGGACTCTAGGTGTCGTGGGGGGTTGGTATGGAAGAGAAAGACTCTGTATAGATTGTTCAACACAAGGGCTGCAATTTATTTTACGACTGAAAATACACAATAATGGCACACTTTTGACATTGCTTACAGTTAGAAACCTTTATTGGTATTGAAATTTAAAATACAGAGTACCAAAATGAGTACACCTACAGATGAACTATGGCTGACATTAAACCGTAAAAATAAATAATGAGAGAAGATATAAATTTGACATCTTGATTGATTGGATGAATAAACTGTTTTATTTTTAAATTATGCCATACTTTACATTACTCTGTTATTTACATCAGTACTTGGAAACTTAAGGTCATTATAAATTTATCTGTATTGAGTATTTGCAGACAGCAAAGGGTTCACATAGTACTAGTGCTTCTATTGGAATGTGAGAGAAACACACTTGCTTTCAATTCCCACCTACAGGTATGGAGTCAAAGCAACAGCTGGAGATAATAAAGGGCACACAATGGCAAAAATGTTTGGAAGCAGAGGTAATATTGTGAGATGCACACTGTGAATTCAATTTGATCCAAATGGAAAAATAGAAAGGAAGAAAGCGACATCATAAAAAGTTGCTAAAAGGAAAAAAAGGAAGGTATAAAATGAACATGGTTCAGTACCATCCATGATGAGAGAATTAATTCTAACTAATCCAAACTCTTCAATTCTGTTTCTACCAAAAGAGTATTTCATTTGTATCTGTATGTGCCAATAAAACAATAGTAAGGAACGTGCACTTTCACACACTTGATCAAGCAAATATAGATGCCTCCAAGAACCATTTAGTTTCATCCTAGAGATTATCAGTTGCTTGTTGCTCATAAAGTGTGCAGCTATCACAACCACAAAAGCACATCTTAACATACAAACATTATCTATGTACAGGTGACAAATCTTAATTCTTTGGTATTAGTCATAGAATAATTCTATTCTACTTGCAGAAAATACATGCATCAATCATGACACACAAGCAGGTCAAAAGGACTGACCAAGAAACAAAATCTTCAAAATGTTGAAATGTCTCAACTCATAACATAGACAATCATCCCTCCAATAGGATTGCACATGGAAGTAATTACTGCTAGTAACAGACAAACAATGAAGAACAGATTCAAAAATCTCGAATATGATCTGGTGTAAGTACAAGACCACTACCATTTTTTTTTCTTCCACATTATTGTCACACATTCACAACACAAACAAAAAACACACAAAATAAAACAGATCAACAGAGTAGTTCACTAACCAATTATAACATGAAGAAAACATAACAAGGGAATAGAAGCTTGGTGTGACAGACATAAACATACTATGACAGAAACACTGCAGAATACACTAAACAGCACTGTATTGAATCAACAAATACAGAAAACGCAGTTTAAAGATATAATACCAATATTAATGCTTTTCACATGAAAATCAACTTAGAATCGTATCTGTGAAGAGCATTTGTATTTGAGAATGTCAACACACTTCAATTAAAAGGAATGGAAACCATTGCGTCACTGATAAATATTTGTTGATCTCCACCGCTACTGAATGAAGAGGCACTGATCCAACCTTAAGCCAACTGTGTAAAATTATGACAATAAGAATTGTGGAGGAAAAGGAAACAAAAGCCCAGCAATAGATATCGTAAACATTAGTTACAGATCACAGATCAAATGAAGAGTCCATTTTGCATTGGTCTTAGGTGAATCATAAGTCTAAAATACAAGCAAACAAGAAAATATACTTCACCTAGAATGGCCCGATGACACGAATGATATAGGTTCCCAGAGGATAAAAATAAAACCTTCAATAATGTATCACAAGAACACCATTCCATCAAACTGGTGCAGCATCTTACAATACAGTAATGAACACTGCCTTGATTTCTATGTTGGAGGAAAAAGAATCCTAATGGAATTACCTTAAATCATGTAGAAGTCCAACCATACAGCATACTTCAACTCCTCAACAAATTTGAGGAGAATCAAGAAAAGCTACCCCTTTACAACTAAAGTTTTTTGCTTTTTTTTATAATCACTCATTTCATTTGATTTTTTCATGAGACCTCAAACAACAAACTGAACCATTATTACAGATCAAGCTAAGCAACAACTACATAGTAATATTATCGGTCAGAAAATCATTCTAAGCAAGTGATTCATAAAGCTACAAAAGCTGCCATCAAGAAATTCAGTACAGGTTGTCAAACAAATGTCAGCAAGGAATCTAATTCTACTTCAGCCAAATGCAGTTGGAGAAAAGTAAAACAAATAAGCAATTCTTAAAGGATGAAAAAGTATGGCCTGCTTTTCCTGCACAATTTAAGTGCCTACATTAGTTTTAGAAAACAGAAAATATCATTACTTAATTATAAAATACATCACAGAATGGAAACTTACGTGCGCACAGTCAATGGGCTACGGAAAATGGTACACCCAAGAGAAGGGGGGAAGTTTCTAGACAACTCTTGTGCGCATAGAGTCAGAGGCTATAGGTTGGGTAGGCACATGAGGTGACAATGCATTCTATGAAACATTACTTCACTGCCCATATATGAGAACAAAATATATACAAAAGTTTTTACAAGAGCAGCAACAAAAGTTCATCTCCAAAGCCATAAAAATCACCTATACAAAAATACACATAAAACTCATAAAAAGGAAAAAAAAAAAGAGATGAGCAAAATCTTACTTAATCTTATATCAGCTCTGGTATGTTTAGAAAACAGAACACCGCATTCAACTTATCACAAAGCAAATTGCTAACAAAACTATTGAGAATGTTAAACAAAATTCATCTCATTGCATGAAATGGCACAACCTTTGAAGTCCATGACTTCCTAAAACATACTCTAAGAAAAATCAGCAAAGTTAAAAAAAAAAAAGCAATATCACTGAAAAGTCGCCTTTTTTAAAACAGGAATTGAACACAAAGGCAACAAATGACTTAATGCACCACAACATAACAAAATAAATTGAACAAACTTTAAGCAAGTTGCGATTATTTGTAGTGAACAAAGCACTTTTGTTTGAACTTTTATAATGTCATCATCTTGTAAATTCTGTAGAGAATTTACTCCAATTAGAGAGCATTTTTTAGGAGTCTAGCCCAATAGAACCAGTATTAACCGCCGAGTAAGATTGCCTGGGAGAAAAGGAACTACCTCTTTAATTAAGATCCCCTGGATTTAGAAAGTCTGTTCTTTTGCACAAATCTCTAGAAATTTGAAGAGTATCTAATCAATCTCAACTAGATCAATACATGTCAATACATTATCACAAGTACAATGCAAGATTCATTTATTTTGCTTTAAAAAAAATATCAAGTTCTAAGTCTTTCCACACAGGCACTACCTTCAATTACCTATTAGGTTATTTGGACTTCATTGTTCCATGGGGACATGAAAATGTCTGATTTCATACACAGATAACAGATGGAAGGCCAACCTAAACTCAGTTGAAGGTGTACCTAATTATATTAAGTCAAAGTAGACACAAGAGGTGCTCTTGCTTAAATGTAACCTTACATGGTTATGCATAAGAATTTTAACACAACTTACACTACCTAGATCAGAGAAAAAAACATGTCTATACAGCCTGAAAATGGCTCACAAATGCAGCTTTGATTCCAGAAAGCCACTATTAGCTTTCTGAGTATATTTAAATAAAAAAAAATAATAACAAAAAAACAACAAAAAACACAGTTGTTTTCTACTGCACCTAAATTCACCTGTGCAGTGACCCCAAATGAAATCAGACAAATAGCACTTGTAGAAGACTGAAGAAAGTTTTGCAGACGGTAGACTCCTCTAAATAATAGAGGATTATCCTTGAGATTCACAAAAAGCCAGGATTATGGACAGTTTAAAAATTTACCACCGTCCATAATCCCACAAACGCTAGGTGATCAATCTGGGAAAATGAAGCCCTTCCACCTGCTTGTCGATTGGTGGGCAGTGGCTGGTACCTGATGGACCCCAGTCATGAAGCCCTTCTGAATTGGCCAGACGGTGGGTGAGCCTATGGGCAATTGAGAATCCACCGCTACCTTCGAGCTGAGTTAGAACAATGATTACTTGCCTAGAAAATAAATGGAGAATGGAGTTTGTTAACATGAAATTATTATGATGCCCATTCAAGGTTAAATAGAGAAGCAACATCCTACCTATGAAGAGGTGGAACAGAATCAACAGTTTTGAGTTCACCCCTTGTAGAGACAACATTGTAACTCTCTTGACAGTCACACTTCACGTGAATCCATTTGTTCTCATGTCGATTCTCGACCATCACAACGAGGCCTGCCCAGCCCTTGGTCAAATAATAAGCTGTCATACCTTCCCGGCCCTGGGTAAAATGTAAAACAGTTTTAGACCTTATTTGAAAAAGAAGCATATCAGTAACACTTACAAAATCTATTGATCTCCTTAGTGAAAGCAATTCAGCTAAATAGTAAAAATAAATAGACATTAAATCACCTCATGCCTCTGACCCTTTGCAAGGGTGAGGCTAATTATGGCATCTGCTAGAACAAACGAAGGTGGTGTTATCTGTTCCACCAACAACTTCTTAGAGCTATGGATAGCTAGCACATAATCTGGATAAGATGCAGGATCATCCATCCCTGCAAACAAAAGCAAATTATAAATATTTTAATCTTCAATTAAGGTGATAAAACTAACCCTCCTGAGTTTTTGAAACAGACCTGTGTGCCAGTGGTTAAATGCCAGGCAGACAACAATGTAATGATCTTCCTCCAGCATTTTATGACATCCTACAAAACCTCGGACCTGTCTTTTGCTGTGCTCCACCAACCTTCCAACTTGAGGCAGAGCTGCTGATCGGGTTCGGAACATTACCACACATAAATCAAGTTGTGATCTCTGCCACTTCTCTGAGTTTCTAAAGCAAGAAATGAAAAAAAAAAGGGAGTAAGTGGCCATAAAGGTTCATAATTATGATGTCAATTTCATGTGTCGTTTCCACATACCTCTGGCCTTCCTGGAATAAGGTGAACTCTGCTTCAGTAGGTTCCATTACAGTCAACAAGACACATGAAAGGTGATCAATTGATGAGAGCGGAGGCAGAGTGCCACGGAGACGTACTTCATTCCAACCTGATCTTACTTTACATATATCTATACAATCAAAATATCTGCAACAAAACATCATTTAACATAATTTTTTAAAGATAATGAGAACTAGTTCACAAAATTAGTGGCTCTTTGACAGTTACTAACTTCAACACGTCTTCAAATGAAATCCAAAAAACACCATCTGATGCTCCATGTGGCATGAGCATATCACGCATTTCTGGAGTCCATTTGTCAGAGTCATCAGCCCAATCTCCTTTCCAAGAAAAATGACCCCATGGATTACGGAGGCGTAATAAACGGATTCCATTTATGTCACGGACATCCAGAACAGAGTAAGCATGTCTGAAGAAAAAAATCAGGAAGTTAAATGAACTCCAGGACACTAAATTTACAAGCATAAAATCATAATCATATATACCTTGGACGCAGACCCTTCCGTTGATATTCTTCTTCATCAACTTTCATGTTTCCTCCACCACATGAGGCACCCATTAGAAATCGTGCTAGGCGGGAGCTGAGAAGCTGAGCCCAGATAAGGTCTCGGTCCAGTTCGTCCTCAGACGGCAAAGAAGAGGGCTGCAGAGGAACACTTTCACAAGGTGCCCCTAAAAATTAAAAATGTGATAGATATTATTTATTACACAAGGTTCTCACAAAATTAATCATTTCAGGAGGAAGAAAGTAGTACCTGTGAGGGTTGCAAGTCCTTCTATTGCACGCCCTGATACTAGAGCCTCATAGCAGCCATGGATTTTGGCAACCGCTTTTTCAATCAATGGTACCCACAACTGTTTTCTTTTAGCCTTAAATTACAGAAAATTGTATTACAATCTATGGGGAGTAAAGTGACTACATATGCAGCCTGTGAACCATTTAGAATTGCACATTATTTTACCTGAGAGTATACAAGGTGCCCTCTTTTGTCACAAGGTAGAAGATCATCCACCAAAACTGTGGTCCACTTTCCATCTTTGCACAATCGCACCTGGTACGCTCCTTGCTGGCAGAAATCTCTTGTCATCATAACCCTTTTAACTAGGTCTTCTCTTTCAGCTAGAACAGCTAGAGCTGAAAGTAACCAGCAATTTCCAAGAACACCTGTGGGAGCACATTATGTAATAAGACAACATTTTCATGTGTTAATTAAAATGTTACAAAAGATTTTCAATCCTACCTTGGGAAATATCAGATGGCAAGGGAGTACGAAAGATGGTCCACGTTAACTTAGAGTCGTCCTCCATAACAATTTCATGTGGGCGAAGCCACTGCACCACGTGGTTATCTTTTGTCTCAGCAGGATTGTAATAAAGAGATTTAGGAGCAGGAGGAAAGGAATCGTCAACAAACTGCTCCTTGTTCTGTAAAAATTAGCATACCATAATTAACATGCAATTTAACAAAATAACGCTGAAAAAGTTACATGCTCTTCAGGCAACCGTTAAACAGAAACTGACCTCTGTGCAATAACAAACAATGTGCTGCCACTTATCTAATGCCTCCCTTTCTTCAATCCGTCTTAAATCATCCATCAGCTCACTCTGGTGTCGAACAATTGTGTTGGTCCCACTGGTACCACCCAAGAAAGTTGAGCCAAGATTCATAACATCTCTTGGCATAACCACAGCTGGTGAGGTGACAGTGCCCACAAAGGTTGATGATGAACCAGTTGTGATTGTTGTAATGTTTGATGAAGACAAACAACGAGAACTATGGCACATGTCACATGCCACAGCAGTGACTGAATTTTCGTATGTGCACACAGAACACTGCCATGTGGGTGTAGATGGTGAGGATGGAGAGATTGGACCAGTAGCATGATGCTCCGATGTTGGTGACTGGGTCTTACTTGATCTAGGGCTTTGAGCAGGTGATGATACTCCAGAATCAGTTGATGATCTGAGGAAAAAAAGGGGGGGGCTTAGTTTGCAACTCACAAGGCAGCAAAATGAGACAGAGTTAGTACTAATTACCTGTTATTTATGTTTTGGGAGGGGCGATTTGAATTTGTGCTCTTAGCAGAGTGCCTTCGGGTGTGGCTGCTACTGCTGCTGTTCTTCAACTTCGGTATGGCTCCACTTGAATTAGGTGACTGCTCTTTTATACCAGAAGCTGAAAAACCAAAACACTGTAAGTTCATCAGCTCCACATAGTTAAAAAAAAACAAAAAAAAAAACACATATTCAAATACCGGTGGTTCGAGAAGATGAAGGCAGTCTGGGTGAAGGGCTCCGCTGAACTGTGCTTGGTTGGCTACTGGATGAAACTGTTGATGCGTCAGCCAACTTTTTGCTACTGGTAGTCTTACAAGCACGACATACTGAGGCATGAAGGGGATTCTTCAAGGTACATCTGAGGCACTCCCAAAACTCTCCTTTCTGAAGAGTTTTATCATACCTGGCTGTAATGCTTCCAAGTTTGGATCCTCCACACACATCACATGCCAGTTTAGATGCTGCATTTACCAAGGTGCACTTTTTACAGGTCCAGTCAGCATCAGCACTGGGAATTTCATCACTAGGCAAATACTGAAAAGAGAAACCAAGGTAAGCTGTATCGAATAAAAACAGAAAAGTAATATGAAAAGTTATAAAAGTACCTCTAGGTCATCTTCTAGATCAGTCTCCTCCACAGCTAATGTAGCAAGGCCATCTGGTACAGGTGCTTTGCCATCACTAGAAGATTTCTCTCCTTGTTTAGTTGGTGTGTATCGTACACTATCTTTGGTAACAGTAATTAGAGTTGGCTCATTTACAGAGGGAGGCGATTGAACTGAATTGCAAATATCACATCTAGCAGTCCATAAAGGGTTGTATGCATATGAACATTTGGTACACGTCCACATGCGTTTCAGAGACAAGCCCAGTGTTTCTGAAGATGATGTAGATGTTGAAGAAATGACAGGAGACTGAACAGTGGTGGGTGGGGTTGGTACAGAGTTTGAGGGTGTGCTGGAAGTCTCAGGTTTAGGAGAGTGTGCATCAGAAGAAGCTGAAGAAACAAGTCTCCTCCGTCCAATGACAGACTGCCTAGAAATATCAATGGGAGATGATGGACTTGGCTCAGTCAGTCCAATATAGGAGTACCTTGTACGTGATGGAACATGTAAATTTACGTTGTTGATTGGCGATCTTACCGATATGTTTCCCTGAGTATCAGTCTCAATCATACTTCGCCTGTTTGAAGAGGGCTTTGTTTGTTCAATAGCATTTGGCATTTCAGAAAGTGATCGCCTATTCATGGGTTTACTCCAAGCAGGAGATGACCTTGTGCTGTTTCTGTGACTGGGAGTACTGGGAGATTCCTTGTCCTCTGCTCCAACACAGTTTGGAACTGCTATCAGTTTACTACTTCCAGGTTCAGTTGTTGATAAAACAGGTCCTCTTGTCTTTCGTGGCGTTTCACACACCTCACAGCGATCACTAGACCTCTCATTCTGAAGGGTACACCTTCCACACGACCAACTGCTTTCCTCAACATTTTTATTCACTTCATCACTTGTCAGGTTGTTGTCATTAACAGGTCCTTTTTCAGATGACCTTGAAACCTCCAAATCAGCATCAGCATCCCCAGGTGTATTGTCAACCAAACTTATTGGGCGTCTAAATAAACCACCTCTAGATATAATGGGGTTTGAAGAAGAATCCATCCACAGTTTTTGAACTACAGAGCCATTAGACAGAGAGCGACTCACTTTTGATTTCACTCTCTCATACACAGATTGACTGTGTCGCTTTGGTGACCTACTCGGTGTTCCTTCACTTTGATCAGCATCATCTGCTTTCTCATCTTCATTGCACTGTGCACCTCCAGTGGGTGAGGTGCTTTCCTTATCCTGACATCCAGGCGATTCTGCAACATCCCACTTGTTTTCTTTACTCCTACCTTCTTGGAAATATGCAGTAGGTGGGGCAACATGCCAGGTCGTGTTGCCTTCACGAGATGTAACTGAGGACGCCATTATGGAAATTATTTTCTTGATACTCTCTAGACTTGGATTAGGTTGAATATCCACTGCACCACATGAAGCACAGCGAAATGTCACACTAGTATTGAAGAGCTGGCAGTGTATGCAAATCCATCGTACCAATATTCCTGGCACACTGTTTGAGCGGCTTCGCAGTGGCAGTGTTCCCGATGGAACTCTTCGCTGAGTGTGAGTTAGTGAGCTCAAATCTTGAAGACTACAGTGGAAGTCTGGTAAACCACTGCGCTTCCCTCTAGGAGGAATAGTTCTAGAAGCTTCACTGAAAAATTAAAAAAAAGAAAATCAGAAAAATAAAGTCTTATAACAATCTGAAAAGAATTAAGGTCACAACCAAATGAATTGAAGTGAGTAGGGAACAAAGGAAGAAAATTAAAAATACATCCTAGGTTGAGTATTATCAGCAATGAAGAGCAAAATAAATAAAAACTTCTATCTTCACCGTTAGCAGAATTACTTGTGAGTTTTCAACTTGGTGAGTAAGGAGCAGCAATGGGAGGAACTGCGCGCTTAGCAAAGAGAATCATGCAGTCGAGCCCCCCGTGCGGAAAACCAGCAAGGAAAACCATCGGGACACAGTCTGAGTGTGTTGTCGACCGCAGACACTAACCGCAACCACTGTCACAATCCAATAAAGCAAACGCACAGAACAAAGGACACTCACCTGCGGGGAAGTTTCCGAGGCGAAGCTTTGGTCCGGGATTTGATAACGCGGTGCACCGTCAGTACGCGCGAGGCCCCGGGAATTTCTTTCGGGGCGGAAACTGGTTGAGAGGCATTTTGTTGTGTTTTGATGCGGGGGGTCTGGGTCTCGGGTACGGACCGCGGGGACCTGGACGTCCTGGCCCCGTCCAACGCACTACCCCTACTTCCACCGCATCTACCGCAGCTCTGCCGCTCTGTAGGGTTGATCAGTGAGCAACGATCGCAATGCCACTGCAGGACAGAGGCGATCGTACCCATCCTTTGGACACCCTGGCCATATTCACGTTAAATTTCAGCGAAAAATGCGATTTATCAAGACCAGCTGATCCACCATATTGATGCAGTCTAAGGGTGCAGTAAACAACGCCGCGATTGGTCCGCCCGAATCGTGTCGACCAATCACAGCGCATTTCATTCTGTCTTCTGTCGTCTGCACAAAAGTGTGTTCTCGTTTCACGCGTTTGACGAGTCAGAGCGACCGGAGCGACCAGAGGTGATGTCAAACGCCGACCTGAAGAGAGGCTAGGTTTCAGAGATGGCGCCAAAATATGCAAACGAAACTTTCCTCGCCCACTGCCTCTGAGACTGAGACATTAGAAACACGACTTTTACTTTGATCTTTATTTCAACAAGCACGCTGTCGCCCACTACACGGATGGTCGCTCGGGCTTACGAGGACTGAAGTGGGCGGAGAGGCCCGATGCCTCGCGGGGAAGTGCCGAAACCACAGCAAATCTAAGAACCCAGTCCCTCGGCCGACTGCTCGTCTTCTTCCGGCTGCAGCTGGGCCTCCGGTGCCTCCGATGCCTCCGATGCCTCCGGTGTCTCCAGGGGCTCCGGAACCGAGGATCCCCTCGAGAAAGCGGCGGAGACGGGCGGCCCTCCCACCACGAACGCCAGCCTGGTGGCGCCGGGCTCGCCGGCCGCGGGGGTGGGCGTCCCCCCTCGGTCATCGTCGGCATCCTGGCCCTTGCTGGTGCCCGCAAGCCGGCCATAGACCATTTCGACGAGGAGGACCGCGACGGCGAGCACCGAGCCACCCAGGATGAGGTAGTAGGCGTACCTCATGGCCACGAAGCTGACCCGCGTGAAGCGTGCGCTGTGCACGTCGCACCGCGGCTTGGTGTACAGGCTCCGCTGGATGAAGCGGGACCGGAAGCCTCGCTCCCACTGGAGAAACAGCCTGTCCACAGAGGCCAGAGACGCAGGCTTCTAATTTTTTCCCCCAGCAATTTCTATTCCTGGCCGTATATTTTTGTTTCTAAAAATGTATTTTTTGATTTTGTCTTTGCAGTTGACAAAAATGTTAAAAAAAATTGTGGTCAAGATTTTATTTTGTTGTACCCACAAAGCGACTTTATCGAGAACATATCGAAAATATGTAGTTAGATCACCTGCCATTTTGACCTGCAACTCATCTACAGCATTTTGAGTATCGTGGAACGAGCCATGCCGTCAATGCCGACCATGCGCGGTACTTACTTGACCTTGAGCATGTGGGTGATGGGTGAGTCCCGGCGGGTGACGAGATGCGGGTGTCGCAGCTGCGAGTACTCGTCCAACTCGAACAGGTCGCACTTCTCGTGCTCCTCGAAGCGAGCCTGCAAAACAGACGGCGCGGACGTCCGCACAGAGGTCAGAACAGAACCCCTTCACTAAAAAAAAAAAACATCACAAAAAAAAACCTACTACCCACCAGCCCCTTACAAATTTGTTTGGCTACTCGCCTGGATTTGGCCGTACAGCGGCGAGTCCATGGCCACGAAGGCGAACAGCCCCGCCTGCATCCGGCGGACGCCCTCCGCCATGCTCATGAAGTTGCGGGGGCGACCCGGGCGGGCGATCTTGTCGTAGAAAAGCCCGCTACGGACCTCGTCCCCCATCTTGGCGTATTGCTGCAGAGAGAGAGAGAGAGAGAGAGAGAGAGAGAGAGAGAGAGAGAGAGAGAGAGAGAGAGAGAGAGAGAGAGAGAGAGAGAGAGAGAGAGAGAGAGAGAGAGAGAGAGAGAGAGAGAGAGAGAGAGAGAGAGAGAGAGAGAGAGAGAGAGAGAGAGAGAGAGAGTCAGAGTGTCAGAGAGTGTACACCCCAAGCGTGCACAGACGTCGGGCTTGCCTACCCCCTCCCCATTTTCCGACGCCAGAGCCAGAACTCTGCCTACCTCGATGAAGTAGACGTTGTAGGGCATGTTCTCGGCGCCGACGTCAAGCCGGGACTTCCACAGGTCCCGCAGGCTGCGGATGGAGGTGGACGAGCTCTGCAGGATGGCGACGATGGACGCCGAGTAGCACGTATACAGCAGGAGCACGGCCAGGAACAGCAGGAAGGTGACAATGCGGCCCACCACGCCGCGCGCCTCCACCGGGGAGCCTGCGGACGCCGACCAGGGAGTCGCACTACTTCACCTTGTTATCATTGCTGCACTTTCGGCCTCTGTATCTTGGCTTTCGCCCTGATGGCCAGAAACAAGATGTATTCAAAAATTTCACACAAATCCTCAGAAAATGAAGAAATAGTTTGATTTTCAACAAATGTCAAGAAAATTTAAATTCCCGGATTTTTTTTTTTTAGGCGGTCAAGGAGCAGCATCGAGGCTGAAGAGATCAACTTTAAGCCTCAGCATCAATGTAATTCTCATTCCAACAGCTTTCGAGGACCTTGCTGGGCGATAGCGCCGAACGCGAGCAGGAACACGTCCGACAGTGAGGCGCGCAGCGGCTGCTTCGGGGCGCCCCGGCCCGCGCCCTGGGCCTGCAGCACCCGGGTCTCCGGCTCAGCGTGACGCTGGAGGCGGTGCTGCAGGTGGTTCTCCAGGTGCAGTGCCAGCACGGCCAGCAGGCAGCACAGCCCCACTAGCCCCAGCGCTGCAGCCCACAGCGAGTCCGGGAACGGCAGCCAGAACATGTTATCCGTGTAGGCGAGGGGCGGCCGCCGGAACACGGTCAAGGCCCTGCGGCGCGGAGCCCCTCATTAAGTTACGTCCACGATGTTGTCGCCAGCTGCGGCCTACCCATGGCCTCCCCTTGGCCTGCTCTGACCTCATGGGGATGGGGAAGCCGGAGTACACGAGGGCCACCATCCGGAAGGGGACCGGCAGTGTGGCGGTGCCGCCGATCTCCACCACGCCGTCTGCCAGGTCACCGAGCAGGCCGTCGAACTTGCCGTTGCGGACGTAGCCGTGTGAGTTGGTCACGTGCAGGGAAACCCTGTGCAGTGACCATCGAGTTGGACTGCCGTTCGTGGTGGTGGTGGTGGTGGTGGTGGTGGTGGTGGTGGTGGTGTGTGTGTGTGTGTGTGTGTGTGTGTGTGTGTGTGTGTGTGTGTGTGTGCGCGCATGTGTTGGTACTCACGTTGCGTTCATGAGCTCGTACGCCTGGAGCAGGATCGTGAAGGTGGTCTTGGTCAGCTGGTCCAGGGCCTTCTCGGCACCGTCGGTCAAGTGGTGGATAGAGTTGTTGGAGTCGAGAAGCTAGTCGCATATTTACAGAACATCAAGTAGTCAGAGAAGATAGAGGGTAGACGAGGGGGACACGAACCAACTACCCACCGCGATGCCGGTGGGCACCGTGACGCCCTGCAGGGTCCTGGCGACGTCACCGCGCTTCAGCAGCTGCGGGCTGAGTCCCACGGCCGGCCCCCAGGACGCGAGGGGGGCGGCGACGGGGTCTGCCCCCAGGGCCGGCCGGTGCACCTCCAGCACCCGCACTGAGCCGCCCCCGGCCGCCCCCAAGCACGCCACCACTACCTGCGCGCGGGGTACAGGTTGGACTTTGCAGCCTCGGGATCATCCACGATACCACGATACTAGATTTGTCCAGTCTGAGCACAGGTGGCGCCTGCCGCCTGCCGGGTAGGCAGGCACAGCCTCAGCATGCACGCGTGTAGTGCGGGCTGGCCTACCCTGACACCCGCAGGCGCTCGGGCGGAGGCCTGAGGCACCGGAGGCCTCACCTGGCTGTCCGCGAGGGCCGCGGTCGGCGTGGAGGACGCGATGTCCTCCCCGGAGCACTGCTGCTGCAGCAGGACCCACCGGTACGGGCGCCGGAACAGATTCGCGTCGCTGGCCTGACGCAGTCGTCGGGGTTGCATTCCGCAGATTAATTTTCCCCTCCGCAACGGGACGACATTCAAAGTCGATGATTGCATGTTGAAGACGATGACACTCACCACCTGCAGCACGAGGCCCGCCAGCGGGCAGTTCATGTCCAGGAACACCTCCTCGGCGAGGGGCTCCTCGTGGGGGTCCCCTGGCTTCCCCCTGGCCGCCAGCCCGATCAGCCAGGCCGCCAGCGCGGGGTGCCTGAGGGCGGCCAGCGCCTCTGGAGGCAGCCTGGCGCGCTGGAACAGCCGGTTCCGGTGGGAAGACTGCGCCGCGGGCTGCGCCGGGGCGCTGGCGTTGACGCGGGCCTCCAGGACAGTGTTCTTGTCGTGGTCCGGGATGGCGATGACTCGCGCTGGCAGCCCGCGCGCGGACAGCGCCCTGGCCACGTCACGATGGCCTGCGGAGAGAAGGCGGCGCGTTACGCTCGGACCCGTGGGGAAACTCGACTAGGCCTGGGCGGTTCCCTCAATCTCAATACCAATACTCAATATTTGAAAATATTGACATTGACCTCAATATCAATACTGGTTATTGAGCTCAATATCTCAATATCAGTATTGAGCTCAATACCTCAATATCAGTATTGAGCTCAATACCTTAGTATCAGTATTGAGCTCAATACCTCAATATCAGTATTGAGCTCAATACCTCAATATCAGTATTGAGCTCAACATCTCAATATCTCAATTCTAAATACTCAAATTTGAGAATTTACAGTACGGTCTCAATATGAAAATGAATATATCAGAATCATTAAATTGAGCAGGTGTGCAGATGTGCAATCCGATCAGACGCCACAACACTGGGCTGTATCTTAGAGTCGACTTCAGGATGAGCACGGTCAAGAGAGACGTGATGGCATGCCACACACAGTACCCTTGGGCGACAATCAATATTATGTGTAACGCTACGCGCGAACCTCAGTATCAGATATGAACTGAAATGTGTGAGCATAGAACCTCAATGATAGTATGAACCTTGCAATGTCATTGTTCAACATTGAGCCACAATATCAATATTTAACATTGAGCTTGTATACTTCAATATTAAGTATTGAGGTAAATACTTCAATATTCAGTATTGAGGTATTTACCTCAATATTCAGTATTGAGGTATTTACCTCAAAATTCAGTATTGAGATATTGAGCACGAGGATATTGACCACATCAATACTGTAAATATTGACATCTCAATACCAAAAAGTATTGAGTTGCTACTCAATATTTTCAAATTTTGCCCAGGCCTAAACTCGACGACCACTGCGGGCACTAACTCCACCGGCAGAGGACGCCGCTGACGTGGGCGGGCGCGATGGCCTGGGACTGGTAGTCGAGGAAGTCGGCCAGGAAGTCGGCCACGGGTTGCAGCGGCCGTCGGGGCTGCTGCCGGGGCCGTCGGCGAGGCCCGGGGACCGCCAACGCCACCCGGACTGCGAGGAGCACCAGCAGCACCGCAGCCGCACGCATGGCCGCTGCTGCACTCCCCCAAGTACAGTAAAGACAATGTTTATAGATAAACCCAAATCGGATGTTGAGATCGGATCTTACGTCGTGTAGCCAGAGGGCGGACAGCGTGACGACTGTGCGAGTGCGGCGTGCGGCGTCTCCAGAAGGCCGGGCCGGGGGCCGGGGGCCGGGGGCCGGGCGGGGCGGGGTGGCGGACCGGCTGCTGCACTCTCATGGGGGTTCGTTTTACTATCGCTTTCCGATACATCGACCCACACGGACGGTAATTATCTCCCGGTTCGGCACAAGTCATCTGTTGGGTAGCCAGGGGGGCGTGGCCAGGCGTCCCTAAGTGCGGGTTTCCAGCGGCCTGCCATCATTTCTTCGTGATATAGCCACCCTGCTCGCCCCGCCGGCGGCATTTCCACATCGGAAATCCGCAACCCGCGCTAGCCTCCTACTCCTCCGAGTTATCCGCACACATCGCAATGACCATTAAGGGTTACGCTGACTAGTTTTCATTACTTTTCAAAAGTTGTTCAACGGTACAAGAAAATTATATTCTTACATGGACATGGCGCGTACAGGGCTCCCACGAGTGGCCTTAATTCGGGATTATTGAATTTTTTTAAAACGAAAATTCGCATTTCGTGTTGATAGTACGTTTTTGTTGAAAGTCCATCCTCAATATACGCTGGGACTGGCGAATTTTATTGTCGTTGATCTGAGGGATTAAACGAGTCCCTCCGGCGCGGGGTACGTCCGCCGGCGCCACGTGAGGCGTGGGGTATCGGCGAGTCCGGCCCCTCCCCCGGCCCGCAGCCCCTGCAGCCCGGCTCCCGGCTGCCCCCGTCGGTCAACACACCGCTGTACCGCCCCCTCCCCCTCCCCATACCATCATCCTCTCAAACGCGACTGCATTCGGATGGGTGAAAATGAAAAATTGAAACCGTTAATATCGCAACTCGCCGGACCGACAAAACCATAAGCTCCATGGCCACGAAGGCGACGTCCAAGGGCAAAAGTCCAGTCCAGGCGTTCTGCGCGCTAGGCTAGGCGAAGCTAGACGGCGCGGCCGGGTGAGAGGCAGCGGTGGGCGGGTCGGGGGACTCGTGAGCCGGCGGGAGACCAGCGGGGCACCGGCGGGGGACCGACCCAGCGGGGCAGTTGGGCCAATCAAAACGAAGAGTCCCCCTCCCCCCTCCGCCTCAACTCTCCACGCCTCAGTAGCGGTAGTTCTCTCTCTCTCTCTCTCTCTCTCTCTCTCTCTCTCTCTCTCTCTCTCTCTCTCTCTCTCTCTCTCTCTCTCTCTCTCTCTCTCTCTCTCTGCCTCCCTCGTTTGCTGTATCGGCCCACGACGCCCAGTGGGTGCGAGAGAGCAAGTGAGTAGGTGAGTGAGGGAGAGCGGTGAGGCCAATCTCAGGAGAGCTGTTGCCGAGTGCAGAGCGGGCAGCCGGCGGGCACGCTCTGGACACGCCCTGGACACGCTCTGGCCGAGCCGTGCCGGCGCTCTGATCTCGACTGGTCACAAGGGCGATTACTCCCCAGCCAGGCCTGCGGGCCCTGCGGGCTGAGTAGCCACTTAGGCCCCTTGGCCGGCCTCAGGAGAACGCCCACCACAACAACACTCACAGGCTACACACACGCACTGTGCTGCACCGGGCTAAAGCAGCTAAAGGGTGTCGCAGGGCCAGACGGAGCTCCAGCAGACGGAAGAGACGACCAGCCCCGACGGGTTATTCGACGGAAACGCAAAAGACATCGGAATCGCGGTCCCTTCTCTCGTTTCTTTCCCCAGCCGCGAAGGCAGTGCAACTCAAAACAAGACAGGCATGGAGAACGCTTTACCGTTCTAGGACAGGCTCGTTCCTGGGGGCTGTTCAGTTACCACGTAAACACGTAGAGGGGAAGCGGGCTTCACGAAATGTCCACAACTGTCCAGGTGAATTCAAATGATGAAAAGTTTTGATTTTCTTTAAAGTGATGAGGTCGTTACACTCATGCACTATTGGTCGAATTTTGTTTTTTCGCGGTTTTCCTCTTTTCTCTTTTAATTGGTAGAAATCGTTTTATTTCAATAAAAAAATTTAATTCAAAAGTATATTGAATCCTCAAGATTCAGACCCTGCAAATAAAAAATACAACAACAACAAAAAACGGCAAAAATGGGTGGGTCCTACCTCGTCCCAGACTTCCGTCCGGAACCGCTCCTGCTTAACTTCGGTGTTCGGATGGGAACCGGTGTACCAGGAGTTGACCGCCACTAAGACACAGGCACGACGCAGCCCCCGTGGTAGGCAGGCTTCCGCAACGGCCAACATCGCCCCTTCCGCTGACCAGATTTCAGGAGTCAGCCCCCTTCGACCAGCCAGTTGGTCTGTGGCCCTGAGGCCACTCCCTCGCGGATTGAGAGGGAGGTAGAATGCCCAGATCGTACACGGCCGAAGCCGATTGTACTCTACCCAGCAAGCCGAGTAGGTGTTGCCCGAATACTCCAGATTCCGAGGCCTTACGCTTGAAAAATGTAGAAGGCCGAACCCTAGGCCTCTACATTTAACTTCTGCCGAGTCTTGGCGAGCACCACTCCCCTGCTCGGGCGTCGAACCACTGAGTCAACGGGTGTATCCAACCTCCGGGGAATGGCCGCGGCCCAACGTTCGCGGTCACTCAGACAACACACTTTGAACACGTTCTTTTGGTATATTTTACCCACCATCCTCGGTCGGCAGACTTCAGAAAAATTTTTACTCCGGCAAAGAGTTGAACCCCGGACCTTATGGTCATCGACCGGCCCGCTAGCCCACTACGCTACGGAGCTGTGGTGGAGAGGAGCAGCGCGCTAGTGATACTTTAGCCACTGTTGTCCCGCAGAGAGAGAGAGAGGGGGGGGGGGGGGGGTTACACTCCAGGCGCGGATACAGGGGAGGGGCGATGGGGGCGTCGCCCCCCCCTGGGCCTCAGAAGGGCGCCGGAAATGTAGGCAACCGGTGTAACTTTTCCGCCTGTAAGTAGGCAAAAAGCATGACATTGCCTCCCCCTGAAGCTGCTCCTGGATCCGCTACTGTTACACCCGTACAAGTACCATCACCTGTCGGGCAGGCAATGCAAGCAATACGGCGAGTACCCCAGGAGCCCACTTGCTGCAGGGCCCGGGGCAAATTAGAAACGAACCGATTAATTATTTTTGGTGTAGTTTCAAAGTCGCAGGAAAGAGAGCATTTTTGCCTTTGCTTCTGTTTGGAAACGGTTGTCGAGGCGACTCTATTTCTTTCGTTCGCAGCGCGGAGGGATGAAAGGGGGGGGGGGGGAATAGAGACAGAGAGTAGAGACAGAGAGAAAAAGAGAGAGAGCGAAGTAGCGAGGAAAGAGAGTCAGAGTTAAAGGGGGGTTGAGGGAGGTTGAGGGAGGGAGTTTAAAACGAAGGCCCCTCATAACTTTCTTTTGTTTTCACTCAGGGTGCCCTCCTATAAGCTCCATGAATGTGCAGAGCAACAAAGCTCCCCCCGCCCCCCACCCCCCTCATGGCGGAGGGACTTTTGAGCATTCGTCCCCCTCCGCCCCCTCCCTTCTTCTCCCCTCCTCCCAGACCACCGTCGACGCTTTGCTTACAACTGAAAGCCGGAAAACTCTGTATTCTCGCTGCTTATTTAAGCCAATTCCAAGTAATTCCCCTCACCCCTTGGCCCCGCTGCATCCCCCCTCCCCTCCCCTTTCCCCTCCACCCAACGCCCTGCGAGGGGCTAACCTCAAAGCTTCTTTCGCAAGGGCCGGGAGGACCCCAACCTTGCCTCCCCGTCCCCCCCTCTCCTCGCCCCTCCTCCCCCTTCAACAGCCGTTCCATCATGCCAACAGCCTAATTGGCGCCCTTTGCCTGCAAAACCTGCGCGGAGCGGAGCGCGAGGCGCACGGCGCAAACACCGCGCGGCCTGCCGCAGCCCCACAGCCGTGGGCCGATACCTACCGGCACAGCAGGGCGCAGCGGGGCGCAGCGGGGCGGCAGGGGCGGCACAGCCACTTGGCACGGCGTGCTGCCCGCGCCCTTTCCGCCACTCAGAACGCTGCGCATTTATATGTGGGAAATGTGAAAGAAAATGAGGATGGTTGGGTTCCGTGCGCGGCGGGGATAAGGGGGGCGGGGGCAGTACCGAGTGGGTTAGTCCGTAGTCAGTGTGAGCTTTGGAGGCCGCAGTGCACTCGGCCTGTTGAAGATGTGCAAGTAGTGCTACCGAGTACTACTTGAGCACATTTAATGTAAGTAGTGCTACCGAGTACTACTTGAGCACATTTAATGTAAGTAGTGCTACCGAGTACTACTTGAGCACATTTAATGTAAGTAGTGCTACCGAGTACTACTTGAGCACATTTAATGTAAGTAGTGCTACCGAGTACTACTTGAGCACATTTAATGTAAGTAGTGCTACCGAGTACTACTTGAGCACATTTAATGTACATTTATAGCGCGCGGCGCCACCGTTGGCATCCGTATGCCCCCCTTCCCCCCCCCCCCCCCCCCCCCCCCCCCCGGTAGGCATCCCTGGGAACTCCTTCATATGGGCCATGACGCACGTGCCGGCGTGTGGTGGCGCGTGGCGGCGCGTGCCCGATGGGGAGGGAGCGGGCGGCGCAGGACGGCAGCAGACCGATGCGCGCTTTCGTTTCATATCATAATCTGAGTGAGTCGGGTCGGAGGGGCGGGGGCGGGGCGGGGGCGGGGGCGAGGGCGGGGGCGGGGGCGCCCTCAGGGCCGATATCCGTCTGAATCTGAAATTCAGAAATCGAGTTATGGCTCACTCTCTGCACACGCCACCGCCGGCCTCTGCTCTCCGATATTGAAGAGTGTGTTTGGACGTGGGCGAATGTGGTCCGCAAGCAGGCAGAGCTATCCATTAGCTACGACACGAGAGCTTCGCAATAACGCTTGAAATTTGTATGAAAACTTTCCGTGTGCTCCGACGACGTTACGATGCGTTGCGCCCCCCCCCCTTCTCAGCCCGCTCTTTGCTCCCCCCCCCCCATGCGCTATCAGCCCCTCCTCCCCCCCCCGCCGCTGTTTGTGTGCGTCCGTTTCGGTGCGATGCATATCAACGCTGGTGTCCGGGTGATGCACGACGCATCACAGGGTTTTTAGGCGCGCGCTTTGCGCCTGCGCCACTAATTTTTTCCCGTATTATTTATTACACCACACACTTTGTTATGGCTCGTATTTTTTTTTTGCTGAGCCCGGCCCCCGGTCCGTAACCAACGCTAACGTCAACGGGGCCGGCATCTGCCGGGCACTGCAGGGCACTGCAGGGGCACGGCCACAGCGGTGTTGGCGGTGTCAGCCTGCGGATCGGAGGGTAGGCAACGCCAACGCACCCCTGCGTTGTTGTCCGCGGTCTTGCCTACCTTCAGGGCGTTCCAGTGGGATGCGGAGGCTGCCCTGCTCCAGTTCTGCACTCCGCCCTGCTCTCTCACCCACTCTCTCTCTCTCTCTCTCTCTCTCTCTCTCTCTCTCTCTCTCTCTCTCTCTCTCTCTCTCTCTCTCTCTCTCTCTCTCTCTCTCTCCCTCTCTCTCTCTCTCTCTCTCCCTCTCCCTCTCCCTCGCTGTCTTATTTGTTTTCCTTGCCGAGCAGGCCCTCTCCTCACCACGCTCCGATCTCATTTGCCCGGACCTCGTCCTCGAGCCCAGCCAAAGGCCAGGGGTCACGTCACATGTCGCTTTGAAGCAGACGGCCAGGGGGCGGCCGGGGGTGGCCGGGGGCGGCCGTGGGCGGCCGGAGGCAGCGTTACCCTCCGATGCCTTTGGTTGTGACACACCGCGCCGCCTCCGGGCAGGCGAGGACGCCAAGAGTATGAATGGACCTCAAAGATCCTTTTAATGTATTCATAATGATGCAGTGCGATATAGATGCAGACGTTCTGGTGGGACGGGTTAGGTGAGGTGGTTGGGTCCCCCGATGCCGGTTCCAGGCTGCCACATAGCCATTTACCTCAAACAACATTCCCCCCCCCCCTTCCTCCCCCTTCTCTTCCCGAAAATCACGTGCTGCCTGCAAACAGACCGAGATCCCACGCAGGCCGAGATTTATCGAAATCGCCGCAACCATGCGCGCTCCGGCCTTTGAAGCATCCTGGGAGATCCTGGATTTGGAGGTGCGTCCCCAGGACTGCGAGAACCTCGTGTCCTCTCAGCTGTGAGGTGCTGTGAGCCGAGCGGGTGCAGGCTGGAGGCCCCCTCCCCCGCAGCCCCCGCAGCCCCCGCAGCCCCCGCAGCCCCGCAGCCCCCGCAGCCCCCGCAGCCCCCGCAGCCCCCGCAGCCGCAGGAGCCGCGGCAGAAGGGACGCAAATCAAGAGTGCCTACGGAGGTCCACTCCAAGCCATGGCGCGGGGGCATGCGGCTGCAGCGGCGGTGGCAGTGGGGGCAGCGGACGGTGGCGGACCACACGGCAAGTGCTACAGCACCTAACGCCCCCACAGCAGCGGCCGTCCCGTCCCGTCCATACCCCCGGCTGGGGCGGCTGCACCCGCGCCCACCTCTACCCGGTGATCAATAGAGGGCTCCGCTCTGCACCCCCCTCTCCCCCGACCCCACCGGGCGTGCCAGGCAGACCCCCGCCCCTCCCCCCGAGCCCCCCCTGGTGAGGTGGGGGGGGGGGGGGCTCGCAGAGAGGGAGGCCGCACAGCATCTCGGTGCCCCACCTCCCCCCCCCCTTTCCTCTCCTCTCCAGGCGCGCGTCGCGTCGCCGCGCTCGGCCCGCGCCAAGCGAAAGGCCTGGCCCCGGCCCCTCCCCCACCCCTCCCCCTCCCCTCCCGGTCCCCAGCCCCCTGCTCTGCTCTGGCCTCTGCTCACTAGCGCTCGCAACTCGGCGCGGTGCGGACGGACTTCCGACGTGGCGCGACGGCCGCCTCCCGAACCCCCGCCGACGGCAGCCGACGGCCCCCGTCAGAGCCGCGCGTCCACGACTCCCCGATGATGGCCCCGACCAGCGACCGCAGCCAGTGAGCCCCGCGTCCACGGCGGCCTGCTGAGCTCCGCCTCCGGCCTCCGCCTCCGGCCTCCGGCTCCGGCCTCTGCCCCCGGCCGCTCGCCGCCACCCTCTCCGCCACACCCCGCCCGGCCGGGCCTCAGCGCCCAGCATCACACCAGCATGGCTCCCAGCCCAACCAGGTAAGGGCACCCGCAGTGCCAACGGCCTCCGGGCACCCCGGGCACCTCCGGGCACCTCCGGGCACCTCCGGGCACCTCCGGGCGGCACGCGCAGTCATTGCGTCAACGGCATCCCCTCCCTACGACGGCGTCCTTGTTAGTGTTTAGAGCCGCCCCCGTGAGACCCTGCAGCACCCTGCAGGACCCTGTGGGAGCCCACGGGACGCCGCCCCAGTGCTGAGCCGACGGCTGTTTTGGGAACGCCGACAGCGGCCGCGCCCCGTGAGAAAAGGCCTTGAAAAGGCAGTATCTACAGTCCCGCAGGACAGCGAATCTCAATTTGATTTTGAGAGCTCCCTGGATTGGTGCGAGGGAGTGGAGGGAGGGGGGGGGGCAGTTGGTGGAGTCCCCCCGGGACTAACAATGCCATAATGCCATCAAAGAGGGCCCCTAGGAATTGGGAGGCGGGGAGGGAGGCTGGAAAGGGGGGTACTCGACCAGAGCGTAGTAAGATCATGTGACGTGGAGGGTCGGGCAGCCAGTAAACCCCTGCCGCCTGCCGATTGTACCGGGCCGGTGAGGAAGATGAATGTTGACACGAAGACAAGGAGGTTCTCGGAGGTCCGGCCGGATGCTGAGTGGTGCTGGGCCGGTGCGTCAGGAGTGCCCATCTGTGCGCACGCCGCTTGTACGCCCCCTCCCCCGTCCTCCCCGATAAGTAGCAGCGCAGCGTCTCTGGGGTGCGGTGTGTTCACACGTTACACGCCACAGAGTGGTCATGTTGTCGGCCGAGTTGTTGTCCACGGGGATGGCGGTCCGCAGCCCCGTGACCCACAGTTAAGCGCCGTCTGGTGCCCGGCAGTGACCCCCCCACACACGACACACACACACGTCTGCACTGGTTGAGAAGGTTTCGGGTTCGAATACCGGCCGCGTGCTACGCGGGTGGCTCCATTTCTTTTTCGCACACTTGTGACACACTTGCTCGGCGTAAGCAGCGCGCCAGTCGCCGGGCGGCCATTCCGTTCGGTTTCGTTTCAGGTGGGGGTCCTGGTGCGCGGCCGGGCCGGCGGCCGGTACGGCGGGGCGGGGCGGGGCGGGGCGGGGCGGGGCGGGGCAGGGCGGGGTGGCCTGGTGTGGGGCCGGCTGCGGCTGCGTGCTGGGCGGCTCACGGCTCGCCGGCCCACGGCTGAGCTGAGCTGTGCTGTGCTGTGCTGTTGACGCGTTGTTTGGGAGCCACGAGGCTCGGCTCGGCGGCCGGGTCAGCGCCGACCAGTGTATACGTATGAATCGGTCCCCGCAGCGCGCGGCCGGTGCGCCACCCCACCCCGCCCCGCCCCGCCCCGCCCCACCCCGCCCCGCCCCGCCCCGCCCCGCCCCGCACCCCGCCCCGCACCCCGCCCCGCACCCCGCCCCGCACCTCGCCCCGCCCCGCACCCCGCCCCGGTCAGGAAATGATCCGATGCCAAGTCATAATTATTGTCAGTGGATATACACAGGCCGCGCCCGTCCCGTCCGCCGGGCAGCGGAGAGCGGAAGCCGGCGGCGAGCCAAGCCGGTATCAGCGTGCAGATGGATGGCGGAGGACGGCGGGGGTAACAAGCAGAACGGTGCGCGGGTAACGAGGAGGATGCCGGGGTAAAGGGGTTGGACGGCGGGGTAACTAGGAGAACGATGGGTAGCGCTCTGAGGACAGCGGGGTAACGAGGGGGACGGTGGGGTAACTAGGAGAACGACGGGTAGCGCTGCGGACAGCGGGGTAACGAGGGGGACGGCGGGGTAAGTAGGAGAACGATGGGGAGCGATGTGGACGATGAGGACGGTGAGAGCGGCGGGGTCGGCGAGAAAAGGGGCGCTGCCGCGATGATTCATTTGTTTGACGAACGTGAGCAGGCCAAGATGAGGTGGCTGGTCGCCCTAGGGAAAAACAGCATCCGCAACGCTCTCCCTCCCTCTCTGTCTGTCTGTCGGTCTGTCTCTGTCTCTCTCTCTCTCTCTCTGTGTCTGCGTGGCGTTCGCCAGGGGTGGGGGCACTATCCACTCAAACAGTATATATGTGCCGTCAGAGAAAACTGACCGACAGAGGCCGCCCCACATGGCCGCCCCCGGCCGCCCCCGGCCGCCCCCGGCCGCCCCCGACCCCTGACACGGACCCCGATCAGAGGCGATCGAATTGAATCAGATCACTTTCGTCCGGGGCGGCGAGTCTTGGTCCCCCCGGCCTCCGCCCAGGATAATGACCGTCTGCCAATGCAAGGGCTGCTGCCGCCCCCCGCCGCCCCCCGCCGCCCCCCGACCACCGCCCCCGACCCTACCTTCAAAATGTCTCCGTCCTCCCTTCCGTTCCAGCGCTCGCCGCTCGCCCTCTCCCTCTTTCGGGCCACCTCCCCCTCCCTTCCGATTTCTGACCCACTTCCCTCCGCCGCCTACAGCAGCTTCACCCTTTACAACTCCACTCCCCCTCCACTCCCCTCCCTCCCCGGCAGCAGGGGGCAGCGCGGGGTGCGGGGAGGGGCGCGGGTGTGTTGCTTCCCCGAGTCGTCTCCAGCGGCCCGGCCCCCGGCCCCCGCCCCCCGCCCGCCACGACCACTGCGCTTACGAAGGGGCCAAGGCGTGCAGGAAGAAGGCGTGGCGTGGCGGACCGGATCCCCGGCAGCCCCGGCAGCCCCGGGGGACCTGTTTCAGCTCTTTAAACTCGATCCTCACAATTACCCGGGAAGGGCCGCTCATTCCCCAGACGAGGGAGTACGAAGGCGAGCCGAGCCGGGCCGGGCCGGGCAGGACCCGGACAGCTTCCGCCGATGGCCGCCCCGCCACCTTATGATCCATAAAGTCATCGCAAACTGGCCCCTCGCGGCGAGCCAGAGTCGACTGCCGGCCCCCGCCGGCCCCCGCCGGCCCCCGCCGGCCCCCGCCGGCCCCCGCCGGCCCCCGCCGGCCCCCGCCGGCCCCCGCCGGCCCCCGCCGGCCCCCGCCGGCCCCCGCCGGCCCCCGCCGGCCCCCACCGGCCCCCGCCGGCCCCCGCCGGCCCCCGCCGGCCCCCGCCGGCCCCCGCCGGCCCCCGCCGGCCCCCGCCGGCCCCCGCCGGCCCCCGCCGGCCCCCGCCGGCCCCCGCCGGCCCCCGCCGGCCCCCGCCGGCCCCCGCCGGCCCCCGCCGGCCCCCGCCGGCCCCCGCCGGCCCCCGCCGGCCCCCGCCGGCCCCCGCCGGCCCCCGCCGGCCCCCGCCGGCCCCCGCCGGCCCCCGCCGGCCCCCACCGGCCCCCGCCGGCCCCGCCGGCCCCCGCCGGCCCCCGCCGGCCCCCGCCGGCCCCCGCCGGCCCCCGCCGGCCCCCGCCGGCCCCCGCCGGCCCCCGCCGGCCCCCGCCGGCCCCCGCCGGCCCCCGCCGGCCCCCGCCGGCCCCCGCCGGCCCCCGCCGGCCCCCGCCGGCCCCCGCCGGCCCCCGCCGGCCCCCGCCGGCCCCCGCCGGCCCCCGCCGGCCCCCGCCGGCCCCCGCCGGCCCCCACCGGCCCCCGCCGGCCCCCGCCGGCCCCCGCCGGCCCCCGCCGGCCCCCGCCGGCCCCCGCCGGCCCCCGCCGGCCCCCGCCGGCCCCCACCGGCCCCCGCCGGCCCCCGCCGGCCCCCGCCGGCCCCCGCCGGCCCCCGCCGGCCCCCGCCGGCCCCCACCGGCCCCCGCCGGCCCCCGCCGGCCCCCGCCGGCCCCCGCCGGCCCCCGCCGGCCCCCGCCGGCCCCCGCCGGCCCCCACCGGCCCCCGCCGGCCCCCGCCGGCCCCCGCCGGCCCCCGCCGGCCCCCGCCGGCCCCCGCCGGCCCCCGCCGGCCCCCGCCGGCCCCCCGGCCCCCGCCGGCCCCCGCCGGCCCCCGCCGGCCCCCGCCGGCCCCCGCCGGCCCCCGCCGGCCCCCGCCGGCCCCCGCCGGCCCCCCGGCCCCCGGGCCCCCGCCGGCCCCCGCCGGCCCCCGCCGGCCCCCGCCGGCCCCCGCCGGCCCCCGCCGGCCCCCGCCGGCCCCCGCCGGCCCCCGCCGGCCCCCGCCGCTACCCGGCCCTGGGGAACTGAGGGAAGTGTGAGGAATCAGGGCGGCGGCGGCGGCGGCTTGCGGGTGCATACGAAAAGATCTAGGGGGACGAGACGAGCGCGGCCAGGTCCTAACTGTTCGCCGTCCGCCCTGCAATCCCGGGTCCAGTTCTGAAGGACGATGCGGCGTCTCTCTCTCTCTCTCTCTCTCTCTCTCTCTCTCTCTCTCTCTCTCTCTCTCTCTCTCTCTCTCTCTCTCTCTCTCTCTCTCTCTCTCTCTCTCTCTCTCTCTCTCTCTCTCTCTCTCTCTCTCTCTCTCTCTCTCTCTCTCTCTCTCTCTCTCTCTCTCTCTCTCTCTCTCTCTCTCTCTCACGCCTGTGAGGCGGTGTGTGTGTGTGTGTGAGAGAGAGATGGTGTGCTCACGCGACTTCTTTAGGAGGGCGACGCTTCGCTCAGCATATCCCGCTCCGCCAGCCGCCGCCGCCACCCGACCCGGTCCTTGTCGCACCTCTGGCGTAAGTGTGCGGGGAGAGAGGAAGACAACATGATGCTTTCCGCACGCAGTTCGAAGCCGCCCCGATCTGCACATCGAACCCAACAAACGGCGTGGCTGAAGAGGCCAGCGGGCACCAGCGGGGGTCCCCCCCCCCCTCGGAAAGGGGGGGGGGGCGGAACGTAAACGCTTCTGGCGCGGAGCCAACCGCGCCGGCGCGTCTGCGTTCGAGAACGGCGGCTACCGAGTTATTCTCCATCCCCCTCGCTCTCGCGGCGTCGCCTCATGTCCACCACGTGGGTGACAAGGATGGATGACAGGGCGCGCGCGACGAACTCAGGGACGTTTCACTGGCGCGACCTTAGGCCGGCCGGCCGCGGTGCGGTGCGCCCGGGGGGCAGCGGGTTGCCTACTCTCGGGGGCGTCGCCCCGCGTCCCCCCGGCTCGGTTCGCCACCCTCTTTGCTGCTAGCTATGCTCAGATCCCAGGTGACATCAGTGGTCGTTGTTACGCCGCCTTTTCACTTTCCTGTGAACAAAACACAACACCTTTGCCACCTCTCTGCTTCGCCGCCTTCAGCGCTGTAGCGTTTCAACTCCCCCTCTTCGTCGGGAATGCTCTATTCCCAGTCAGCTTCCAGAGAGCCAACCAGGCAGCCATCCCGCCAGGCAGGCAGGCAGGCAGGCAGGCAGGCAGGCAGGCAGGCAGGCAGGCAGGCAGGCAGGCAGGCAGGCAGGCAGGCAGGCAGGCAGGCAGGCAGGCAGGCAGGCAGCCGGGCGGGCAGCGAGGCGCTGTGCCCGGAGTAAGCCCTCCTGAAGACCTCTCAGGACACGGTGCGCCCTGGGGGGTGGGGGGGGGGCGGGGGCCGGATGCCGCGCGGTGGGGTGCCCTGACGGGGGGTTGGGCTGGTACGGGTGGCTGGGCGCTGCCGGGGTGAGTGGGTGGCTGCCGGCGGCTGCCTGCTGGAGGGGAGGGGGAGGGAGTGCGGGCTACAGCGGCTACAGCGGCTACAGCGGCTACAGCGGCTACAGCGGCTACAGCGGCTACAGCGGCTACACAGCGGCTTCAGCGGCTACAGCGGCTACAGCGGCTACAGCGGCTTCAGCGGCTACAGCGGCTACAGCGGCTACAGCGGCTACAGCGGCTACAGCGGCTACAGCGGCTACAGCGGCTACAGCGGCTACAGCGGCTACAGCGGCTACAGCGGCTACAGCGGCTACAGCGGCTACAGCGGCTACAGCGGCTACAGCGCCTGTCGATGCACCATATGATCCGGAAACAGGAGTTGGCACGACACCGGCATCCATCTTAACGGGTCGATGTGTAGCCAAATGAGTTTTAGGAGGAGGGCGGGAGGGTGAGAGCAGCAGTAGGGGCCGGCAGCAGCGGCAGCAGCGGCAACAGCGGCAACAACCCCCACCCGCTGGGGGCCACTGGGGCCGTGGGTGCGCCTGACAACCCTCTCACTCAACACCTCAAATGGCCTGGAACTATTACATCAGCATGGCGGAGGCCCCACCCCGTCACATCCTTGTGAACAACAACAACAACAACAACAACAACAACATGGGCATAATCGCCTCAAGAGGAGAGGAGAGGCGAGGCGAGCACCCTCTCGTTTTGGTGTTTGCAATGTTTGGAGTAGACAGGGAGAGGTTCTGTTACCTTAGGCGAGGTTGTAGGAGGGGAGGGGGGGAGAGAGAGACAGAGAGGGAGAGAGAGAGAGAGAGAGAGAGAGAGAGAGAGAGAGAGAGAGAGAGAGAGAGAGAGAGAGAGAGAGAGAGAGAGAGAGAGAGAGAGAGAGAGAGAGAGGGAGAGAAAGAGAGAGAGAGAGAAAGATAAAGATTACCCCTCTTTGTTTTATGGTATTGATATTCGCTGCATTTGTTCTTAGCTCAGCGCTGTGATTCCTTACACGAACCGTTTTTTGTAATGGAATTTTTTTGGAAGTTCTTTTGTATCCTTTTGCAACTTCTCCAATTCCCCTGAGTCGCGTCAAGGCGTTCTCGATGCGTCATTGTACGGGGCGCCGCATAGAGAGACTTACAGAAGAGTCTCTCGGAGGAGAGTTTCTCTAGCGCCGCCGCTCGGTAGCCGAGGACAGACAGAACAGTACAGGGAGGAGGAGGAGGAGGAGGAGGAGGAGGCAGAGAAAGAGGGGAGGGCGCTGGCCGCTGGCGGGCGCTCTGGCGGCCGGGCGGAGGTCCTTTTGTGGAGAGGTTTCCCATGCATCATGACAGCGGAAGTGACTACTTCTGGGCTCCCTTCCCTCGACGCAACCTGCCTTAAAGGCCCTGAAGGCTCTGAGGGCCCTGAAGGCCGGCGCGGGGATCCACCGGTAGTGCCCGGCGAGGCCCTCACCTCCGCTAGCGCCACAAGAGCCCCTCCCCCCTCCCCCTACCCACCCCTTCTCTGCACCGGAAACACTTACGTGCGCCCACAGCTCATACCGGCGACTGCCAACCGAAAAACTCGCCCTTTCCTACCGCCTTCCGAGCTGTGAAACTCCGTGACGGAGTCGCAGGGACACATGAAAGTTTGATGAGCGTACAGAAATATCTAATTGCTGATTTTAAGTACACACACACACTGTACACACACACACACACACACACACATATATATATATATAATGACCATATATCGTGGCAGGGTAGGGGTGGCCCACCGGTGCTTCCTCCCCGACCAGACACCTGTCCTCGCTGGGGGGGCTGCGGGGGCCGCGTCGAGGCGCCCCTTCGCAAATCTCTTCCTTTTCCTCCCCCGGCCGGGGCCGCCGCCTGAATCCTGTGGCATTGGGCCCATAGGGCGGCCTGAGGCGGCCGGGGTCCCAAGTCTGCTACACCGCTTGCGGCTGTCTGGGAGAAGAACGAGAGAGCGAGGGAGAGAGAGAGAGAGAGAGAGAGAGAGAGAGAGAGAGAGAGAGAGAGAGAGAGAGAGAGAGAGAGAGAGAGAGAGAGAGAGAGAGAGAGAGAAGAGAGAGAGAGAGAGAGAGAGAGAGAGAGAGAGAGAGAGAGAGAGAGAGAGAGAGAGAGAGAGAGAGAGAGAGAGAGAGAGAGAGAGAGAGAGAGAGAGAGAGAGAGAGAGAGGGGCAGAATAATTTGATCACAGAGGACCGCGAACCGAAAGCGAGGCAGTGCGGTGTAGAAGGCTGTATCGGGCACTAGGGGACTGGTTTGTATCATTTCCTTCCTCGCTCAGTTCTTCTGCCGCGGGTTCGGTTACTTGAGCAGGTTTGGAGGGGGGGGGGGCGCGGTGTGGCGTACTGGCGTGCTGGTCCGCGCGGTGCCTAAGGCTGGGCTGCCTACCTGTCGGGGGCGGGCGGGGGGCGGGCGGGGGGCGGATATCGACAAGCAGTGCGCCAAGCGTTCGGTATTCTCAGCCGCCCCCCCCCCTCCCCAGTATCGCACACAACGCCACTCACACATTTGCCACGCTACAACCTCATAGCTGTGCACTTCACAAAACTCCTCACAACATCCATAAGCACGGGGTACTGCGGTAGTGCAGGAAAACGTCACGAAAACAATCAAAAATTAATCCATTCTCAAAAATAAGCGTTTCATCCAAAACTTGCTAACCAATTAAAAAAAAATAATTCTTTAGTTTTCAGTTTCTGTGATTCTTTTTAATTTTTTCATTTTTTTTTTACGTGCACTCACTCTACTTTTTCTATTTTTATGGCAATTCTCATCTTGCGAAACATTGTCGTTTCTCCCGGACACTTGGAACGGTGGCATCTCCACTTTGAAGCGGTTCTCAATTTGATCATCTCTGTCGTTTCTTGGGACGAGTGCCGAACCGGGAACACGTGGACGGAATGGAGGGTGTGGGCGCTGATATGACGCTCCGTCAGAAGAAAAACGAATCAAACCGGGGGTATTTCTTCAGCGGAGGGCGGAGGACGCCCGTGCGTATTTCTGGCGCGTGAAATCGAATTTCTTTTTGCGCCCTGGCCAACGGCTCCGATAATTATCACACGATCCGATATTACACGTACTCGGCGCTCTGCGGGGGGCGGAAAGGGTGGAGGGGGCGGGTGTGGGCGGCGGGGCGGGGTCTCCATGGCCCGATTGTGTGCAGGTAGGCCGGGCGTGGGCGGAGGCCCCCCTCCCCCTCCCCTCCACTCCCTTTGTGTGTCTAGCAGGTGTCCCTTTCTCTCCATACCTTTCACGGCGGTTTGGATTCATTTTCACGGGGGGGAGGGGGTGGCGGAGGGTGGGGGGGGGGGGTCCATACGGTAGCCCTTGCGATCGCTTTTCGTTCATTTCGAGTAATGAACTCAGCAGAGAGAGAGAGAGAGAGAGAGAGAGAGAGAGAGAGAGAGAGAGAGAGAGAGAGAGAGAGAGAGAGAGAGAGAGAGAGAGAGAGAGAGAGAGAGAGAGAGAGAGAGAGAGAGAGAGAGAGAGAGAGAGAGAGAGAGAGAGAGACAGAGACAGAGAGAGAGAGAGAGACAGAGACAGAGACAGAGACAGAGAGAGAGACAGAGACAGAGACACAGATACAGAGAGAGACACAGAGAGACCGCGTGTGGGGAACAATGAACGAGGCTTGTGTAACTATTCGCACGTTACGCACGCATACGTACTTTCCACCTCCCAGCCTCTTTTAAAAAATAAAGGATAGGTCTGCACAAACAAGTTGGAATGTGTTTCGGCACCAAGTCCCCCCTCCTCCGCCCCTCTTTGGGTGGAACCACCCAACTTTACACGGTCCTCCGCGCTGCGCCTGTTTTGAATTTTGAAAATGCCGCCATGACCGAGTCGCTTCGCACACACCTGTGGTGTGTACTTTGAGCGGTGCTTACAATCGTGCCAACCCCACCACAGCCGCACGCGGTGCGCGCACCAATTTTAAAATGTACTGCAAACGCAAGAAAAAAAATTTCCGCGAGGATTTTTTTGACAGGCTGGTCCGATCCGACGCCCCAGTGTGTGTTCAGTCCCAGCATGGGAATTATGGACAGTGTGTGCGCTGTGCTCTATCCCTCCCTCTCTCTCTCTCTCTCTCCCTCCCTCTCTCTCTCTCTCTCTCTCCTACCTCCCTCACTCCCTCCAACCCTTCTAAATCAAGACATGGAGTCCCGGCATATCGTATCCCGTGAGCTCGTCCGCACGGTCACCACTCTGGGTATCGCCCTCTGATTGGTCCGCGCCGGCACGGCCCGCACCGCGTGATCGTGCGAGCAGGGCTGTGATCGCGTCCTATCATGTGTCTCTGTTCCGCCGCGTGTCACGCGATGGAGAGACAGAGAGGGTAGACAGGGGGCAACGAACGCCCGGACCGGGCGGAAGGGCCGGAGGGGCTGCGGGGGCCGGAGGGGCTGAGGGGGCCGGAGGGGCTGCGGGGGCCGGAGGGGCTGAGGGGCCGGAGGGGCTGCGGGGGCCGGAGGGGCTGCGGGGGCCGGAGGGGCTGCGGGGGCCGGAGGGGCTGCGGGGGCCGGAGGGGCTGCGGGGGCCGGAGGGGCTGCGGGGGCCGGAGGGGCTGAGGGGGCCGGAGGGGCTGCGGGGGCCGGAGGGGCTGCGGGGGCCGGAGGGGCTGCGGGGGCCGGAGGGGCTGCGGGGGCCGGAGGGGCTGCGGGGGCCGGAGGGGCTGCGGGGGCCGGAGGGGCTGCGGGGGCCGGAGGGGCTGAGGGGGCCGGAGGGGCTGCGGGGGCCGGAGGGGCTGCGGGGGCCGGAGGGGCTGCGGGGGCCGGAGGGGCCGCAGGGGCCGCAGGGGCTGCGGGGGCCGGAGGGGCCGCAGGGGCCGCAGGGGCTGCGGGGGCCGGAGGGGCTGCGGGGGCCGGAGGGGCTGCGGGGGCCGGAGGGGCTGCGGGGGCCGGTCCGGCTCCGCATACATCGAACCAGGCGCAAACAGCCCCTGTTCCTGTGCCGGCTTCCGGTGCCTGGGCGGCCGGGGTTTGGTCTGCGGCTCCCACTGGCCTAGTCAGCCGACAGCTGGACGCTGCGGTGGACCCCCCGCAGAGAAACCGGAGGGCTTTCTGTGGAAACAAGTAGTTTTGTAGCGCAACAGTCGCTGAAGCAGCCGCCGGTATTCGAACCCGGGCGATGTAGCTGCTGACATTCCGCCCACCGAGTGCCTGCCGCGTGCCTGCTGCGTGCCCGCCGCGTGCGCGCCTGCCGTTTGGCCCCGGCCCCCTGCTGCGGTAATGAATAGAATACGGCGACGTCTCACCACCCTTGCACGCTTGGGGTGGGAAAAAAATGGACAGGACGTGATCGGACGGAGCGGGTGTTGGCGGGGCGTGGCGGGGCGTGGCGGGGCGTGGCGGGGCGTGGCGGGGCGTGGCGGGGCGTGGCGGGCGTGGCGTGGCGGGGTGTGACGGGGACCCCGAGTGGCGTGCAGGATTGCCATCACAGCGGATCGACCAACAGCCCCCCTCCTCCTCCCCCTGGCATGGCTATGGCTACCCCCTCCCCCGGCCCGGTGCTCCCCCATTATGCCGCTGCCGCCGCCACCTCTAGAGCTCTACGCTCGGATGGAACAGAAGAAGAGATGTCTTCTGAGTGCGGCTCACCAGCCCGGCACATCCCGGCACACGGCCCGGCACACTTCTGAAAACGGAGTCGGCGTCCGAATTAATTTGTTTGAGAGTGATTGGGGTGTGGGAGGGGTTTGTGCTCAGGGGTGTATTCCTAGAGGGTGTGAGAGTGTGCCCAGGGGGTGTATTCCTAGAGGGTGTGAGAATGTGCCCAGGGGGTGTATTCCTAGAGGGTGTGAGAGTGTGCCCAGGGGGTGTATTCCTAGAGGGTGTGAGAATGTGCCCAGGGGGTGTATTTATAGGGCCGGAGAGGGGAGTAGGCACCTGCACACCGGCCTCGGCGCCGCCTGTATGGGTACTTCCCCGCGCCGCCGCCAATATGGCACCACAAAGACATATGCTGTTTTTGTTGAACGTTATAATTTCTTAACAAATCGAAGCAGCCGAGAGAACCTTCCCTTTTTTTAAATTCCTCGTGTTGTTCTTGTCGTGGGTGTCGTATGTATGACCCACGCCATGTATGTAAACGCCCGCACCATGCAGCCACTTACCCCCCCCCCCCACACACACACGCACACCCTAATACACACACAGGGGGCATCAATCACCGATATGGCACAGAGATTAGCTCCTGCACGCCACATGCCTGGTGTCCTTGTTACTGCCTTCCGTTGTCGTGCCGAAACAACAGTAGCAGCTCCACTGCCGGAAAATTACTCCAAAAGTCATTGGAAGAAATTGCGTAGAGTCTGCGACGTTTTTGTTTGCTATATTCGATGATTATAATAATAAAATCGTTTTCGCCCCCCCCCCCCCAACCCCGAGTCTAATCCGCCACTAATTAGTGAGCATTCATCCGAAAATGTTCGTGCGACATGTTTGGGCAGTGTAGCGTGCGGAATGCCCTGGGCGGACTGCCGGCCGGGGTCTCTCCATTAACTGCTCGTTTTGCGCCCTCGTGTTGCTGCGTGTGACCATTGTGTGCCGGGGCGGCGGGGGGCTGAGGGGAGCGGCGGGGGGTTGAGAGGGGCGGTAGGTACCGAGGGGGGCTGAGGGGGGCGGCGGGGGCCGAGCGGGGGGCTGAGGTGGGCGGTATGGGCTGAGGGGGGCGGTAGGGGCCGAGGTGGGCGGCGGGGGGCTGAGAGGGGCGGTAGGGGGCCCTCGTGATCAAACTCGCGTTTCCCTCGGCAGCAGCCCAGCGGCTGCCCCCGCGGCTGTCCCCCGTTAGGGCGGCACGCACCGCTCCGTCCGCAGCCTGTTGTTCATTCTGATCCAGCCAGAGTGTGGCGGCAGAGAGCCGTCACACACTTTCTCGACGACCCCTTACCCCCCCCCCCCTTTACCCCCAATCCCCCCCCCCCCCGACCGCTTTTGGAAAGAGGTCTGCGACGTAATAACGGCTACGGAGGGAATTACAACAAGCGCTCCGCGATACGCATCAGCCGGCAGCGCTGCGCAGAATCAGAGGCGCATATCTCGATGGGAGTTTAATGGCTGCTTTGTTTGCGGCTTACATTGTGCGCGCTTTGATTTGGCCTGGCCTTTCCCGGCGGCTGCTCCCCTGGGAGGTAGGCAGCAGTGCGCCGCTCCAGACACGGCTGCGCAGCAAGTTGCCTACCCGGCGACGGTCGGGCGGGCCGGCGCGCTGCTGGGCTGGACTCGCCGTGCCGCCGCTGCCGCTGCCACTGCCGCCGCTGCCGCCGTGCCTTTAATAAGTTTCCATCGCCTTCCACTCTGGCAATTGTCCGGCGCGCTGTTTTACGATAGAAACTGGAATGGAATGGCGCTCGCAGTCTATCCTCTATCCTCTATCCGCCGGCCGCGCCCTGCAGCAGCAGTAGCAGCCTCTTCTTCTCATTACTCGTAATAGGAGGCGGAGAAGGCACGGCCTAGAGCAGAGAGAGAGAGAGAGAGAGAGAGAGAGAGAGAGAGAGAGAGAGAGAGAGAGAGATGTCACAATACCCCTCACTTGTCGGCTGCTTTTCGCACTTCTCGTTCTCGTGCGAATTTCCTCAATGAAAGTATACTTGTTGTTTTGCAGTCTCCGCCCGTGTCTCCCTCAGAGGCAGCAGCTGGCGCCCCTGAGCCACCCCCTGCGCCCTGCAGTGTGGCCGGTGCACCGCCTCCGGCCCCCCGGGGGCCGCCCCCGGGGGCGTGGGGTCCCATACTGCAGAGCCCCCACCACCCTCCCCTAAACGTGTGACAAACATCACACGGCGCAGCAGCGACAGAGCGGCTCGGCCGAAATAACAAATCATTCCGGCGGCGTTTGGGCGGCCGGCGGCGAGTTCGGTAAAAAGCTAATCCGCGCTGGCGGGGACTCGAACCCGCGCGACGAATTCATCATCGTTACTCGCGCGGCGCGGCGTGTAGCGCGGCGGGGCGCCCGCGGCCTGCCAGGATCTGGCAGTGTCTGGCAGTCTCTGGTAGGATCTGGCAGGCTCTGGCAGGATCTGGCAGGATCTGGCAGGGTCTCGACGCGAGGACGTTAGTCAGCCTACCGCGGCGCGCTCTGGTAGTCACCGCGCGGACGCCCCCGCCCCCCCCCCCGGGAGGAGGGGGCACTATTTGGTGTGACAACATTGGACGTTTACAACCCCCCAGGAGGCGCAAGCGCGCGCGTGTGTGTGTGTGTGTGTGTGTGTGTGTGTGTGTGTGTGTGTGTGCGAGCGGGCGGCGCCTTGTGAAGCAGGCCGTTCGGACGTCTCTGGCAGTAGGCCGGGACCGGCTCGGCGGACTCGACCCTTTACAGCGCCCTTTACACCTACCGACACCCTCCTCCCCCCGACCTCTCACTTCTCACTCTCTCATCCACACATCATTAATCAATCAGCTTCCTCCCATTCCCCCTCCCTCTCTCTCTCTCTCTCTCTCTCTCTCTCTCTCTCTCTCTCTCTCTCTCTCTCTCTCTCTCTCTCTCTCTCTCTCTCTCTCTGTCGGTCTGCCGTTGACACGCGCAAATACATCATTGTGATGAGACGGCTCGGGAATGCTGCGCCACTGCTCACCGCATTCTCCCCGTTTGACGACGTTTCGCATTCCTCCGCTCCCCTGCGATAGATGGCGCTGTTGGCTGATTTCGTGCAGCGCCCGCCGCCGCGACCGAAATTCATATTATTTCGCATGAAAACTTTAGAAGGGGGATGAAAGTGGAACTGCGGATGGTTATTCTCACTTTAGAAAATCAGAGCCTCCCACCGGGCCCGCGCACACTACGTCCACTACGTCCACACGGGATGATGAAAAAAAGTGGAAGGAGAGAAAGAGAGAGAGAGAGAGAGAGAGAGAGAGAGAGAGAGAGAGAGAGAGAGAGAGAGAGAGAGAGAGAGAGAGAGAGAGAGAGAGAGAGAGAGAGATGAAGGGGTGAGGAGGAGGCGGGATGATCATCCCAGGAAGGTGACGGGGAGGGGGGCAGCAGGATAGGCGGAGGGCGGTTATTAGGGTCGAGAGCTAGCATCCACCGTTTTCAATCTACCGCCCCAGTATCAGGCCATTTCCGAACTTATTTCCCGTTGCCTGTGCTGCAGAGGCGACGCAATTGAGATTAGCGCTCGCACTGGCAGAGCGGGGGGAGGGGGGGGGGTAGCTCGCACCGTTCCCGCGACGTACCCTGTGCGGATGGAACGCAAACGTAATTAAATAAAGGAATGTAATACGAAACCCGCCATATATATATATATATATAGAGAGAGAGTACGGTCGAATATTCCAAACAGCCGGCGACGGAGGAGCGCCTGCAAGCGAACGGGTAGGCCAGCCCGCATGACACACGTGCGTGTTTGAGTCGGCGTTGCCTACCCGCCAGGCGCTGTAGTCTGTAGAGCGCTGCAGAGGGGTTAGGTTTCGCATACAGTACACGGTGTGTGGCATCCTTGGATAGCTGCTGCACGGATGCGTCGGCTGCTGATACTGCCGCCCCCGGCCCCACCCCCGGCCCCACCCCCGGCCCGCTCCCGCAGCAGCCAGCCTCCACAGCCCGCCCCCACTCCGGGCAGACTTTGCCTGGTGGGCGCCGCCGCTGAAACTTTCAGCGAACGACTTTTTAAAACTTTTAATTATTATGTTAAGCTTTTCCGCGGCCGGCCGTATCTTGTCGCCCCGCCTTGTCAGGGAGAGGGCAGACGGCACAGACGGCCAATGCCTCGTTAATGTCGGTAAAATTGTTCGGGAGGAAAAACAAAAGGCAAAAACAAAAAAAGTTCAATAAACAAATTTGACCTGGTGAGAGTCACTGCGATGTCGCGCGCCGTGTTACGAGGGCGAGAAAAGTTAAAAATTTTTTTACAAATAAACAAAACTGAGGAGGCACTGCAAAAAAGTCTCGAGGTTGTGTGTGCGAACTTACGCCCATTCCAGTCTAACGGCATCTGTTTTTCTCTGGTGTGTTGCAGGTACGATTGCCCGTCAGCCGGTGACTCGCCGGAAGTTCGCGGTGCTCAGAACCTATAAGACCTGCGGATCCTGCACGGAGAAAAAAATATTAGATGTGGCAACTAATTTTTAAGTCGATTTCCAGGCAAGCTAGAAATTTTTGTTCGGACAAAAAAAATTGGGTTGGTAGAACTAAATTTTAGTTGCTCCATAACGCAAAGGTTCGCTGAAACAGCAAAAACCAGAAAAAAAAATACTATCCCACTGTGTGAGATACTGGTAGGCCCGGAGTTTCACGGGGGTTTGGTTAAAATAGACGTTAAGTTTATATTTTGTTCTTTTTGGTTTTGTTTGCCTTCTTTTATTTTTTAATTCATGGAATGAGGATTTTGGTTGAGCCTTGTTTCAGTTTTGGGGTTGTTTGGGGGTGATTATAGAACTTAAGTTTATATTTTTTTCTGGTTTTGTTTGCTTTCTTTTTTTTTAAATTTATGGAATCAGGATTTTGGTTGAGCCTTGTTTCAGTTTTGGGGTGGTTCGGGGTGGTTAGTATCTCCTTTAAGGGGAGAGGGAGTAGTTGAAGAGCTAGGGCGTCTAGGTAGCGGTCAGTGTAACGCTTGCATTCTCATACGCGGGCCGCCTAGCGCTAGCCTCCTGCAAGGCTCTCGCACTGTTGTCCCCCCCCACCGGTCCCAAACGGTCCTGACTCTTGAGTCGTCTCCCTTTTAGCGGGGCCTCGGCGTGCCTCGGCTCGGCTCGCCACATCGACAATGGGTACCCGGCAAAGGCTACGCAACAAAAAAGAAGGACGTCCGATTTGGCTGTGCTCTGGAGAAGGACAGAATGATACTGAGTCAGGCAGAGGTTGCTGATGCAGCCTGCTGACGAGTCGAGCATAGCTCGTCTAGAGGCGTTGTAACAGTAGCTCTGTCTCTTGCTATCACCATTGGTTGGAGAGAGCAAGCTGAAGTTTGAAGTGGTTTTTCTGATCACAGTGATATTTTTTGAATGTAACAACACGCTAGACTATTTAATACGACTATTGTCCGTAATTCTGTTAGACAGATTTTTGATTCTTTAGATCGTTTTGATTTTGGACTAGTGGTGCCTGTTGACGAGGTGCTCTGTCTCTTACTTTCTCCATTGAAAGGAGTGAGAAAGCCGACTTTAAAACACGTTTTTAAACGGTGTGTGATATTTTTGAAGTGTAAAAACACGTCAGCGTGTCTTGTACGAGTACCCTTCGATAATCTGGAGAGTTCGAAAAACTTCTGTCAGAGGGCCATATGGGGCTATGCTTCCAAGAAAAAAAAAAAAAAAAAAAAAAAAAAAACAGTCCAATCTTACGAAACTATAAGGCAACTCCGTTTCACTCCGTGCCTAAAAATTGTTTATAGTGCCCGCAACGGACCTTCTTTGTAGGAGCAACTACGACAACTACGACCAACTTGGTGCAACTAAAATTTATTTCCCCCAACCAAATTTTAGTTCTCCGAACAAAAATTTCTAGCTTGTCTGGAAATCGACTTAGAGATTAGTTGCGACCACTAATATTTTTTCTCCGTGTGCGGGTCCTGTGGATCCTGCAGGAAGAGCGCGCGGTGCAGACAGAGTAGAGAGGCTCAGAGACTCTCTAGGAGAGAGTCGGTGGGTAAAAATAGGATGCGTAATGGGTTCAAACTGACCAACTTGTGTGGGGGGCCCTTGTGTTGTGCACGGGCTAGGCTCAGCCGGGCCAGCCGGGCCAGCCCGGCCCCGGCGGGTCTCTCTCCGTCTGGCGATGCAAAGCGCCTGTGTTCTCACTCGCACCGGCTTATCCGATGGGAGCCTCTGTCTCCCTCGCACACCTTTGTTCATCACCGCGCATCCGTCAGGATGCGGGTCACGGCGGACCGCTCCAGGCGTCAACATGTACCCACTAAATAGCTAACCTAATTTGAGAGCGTCGGTCTAGGGGAGCGCGGACGGGAAGAGAACAGAGAGAGAGAGAGAAAGAGAGAGAGAGAGAGAGAGAGAGAGAGAGACGCGGGGAGAGAGAAAAGCGAAGCTTAGTACTGCGCTGCAAAAGGAAGGGAGATGTGTTGTGTGTAAGCTCCGAAGCCAATCAGGTCCATGGTTCACCATGCGGTACAGGCGCGCTACCTCCTCCCCCTCCCCTCTCTCTCTCTCTCTCTCTCTCTCTCTCTCTCTCTCTCTCTCTCTCTCTCTCTCTCTCTCTTTCACCCTCACAGAGACGGGCTGACCGCGACACGACTGGATAGGACAGGCGAGTCCTACTGTACCCTGTTAATTGAGTTGAAATTCCATGCCACCCGGCAAGCGGAATTAAATCATAGTGACCAACGGGAATGCGAAACTTTAGCGGGTGAGAGCAATAGGGAGGTAGAAAGTGAGTGTGAGTGGGGGAGAGAGAGAGAGAGAGAGAGAGAGAGAGAGAGAGAGAGAGAGAGAGAGAGAGAGAGAGGGGGGGGGGGAGAAAAGTTGAAAAACCAATTACTTTGTCATCCCCAGTGGGGCCGGACGGTAGCGACAGAGACACGAGCCGGATGCCGGCTAACAACGGTGGCCACTTGTAATGTCGCCCCTCATCTGGTGCCCCCGAATTAATGCTCGGCTCGCTCGCTGGGCCCCCACCGGCCCCAGGCTGGCGCTGCTAGCGCTGCTAGCGCTGCTAGCGCCCTACATGACAGGTTGCTGATCAGCAGAGCTGTAAGCAAGGCAGGCACCACCCCTACCCCCACCCCCACACCTCTAAAAAAAATAAATAGAGGAAAAGAAGTTAGGAGGTGAGAAGTATGTAAGGCTTTGTAGTCCGAGTGGGTCGCGGCCATGACGACAGGAAGGCTCCTGGCCGTACCCGCCGTGCCCGCCGCCCATGGCACCAGACAGGAACGGCGACAAACTCTTTCCGTGTCGCCAGTGTCGCCCGGCCTGCTGTGCGTGCTCGCGCACACTTCAATATCTTTTCGGCAGCAGTGAAGGCGCGACAACCATTTTCATTTTGCCTCCATTTTTCTTCCCCACCTCCTCCGACCTCTCCCTGGGCGGGTAGCTACTGCCCCCCCCCCCCCTCATCTACCCCCCTCGGTCAACCTCGTTTGCCCGTAACTGCTCACTCTCTCTCTCTCTCTCTCTCTCTCTCTCTCTCTCTCTCTCTCTCTCTCTCTCTCTCTCTCTCTCTCTCTCTCTCTCTCTCTCTCACTCTCACTCTCTCACTCTCTCTTAATCAAATCAGTCCCACCATTTTTATTACACGACTTTCGCCGTCTTCCGAATACCATTCATTTCATTTTTTTCCCGCCTTGGCGTGGCCTCCGCCCTTTCCTTCCCGCCAACGACTGCTCGGTGTTTGTCGTCTGCTTGGCCGTGGCCCCCCCTGGGCACCCCCTGGGCCCCCCCTGGGCCCCCTGGGCCCCCCTGGGCCCCCCTGGGCCCCCTGGGCCCCCCTGGGCCCCCCCCGGGCCCCCCTGGGCACCCCCTGGGCCCCCCCTGGGCCCCCCTCGGGGTCCCCGATGCGCTCTTGTTTTGCCATTTCTCTCTTTGATTGTCATCGTTCCGTTGCACTTTGGCCAATCTCTGCTCGCTTTCCCAGCGGATGGCCCGGAGCCCCCTCCACGTCGAGGTGGTTGCCTCCCCCCCCCCTTCTCACCCCGCACAGTTTGTTGTTGTTGTACGTTGCTGTTTGTTGTTTGTCGTTGTTTGCTCTGTTGCTTGTTGTCATGTCGACACAGCAGGACGGCGGCGCCCTGTGTGTCATCACGACAACCCGGCCCCCATTTGACTGCGGCTCTTTTCTTTTCAAAACACGACGGCTCCCCATTTGACGCCGTGTCCTCGGGCCCCATTCGACTGCGTGGCCCCGCCGTTGACTGGCCGATGCCAGGACTTCCCTCCGCGGAAACGCAGATAAGAAGAGAAGCAGAAAGTGGTCCTCTTTCTCTGACGTGTCGTTCCGTGAAGCGTTTTAAAAAAAAGGTGTGCGCCACTTTACCTTCCGTGATATCGGCCTCGCGGCCCCAGGGGCCCCGGGGGTCCGTTCTCCTCTGGCGGGAGAGAGACAGAGCGAGAGGGAGGGAGGCGAGGGTGCAAGAGGAGGGAGCGAGAGAGACACTGCAGGGGCTGTAGGCCTAGCCGTACTGTTTCACTGGCTGGTTGGCGCGCCCGGCAAGCGTATCGGCGATGGCCCACATAAACGGCAATAGCCGTTCACTTGGTTCATTATCGAATCCGGCGGCCCTCGGCCCTCTCGCAGCAGGGGGAGAGAGACGGAGAGACTTTCCACACCTAGCGAGGAGGTGAATATACAGGGGAGAGAGGGGAGAGGGGCGGCGGGAGGGGAGGGGGCTTGGCACTTGTTCGAGCACGTAAAGCCAAACGGTGCGCGGCAGGCGACGCGTAGCGGGAGGGGGAGGGGGGGGGTGGGGTGGGGACGGTGCCACCGCAGGGAACAACGACACGAACGGAGCGAATCAGGCAAATTAAGGAAAGGGGGGAAAAAAAAAACAGAGGAAGAAAGGTAGTACGGAGAGAGAATGAGAGGGAAGGCGGTGGGGGCTGTGCGGTGCGGAGGCAGAGGGGACTACTGCTGGTCGAGCCCTACGAAACGGTTATTTGCAAAAGTTCCGAGCCATCCAAGAGCCTTCCACTGAGACCCGGCCAGTTGGAAGCGCTGCGGGGCGGCGCTCCTGCGGCGGCAAACGCCTCATGTCCTTTTGGAGCGGGGCCCCGTCGTTGGTAAGACGGTAAGGAGTTTAGACGGATGTTATGCCGCAGAATAAAATGTATTAGAATTGCGTCGTAAAAATAAAAAAACGAAGCAGTTTTCCTTGTCGCACGCTCGGCTTTTCGCGGAGGGAAGGGAGGGGGGTTGGATTGGTGCGTCGGGCGGCGAGGCGGGGTGACGCATTCGGCGTATTACGAATGCAATGCTCGGCGGCCACCGCCACTGTGTTCTTTTGCTCCATTACATTCTTATTATGCGGGGCTATATTTCCCTTGCTCCGGGCGCGGGGAGGGGCGGTGCCGGTGGGTGTGGTGGCGGTGGGGTGGGGGGGGGGGGAGTCAGAAGGCGTATTTATTCGCTCCGCCGTCACGGCAGCAGCCCGTCCGCGCGCAGTGCAGATGTACTGCACAGTGCCGAGGCGCCGGAACAACGAAAACGGAATGATTTGATTCGTTTATTTTTCTCGTCGTCGACTTCCCTTCCCCGTCTTGCTGCTGCCGTTCGCCAAAGCTGCTCTGCCGCGTTATTTTCCTTCCTCTTCTTCTTTTCATTTCGAGCCAGTTGAAAGAAATGTGAGCCTCGTGCACCCGATTCTCTTCTGCTGCACTTGGTCTGGGCTCACGGGGGGAAAAAAAGAAAAGGGTTCGCCAGCGAAAAGTGTTGCTACTCCACCATTTTGTTTTTTGCTCACTCAGCGAAAGTGTTGTTTGGGTTTGTGAATCATTGGCTGGATTAGCGAAAAGATCAGAGACGCACATATTCAGCGTTCTGATCGAGCTGCTGCCAGGAGAAAAGAGCGCTCGCTAATAGACAAGCAAAGCTCGGGATTGTTCTTCTGAACGAAGCCGAGCAGTAAATCCGGGATTATTCCGAGCCGAATAAGAAAACACAAGCCGCACTCATCTCCCTCTCATTTCTTTTGAGAATGTGCAAACGAGCAAGACAAAGTCGCTAATTTTGTCAGAGACAAGCGAGCTAATTCTGAGCCGGCCGCCAAGAGGCAGGCGGTGTGGGGGTGTGTCAGGTGCTGTGTGCCGGCACCCGGCGCCTGTGTCCCGACCGGTATGCCTCGAGGCCAGCGAAGATTATTCTGTTTTTCTGCATTCATTTCGTACTTGTCATGCGAAAAACGGATCTCGAAGATTGCAGTGACGGGGAGAGACTGCAGCCTGCGCCTGCGACAGTTCGCTCCAGAGTTTGTGGACTCTGGAGAAAGTGAGAGAGACAGCAGCGTGTGTTATAATGGCACCGTCCCGAGCCAGGCGCTCACGCACGGCTTGCACTAGTTGACTCAATTAGAGGCGAGGGGACGTGGCCGCCGCAACGGGGCGCACCTGTTTTCCTACTCCTCGCTTCCTGTTCCTCCCCTCCGCCCCCGTGCGGGTACTGAACCCCAAGGGGGACGGATTTAGTGCGGCAGACGGCGTGGCATGGCGCACCCCGCCCCCGCCGCCCCCGCCGCCCCCGCCGCCCCTACCTTGCTGCGCCTGCAGGTGGGCCAGGTTACTGCGAGCTCTGTAAAGGGCACACTGGTAAAACTAAGGCGTAGTACTACGCCTTAAGCTACGCCCCAAAAGGCGTAAATAGCACTATGCCCGAACTATGCCCCATTGAGGCGTAGTAATAAGCCAAAAACGGCCCTACTTGACACGTTTTTACGCCCTTATAGAGCGTAATTCCATGCTATGCCTCAATGGGGCGTAGTACTACGCCTTTGTTTTAGCAGTGCAGCAGCAGCAGCAGCAGCAGCAGCAGCAGCAGCAGCAGCAGCAGCAGCAGCAGCAGGGAGACTGCACCGCAGATGGGTTGGGGCCGGACCCGGTGGAGCCCCGGCCCCGGCGGATCGGCAGCGCACCGGCTGGACGCCATTGCGAAGCCCGACTGCTGTGACAGTATGAGAAATTGAAGGTGCACGATGGAAAAGAAAAAGAAGATTAAAAAAACAGCCCGCTCTTCCACAGATTTTTTTCAAAGTTTATTTTGTAGCTTTTTTTTTCTTTGCTGATGCACTGAAAAGGAGAAGTTCACAGCCCTAGCAATTTTTTGCTCACCCAGCAAGCGTGCTGTTTGGGTTAGCAAATGGAAATTTGCGGTGGGGGAGGACGTTGCGTCCTTGAAGTACGTATCCGTACCGCCGAGATGTCTGGCATCCCGGTCGACCGACACCCCGCGCCGCGCGCCGCTGCAACATTTTGAAAGGATTAAGACATGACGCGGCGCTGACGCATCGTGAGCATCAAATTCTCATACACCGTGACGAGGGTGGTCGGTCCATCATGCGGCACCAGCGACACCGGCCGACAACCGAGGCGTCAACGACGAATTTATTTCTTCTTCTGCTCCTCCTGCTCTCTGCACCCCGCGTAGCGTCTTTCTCCTCCGCGTCTTCCCACACACCTCATCCGACCTCGTCTTCCTCTTCCTCCTTCTTTCACTCTTTCCCTCTGTCTCACATCCGGTGGCGGATCGACCCCCGTCCTCCCGCACCACTCTGCTCCCGTGGCAGCGCGTGGCGCGGCGTGGCGCGGCGTGCCGACCGAAACGTGAGGGAAATGTGGATGCCGCTGAGCCACGCGCCCGGTAACACTTTTCTATTAAAGTTGATGCCGCTGTTGCCGCTGCCGCTGCTGCTGCTACTGCTGCTGCTACTGCTGCTGCTACTGCTGCTGCTACTGCTGCTGCTACTGCTGCTGCTACTGCTGCTGCTACTGCTGCTGCTACTGCTGCTGCTACTGCTGCTGCTACTGCTGCTGCTACTGCTGCTGCTGCTGCTGCTACTGCTGCTGCTACTGCTGCTGCTACTGCTGCTGCTACTGCTGCTGCTACCGCCGCTGCTACTGCTGCCGCTACCCGCCGCCACCGCCGCCGCCGCACCGCCGCCGCCACCGCCGCCGCCACCGCCGCCGCCGCCGCCACCGCCGCCGCCACCGCCGCCGCTACCGCCGCCGCCACCGCCGCCGCCACCGCCGCCGCCACCGCCGCTGCTACCGCCGCCGCCACCGCCGCCGCTACCGCCGCTGCTACCGCTGCCGCTACCGCCGCCGCTACCGCCGCCGCTACCGCCGCTGCCACCGCTGCTGCTACCGCTGCTGCTACCGCCGCTGCTACCGCTGCTGCTACTGCTGCTGCTACCGCTGCTGCTACCGCTGCTGCTACTGCTGCTGCTACCGCCGCTGCTACCGCCGCCGCTGCTACTGCTGCTGCTACTGCTGCTGCTACCGCTGCTGCTACCGCTGCTGCTGCTGCTGCTACTGCTGCTGCTACTGCTACTGCTGCTGCTGCTGCTGCTGCTGCTGCTACTGCTGCTGCTGCTGCTGCTGCTGCTGCTACTGCTGCTGCTACTGCTGCTGCTGCTGCTACTGCTGCTGCTACTGCTGCTGCTACTGCTGCTGCTATTGTCGGCGATGGTGGTGGCGGCGGCGCGTGGCCGGGTGCCTAAGTTGCAGGCTGCTGTCATATGCGGTAACGTCTTCACTCCTCCCTCTGCCCCCCCCCCCTCCTCCCACCTCCTCTTGAGCGTGTGCCAGGGAATGCTCCACCGCCGACTGGCGACTAAATGCCTCCTCGGCGTGACGCCGCCGGCTCCTCATGCTCTCTCTCCCCCCCCTCTCTCTCTCTCTCTCTCTCTCTCTCTCTCTCTCTCTCTCTCTCTCTCTCTCTCTCTTTTATTCGCTCCTCACGGCCCCCTCTGCAGAACACACGCGAAAGCGAAGGAAACAAAGATTGTCCGCATCCGAGATCCGAACCCTTGCAGCCGCTGCAGCCGCTGTACTGCCATGCTTGTTGACGTGTCGTCCCCCATGCCCCTGCATTGGCGTCGCGGCCCGCGTAATGCTGTCTGCTACAGCTACCCCTGCCCCCACCCCCTCACGCCTGCGTAATGCTGTCTGCTACAGCTACCCCTGCCCCCACCCCCTCACGCCCGCGTAATGCTGTCTGCTACAGCTACCCCTGCCCCCACCCCCTCACGCCCGCGTAATGCTGTCTGCTACAGCTACCCCTGCCCCCACCCCCTCACGCCCGCGTAATGCTGTCTGCTACAGCTACCCCTGCCCCCACCCCCTCACGCCCGCGTAACGCTGCCGCGTAATGCCCCCACCCCCTGCCCGCGTAATGCTGTCTGCTACCCCCCTGCCCCCACCCCCTCACGCCCGCGTAATGCTGTCTGCTACAGCTACCCCTGCCCCCACCCCCTCACGCCCGCGTAATGCTGTCTGCTACAGCTACCCCTGCCCCCACCCCCTCACGCTCCGCGCTTGCGACTTTGGTGTGCGAATATGTAGGTCATTTCGGAAGGACGGGGCCGGCGGGGATACGTCCATATTACAGCGTGCAAATGACCGTGAAATGCCGTCGTCGACAAGCCTCAGCCGCCCCCCGCCGCCCCCCGCCGCCCCCCGCCGCCGCCCGCCCGCCCCCCGCCGCCGTGCCCCACACGATGCCCGGGGGAGCTGTGTTGTGGCAGATGAGGTCGTACGGGAGGCGGCCGGCCCGGGGCGGGGCGGGGACCATGGGAGACCTATGCCTCTGTTATTTACGAGCCGAAGCATCAAAGTTAACGCGACCGCCGCCAGCCCGGGCCGGAGCCGAGCGCAGCACATGGCCGAGATAATTATATATAGGCGGTATCACCCGGCCGGCGGGGGCGGGCCGGGGGCGGGCCGGGGGCGGCACAAAGTCGCTGCAAGCGGAGCCGCCCCCCGGTCTGGCCCGTCCCGCCGTCCCGGAACCCCGGCCGCGGGCTGTGAGAGCCGGACGTGAAAGCCAAACGCGCGCTTTAATGTGAGGACCACATAACGCACATAACCCCGGCATGGCCAGGCCGGGCGCCACACTGCTCTCCTCGGGGCGGGGCGTAAAAGCGGCGGGGGAGAGGAGGGAGTGAGAGGCGGCGGGGGAGAGGGAGGGAGTGAGAGGCGGCGGGGGAGAGGGAGGGAGTGAGAGGCGGCGGGGGACAGGAGGGAGTGAGAGGCGGAGGGGGACAGGAGGGAGTGAGAGGGGGAGGGGATAGTGGGCCTTAACCCCGTTGTAAAACGCGCCGACAGTGTCCGTGTGTGCAGCCTCTGGCCCCTGGGGTGCCCTAGCTAGAGCCCCTAGAGCCCAGGCCAGGGCCCCGCCACCTCAGACTGTGATGTACCCTCGGCGCCCCGCTGCGCCGCGCCCGCAGCGCTGCACCCACCGCGACGGTTTGTGTCGAAATGGGCTGCCCCCCTCTGCCGCCCCCCCTCAGGTGGCTCACACGGTTTGTCCCCCCCCCTTTTCAACCCACTCTCCCGATACGCTGTGCTTTCAAACGTTCGTAAAACGTCAAACCTTTCACTGTCACCGGCATCACGCGTCTATTTCGCCCTCTCTCTCTCTCCCTCTCCTTCTCTTCTTCTTTTCTCTCTTTCCCTCTGCCGCCCCCCGTGGAGCGCGCTGCGCCGCTTCGGATGCGCCCCCCCCCCCCCGCGGCCATAACTCACCTTAGTCGGGCTGCGTTCGGGCGCGCGTCCGCTCTCTCCTTCTCTCTGCAGGGGCGCGCGACGAGAGCGACGAGGGTGGGCGGCAGACGTTGAGGTGTTTTCGCCCGTTCGAACGCGGCCGTCCGCGGTCGCCTCGCAATCACGGTGTCATCCATCTTGCGGGCGGCGCGGCTCTCAAGGCGTCGGGAGGCGTTCACTCCGCGGCCGCACTCAGGGCGTGCACCCCCCCCCCCCCCCCCCCCCCCAACCATATCGGCCACCAATAGGAGGGCAGCGAAGCAACCTCATAGAATTTGCATGGCTCAGGCCCATTCTTCTCACGCGTCTGCTGCTTTTCGCTACGGAAAAAAAATGAGTATGCGAAATAATTTTGTTTGGGTTTGCAAATAATTCGAATGGTATATGATTTAAGAAGACAGGCATGGATAACGCTTCAGCGTTCTAGGACAGACTCGTTCTTTGAGTTTCGTGGGAAAATAAGTTTGTTGTGTGAGAATGATGTTTGTGGTACAAGTACAGGAAGGGGGAGGAAAGTAGTACTACCTTCCCCGTAGTACTACTGAGGGAGGGGGGGAGGGGGGAGGTACAAACGAGGAGCACACCGGTATGAAAATTTTCAAAGAACCGAAAGTATGTAGCGCTGCTTTTCTTATACAAGAATTTGTTCTCCGGTCAATAGAGAAGATTCAACCGGAGAACAATGCACGGTATGTCCCAAGCACAGAATTCTCCATTTGAATAACGCATCCCGCGCGGCTGAGCCGGCGTCAGCCGCCCGCTTGGTCGACTACAGCACAGCCAGCGTCGCTCTGCGGGCACAGTCTTTCTCTGTCGCTCTCAGTGACCGGCAGTAGGTGCGAGAGAGTCAGAAGTACTACGGGTGGATGTGCGGTGGTGGTAGCCAGCCCACTCGCTGCGTCTGCTGGGCACTGCTGGGCCTGTCGCCCGTCCGTTCGGCACCCAGCTACACCTGTCTCACTCTCACAGGCGATCCGCCTCGACCGACCGCCTGCAGAACACACGGTGCACACCGCGCGCAATACCGGCGCTGTCCAAAAGACAGCGACAAGTGGCGAATGGGACGAGCCGGCTGGCCAGGCTCAGCGCGCGGACAGAGCACCCTGCGCGAGTCAACGGTTTTGCTCTCTGCGGGACAACAGTGGATAAAGTATCACTAGCGCGCTGCTTCCCTCCGCCTCAACTCCGTAGCGCAGTGGGCTAGCGGGCCGGTCGGTAACTGCGATACTCGGGGTTCAACTCTTTGCCGGAGTAAAAATTTTTCTGAAGTCTGCCGACCGAGGATGGTGGGTAAAGTATACCAAAAGAACGTGTTCAAAGTATGTTGTCTGAGTGACCGCGGACGTTGGGCCGCGGCCATTCCCCGGAGGTTGAATACACTCGTTGACTCAGTGGTTCGACGCCCGAGCAGGGGAATTGTGCCTGCCAAGACCCGGCAGAAGTTAAATGTAGAGGCCTAGGGTTCAGCCTTCTACATTTTTCAAGCGTAAGGCCTCGGAATCTGGAGTAATCGGGCAACACTTACTCGGCTTGCTGGGTAGAGTACAATCGGCTTCGGCCGTGTACGATCTACGATCTGGGCATCCTACCTCCCTCTCAATCCGCGAGGGAGTGGCCTCACGGCCACAGACCAACTGGCTGGTCGAAGGGGGTTGACTCCTGAAATCTGGTCAGCGGAAGGGGCGATGTTGGCCGTTGCGGAAGCCCGCCTACCAAGGGGGCTGCGTCGTGCCTGTGTCTTAGTGGCGGTCAACTCCTGGTACACCGGTTCCCATCCGAACACCGAAGTTAAGCAGGAACGGTTCCGGACGGAAGTCTGGGACGAGGTAGGAGTAGGACCCACCCATTTTTGCCGTTTTTGTTGTTGTTTAATTTTTATTTGCAGGGAGCGTTCTCTTGACGATTTAATATACTAGTGAATTTGCAAAATAAAAAAAAATAGAATTTAACGTTTTCTACCAATTGCCAAAGAAAAAAGAAAAACGTCGAAAAAGCAAATTCGTCCTCATCACAGAAAAATATTCAAAACTTTTTATGATTCGATTTCACCTATCCGTTTCTCACATTTCGTTCGGACTTAGCCGATAGCACTCCGCGACGATAGGAGGTATCTATTGTTGACTCGAGGCGGCGCCTCATCCCAAGACACACGACCGCCCATCTACGTTCTATAAAACGGCTGGAAACGAGATTTTCTTTTGAAGTTTGTGTATTGTCGTATGTCATTTTCAAAACTACATCAACATCTGATCAAAACGTCGCGTAAATGCAACACTTGCGTTAAGCTGTTTTCGAATTGAAAGGGGGTCTTAACAGACAGGGCGAGCGCAATACTCGTTCTTTTTTGCTTCTACGTCGTGGCAGTAGCAAAGAACGAGTAAAAACTAAAATCCGGAGACGTATAAATCAGCGAACAATATTATTACTCTCCGTGGTCCCCGTCGCTGCTCCTCGCCCGCCCTCTCCGCCGCTGCACGCTGCGGGGACAACGAATTCCGCGCACGGCCTCACTGGAATGTTAATATTTTGAAAATAACGATTTAAATAATTTGAATAATAACGACGTGACTTTGTTAAGTATTTGCTTGCCGTCACGGCCCCGTTCTCACGGAGCTTATTGCCACAGGAGAACTGCAGCATGGACACTTCTCGCGCCGTCAGATTTGAATATTAACCCCGTCTGTAAACAAACAAGGCCAGCCAACGCTCCGCCGCTCCAACCCCTGGCCGGCAGGCCGGCAGGGGCCTTTGCAGTGCTGACGTTCGTTGTTCCCGATCGGTATTTACGGAGGGCTTTCGACCGATTCTAAAGCGCTGGCCCGCAGTATGGGGGGGGGGAGAGAGAGAGAGAGAGAGAGAGAGAGAGAGAGAGAGAGAGAGAGAGAGAGAGAGAGAGAGAGAGAGAGTGAGGGAAGGAGAGAGAGAGAAAGGAGAACATGAACAGCTGAACAGCGAGGTACGGCGCATCGCTGCGCTGCATGGCGCGCGCCGAGAGACCTGCCCTGATTGCGAGGCAGAAGCAGAAACGACAAAAAAAGAGAGAGAAAAAAAAACGAAACATAACCGTTTTTGTTTAGTGCACTTATCCTTGACTTCAGAGTGGGTCTCATATATACTATACCGATTTTCTGTATACTTCCCAAGAGTGTGAGAGACACACAGACGGACAGATTGACAAACTGACAGACGGACAGGGCACCAGGGTACACTAGGGCACCAGGGCACACCAGGGCACCAGGGCACACCAGGGCACCAGGGCACACCAGGGCACACCAGGGCACCAGGGCACACCAGGGCACCAGGGCACACCAGGGCACCAGGGCACACCAGGGCACCAGGGCACACCAGTGCACCAGGGCACACCAGGGCACCAGGGCACACCAGGGCACCAGGGCACACCAGTGCACCAGGGCACACCAGGGCACCAGGGCACACCAGGGCACCAGGGCACACCAGGGCACCAGGGCACACCAGGGCACCAGGGCACACCAGGGCACCAGGGCACACCAGGGCACCAGGGCACACCAGGGCACCAGGGCACACCAGGGCACCAGGGCACACCAGGGCACCAGGGCACACCAGGGCACCAGGGCACACCAGGGCACCAGGGCACACCAGGGCACCAGGGCACACCAGGGCACCAGGGCACACCAGGGCACCAGGGCACACCAGGGCACCAGGGCACACCAGGGCACACCAGGGCACCAGGGCACACCAGGGCACCAGGGCACACCAGGGCACCAGGGCACACCAGGGCACCAGGGCTGCTGGCGGCGCTCCCCCGGCACCCCGTGGCCGCCCTGCCCGGCGGGAACCCTTGCGGGAGTGCCGGAAGCGGCTCAGCCACCCCCTCCCCCACCCTCATCTCTCCCCTACGACACCTCCCACCCCCAGCCCACCGCCCCGCACTCTCCGCTTCGGCTTGTCATGAAACCCGCATTTGTGAACCTCATTTGAATGTTCCCGGAGGATCGGTCCAGAGCACGTCCGAGTACGGCCGTCTCTCTCTCTCTCTCTCCCTCTGCCCTTGTCGCGCCTGGCCCGCTGCGGCCGCGTGCTGTCGCGCGGGCGTGCGAGGGAGAGGGAGAGGGAGAGAGAGAGAGAGAGAGAGAGAGAGAGAGAGAGAGAGAGAGAGAGAGAGAGAGAGAGAGATAGTGAGCCCCGCGGCCGCCAGGCCCGCCGGGGGGCGGCAGGGATTTAGTAGGGAGAGATGCCTGGGGCTCGGGACCAGAGCGGAGAGGGGAGGGGGAGGGAAGGGGGTGGAGGGGGGTGGGGTAGAAGCGGAATTTTGAAGGGGTTAGGGGGCTGACCTAGGTGCGTTGAAAAGCGGGGATGTTGGTGGCGCTGGTGGTGCAGGAGGGTGGGGGGCGACGAAATAGTGGTGGTGGAAGCGGTCGCGGCTAGTGCACGGCCCTGCTGAAAAGGGAAAGGCTAGAAAGGGGCGGGGGGGTCTATGTCGTTTCTCCCACCTCACATTTGTCCCACCTATTAAATTTTTATTCACAAAATATTATTTTCAGCAAAAATATGTCAAATAATCGTTCATTTTTTTTTCTGAATATTTTCATATTATATCTTGTCCCACCTCACATTTGTCCTACCACAAAAAAAATATTCAGACTAAAAAATATTGTGAATAAAAAAATATTCCGAATAAAAAAATATTCCGAATAAAAAAATATTCAGAACAAAAAAATATTCAGAATAAAAAAATATTCAGAAGAAAAAAGTATTCAGAAGAAAAAAATATTCAGAATAAAAAAATATTCAGAATAAAAAAATATTCAGAATAAAAAAATATTCAGAATAAAAAAATATTCAGAATAAAAAAATATTCAGAATAAAAAAATATTCAGAATAAAAAAATATTCAGAATAAAAAAATATTCAGAATAAAAAAAATATTCAGAATAAAAAAATATTCAGAATAAAAATATATTCAGAATAAAAATATATTCAGAATAAAAAAATATTCAGAATAAAAAAATATTCAGAATAAAAAAATATTCAGAATAAAAAAATATTCAGAATAAAAAAATATTCAGAATAAAAAATATTCAGAATAAATACAAATACAAAATTTGTTTAAAAAGGCTACATTCCGAACAATAAGACAACCAGAGAGGAAGAGCTCCTCAGGCCGCACCACGCTGTCGGTTGCCGACCCTGGTCCTGGAGCTGGAGAAGGCGTTCGCTGCTTTTGGGACGTTGTCCGCCCCGGCCTCTACTGACTGACGCTCCTAACTGCCAGGTGAAGTCTATTCAAATGACACAGGTAAGTCGAATTTGTTCGTGTTCCCCTGGTTTCAAATACCGGCTTAGTGTGATCGTAGCAGAAGCCAAACATACTCGTTGCAGCTATTAGCTGAGTAGGTTCGACAGATTGCTCTTTCCAGGCGCCTCCGAGTACCCTGGGTACGCCAGATCGACACAGAGGCGGGTTTTCCTATCAGCGTCTTATGGGTCAATTTATATGCGCTATGTTATTTTGTCTTTAAGGCGCCGATAGGCAACCCATTCGACTGCGCTGCATTGCATGGGACACCCAGTACATGTATGAAGTCGTGGTTTGTTACCCAGCAGGCACCTCGTGGAACTTTACTGGGAAAATTAGGCTTGGCCTTGAGACAATATCGTGCACGTGCTTCATAGATGATTCATGTGTTGCACGGGAGAAAATGTGGACGTACTTTATGGACAACGCGCAACTCGAACCGCATGCATGCTTCAGTCGTTATTGCCTACATACGAGGCGCTATGTGCACCAATATCAAAAGCCATTTCCTGTGCAACACATGAATCATCTATGAAGCACGTGCACGATATTGTCTCAAGGCCAAGCTTAATTTTCCCAGTAAAGTTCCACGAGGTGTCTGCTGGGTAGGCAACCACGACTTCAGACATCTACGTACTGGGTGTCCCAGCCAATGCAGCGCAGTCGAATGGGTTGCCTATTGGCGCCTTAAACACTGTAAATCGAAGAGCGAGGTTCTTTACCCAATTTGGGCAATGTAAAACACATCGCGAGGGGTCTGAACGTCGCCCAGTTAGAGAAACGAACCCCTTTTAGGGCGATTGCCCCCCCGACATCGCTCTTTTAGGGCAAGATCCCGCGAAACCTCGCCCTTTTAGGGTGATGGTTTTTAACCTCACCCTCTGGAGGGCGAGGAAATTTGAGTCAAAAACTTCACCCTTCCAAGGGCGAGGAACATCACTCCAAGATTTACAGTGAAGACAAAATAACACAGCGCATGTAAATTGACCCGTAAGGCGCTGATTGGGAAACCCGCCTCTGTGTCGTGCTGGCGTACCCTGGGTACTCGGTAGCGCCTGGACAGAGCAATCTTTCTAACCTACTCAGCTAATAGCTGCAACGAGTATGTTTGGCTTCTGCTACGATCACACTGAGCCGGTATTTGAAACCAGGGGAACACGAACAAATTCGACTTACCTGTGTTATTTGAATTAACTTCACCTGGCAGTTAAGAGCGTCAGTCAGTAGAGGCCGGGGCGGACAACGTACCAAAGGCAGCGAACGCCTTCTCCAGCTTTAGGACCAGGGTTGGCAACCGACAGCATGGTGCGTCCTGAGAAGCTCTTCCTCTCTGGTTGTCTTATTGTTCCGACTGTAGCTTTTTTAAACAAATTTTGTATTTCTATTTATTCTGAATATTTTTTTTATTCTGAATATTTTTTTATTCTGAATATTTTTTTATTCTGAATATATTTTTATTCTGAATATTTTTTTATTTTGAATATTTTTTTATTCTGAATATTTTTTTATTCTGAATATTTTTTTATTCTGAATATTTTTTTATTCTGAATATTTTTTTATTTTGAATATTTTTTTATTCTGAATATTTTTTTATTCTGAATATTTTTTTATTCTGAATATTTTTTTATTCTGAATATTTTTTTATTCTGAATATTTTTTTATTCGGAATATTTTTTTATTCGGAATATTTTTCTTTTCGGAATATTTTTTATTCGGAATATTTTTTTATTCACAATATTTTTTAATCTGAATATTTTTTTTGTGGTGGAACAAATGTGAGGTGGGACAAGATAAAATATGAAAATATTCAGAAAAAAAGTTAACGATTATTTGACATATTTTTGCTGAAAATAATATTTTGTGAATAAAAATTTAATAGGTGGGACAAATGTGAGGTGGGAGAAACGAACTGACCCGGGCGGGGGGAGTGGCGAGACTTGGATTGTGTCGGCAGGTTGAGAGCGAGCTTTGGCCCTGGAGGGTAGGGGGGCGGAAGTCGGCGGGATAAAGTATGGGAGGTGAGCAAAAGGGGGAGGGTGGGGTGGGGGGAGGGGAGGGAGTGACGTGTAAAAAGCACGCCAAGGCGGACGCCGGACATCCGCGCTTACTCCAGCGGCGAGCCGTGTGAGCCGGTATTGTTAGGCGGACCGTTTGGGGACCGACAGGTCCGTGGTTCGATTCTTGCCGGTCGGCTTACATTTTTCTTCATGACTACTGGGACCTACTGGGAGAGCGGCGCGGTAGCGGCAGTGGCGGCGGCGGCAGAGGCAACTGGACTGGACCGAACCCCGGAAAGGTAGAATAAAAAATAAGCGACTACTCCAGTGGCGGCGCCGGGCGGCGCGCCCCCACAAATTGGAGCGAATTAAATCAGGCGACGCAGAGTGAGTGAGCAGGAGAGCGTTACCAGAGTGACGTGGGACGCCAGCTGCGGATGGCTTTTTTTTTTCGTACGAGAATGTATAAAACTCCTTTTGGCTCTCCCTATGTGTGTGTGTGTGTGTGTGTGTGTGTGTGTGTGTGTGTGAGAGAGAGAGAGAGAGAGAGAGAGAGAGAGAGAGAGAGAGAGAGAGAGAGAGAGAGAGAGAGAGAGGGCGGGAAAGATAGGGACAGAAAATGTATGTTGAGCGAGGGCCGCTGCTGCCGCTGCTTTCGAGCTCCATGGTGAAAGGTAGGCGGATCGAGTTCGGGACGGATTTGTGGTGAGCTTGTTGTCGGCTCTACGACCTGGCTGCTGCCGAGGCTGTGTGTGTGTGTGTGTGTGTGTGTGTGTGTGTGTGTGTGTGTGTGTGTGTGTGTGTGTGTGTGTGTGTGTGTGTGTGTGTGTGTGTGTGTGTGTGTGTGTGTGTGTGTGTGTGTGTGTGTGTGTGTGTGTGTGTGTGTGTGTGTGTGTGTGTGTGTGTGTGTGTGTGTGTGTGTGTGTGTGTGTGTGTGTGTGTGTGTGTGTGTGTGTGTGTGTGTGTGTGTGTGTGTGTGTGTGTGTGTGTGTGTGTGTGTGTGTGT
>CM076246.1:20037084-20249584 GCA_038380765.1 Odontothrips loti | reverse complement strand
AGACAGACAGAGAGAGAGAGAGAGGGAAGGAGAGAGAAGCATGGGGTCGGGAACGGAGGGCGAGGGAGAGAGACGGCGCTGGTTCCCAGCCGTCGGAAGCTGCTGTTTATCGATATGCTAAGTTAATCAAACGCTGCTCCAGCCGGGAATTTATTAAGTTTGGCCGTTCTCTCCTCCGGCTGCCGCCATTGGCTGCCGCCCCGCTGCCGCCCCGCTGCCGCCCCGCTGCCGCCCCGCTGCCGCCCCGCTGCCGCTGCCGCCCCGCTGCCGCCCCGCTGCCGCCCCGCTGCCGCCCCGCTGCCGCCCCGCTGCCGCCCCGCTGCCGCCCCGCTGCCGCCCCGCTGCCGCCCCGCTGCCGCCCCGCTGCCGCCCCGCTGCCGCCCCGCTGCCGCCCGCTGCCGCCCCGCTGCCGCCCCGCTGCCGCCCCGCTGCCGCCCCGCTGCTGCCGCCCCGCTGCCGCCCCGCTGCCGCCCCGCTGCCGCCCCGCTGCCGCCCCGCTGCCGCCCCGCTGCCGCCATTGGCCGCCGCCCCGCTGCCGCCCCGCTGCCGCCCCGCTGCCCCGCTGCCCCGCTGCCGCCCCGCTGCCGCCCCGCTGCCGCCCCGCTGCCGCCCCGCTGCCGCCCCGCTGCCGCCCCGCTGCCCCCGCCCCGCCGCCGCCCCCCCGCTGCCGCCCCGCTGCCGCCCCGGCTGCCGCCCCGCTGCCGCCCCGCTGCCGCCCCGCTGCCGCCCCGCCGCCGCTGCCGCCCCGCTGCCGCCCCGCTGCCGCCCCGCTGCCGCCCCGCTGCCGCCCCGCTGCCGCCCCGCTGCCGCCCCGCTGCCGCCCCGCTGCCGCCATTGGCTGCCGCCCCGCTGCCGCCCCGCCGCCGCTGCCGCCCCGCTGCCGCCCCGCTGCCGCCCCGCTGCCGCCCCGCTGCCGCCCCGCTGCCGCCCCGCTGCCGCCCCGCCGCCGCTGCATTCACGTCGGCCCCGCCAGCGCTGTAACTTTGCGGGGGGTCGTTCACAAACGACGTAGCCAGCCACGCCCAATTTTCGGCGATATAAGAGCGGCTTCAATGGGTTGTTCTGAAAAACTTGCCACTTGTGATCCGATTGAGACCCGATCTAGACCCGATTTAGACCCAACCTGGCGCCGGGGAGGGTTAGTAAGGTGCGGAGGTGTCGATCTGCTCCGGCAACAGGCGCGCCTCGCATACCTCGGGGAGCCGTCATCCGGGCTGTGCCGGGCTGTGCAGGGGCCGAGGTGTACGAAGCTGGCAAGAAGCAGTTGGGCCCTTAGCACCACGACAGGCCCTGACTATTGGCAGACGCCATGTCTCTCCCACCCCCTGCCAGCGCAGACCGCGCTGGGCCTCCACACTCTAAAAAAAAAAGAATGCTTGAATCAAGCATGATATGCTTGATCCAAAGCAATTTTTAGCTTAATTCTCCACCAAGCATAATATGCTTGCTCCAAGCATGCGTATGCAAGATTTAAGCTTCGTTATGCTTGGAACGAGCGTCATATGCTTGCAACAAGCATCATGTACTTTGATTTAAGAAAATCCGCCAAGAATCTTCATTTACACATCTACACATTTTGCGTTAGTTCAAGTATATTCATTGTTGAGAATGCACTTCTCTCTCTCTCTCTCTCTCTCTCTCTCTCTCTCTCTCTCTCTCTCTCTCTCTCTCTCTCTCTCTCTCTCTCTCTCTCTCTCTCTCTCTCTCTCTTTCTCGCAGTGTAAAGGTAGACGGCAAGGGCTGTGCGGAGCTGCGGACGTCCTGCGACTCCTGCAGACCTGTCCCTCGGAGTAGCTCCGCTCGGCGCTCGGCTCACAATTTGTCCTTTTCTTCCCTGCTGGGCTGGGCTCCCTCTCTTTGTCCCCTTTTCCCTTATCGATTCTGGTTTGCGCTTTGCGTGTCCCTGCTGCGCCGCCTCTGCGCTGGCCGGCCTACGGTGCTGTGTGGCGCGTCGTGTCTCGTCGTGCGTGGCGCGTGCCGCACCGGGCGCGAGGCGGAACAGCGAGCGTGTTGTAAGCCCGGCTGTAAGGGCTCCCGACCGTTCCATAACACGATAACAACTCACTTTTGGTATTTCCTTTGCGACCCCCCCCCCCCCCCGACAAAAAAAAAAACACCCAACAACCCAAAAAAACATACGTTCTACCGTTGCAGAAATCCTCCGTAAGACCTTCACAGTGTGAGGATTACATTTAGTGCAGTCTGTGCTGTAAAACGGTTTTGTCGGGTTTCGCCACCTGTGTTGTGTGGCGCTTCACGTCCGTATATGGCTATAGAAAACTGCCGTGGTCCGCTCTGTTGTCCGCTCTGTTGTCCGCTCTGTTGTCCGCTCTGTTGTCCGCTCTGTTGTCCGCTCTGTTGTCCGCTCTGTTGTCCGCTCTGTTGTCCGCTCTGTTGTCCGCTCTGTTGTCCGCTCTGCAGTCCGCTCGCTGGTGCGGACTAACAAGCGCGGCGGTCCTCGACTCGATATACGTTCCGCCTTTTGTGCGCGACAGAGAACTAACTCACAAATCCGACTCAGAGAGTGACAAGGACGGGTAGCTAGTGGTGGCCGCGGCCGCTGCCGTCCGCTGCCCTCGACCTCGAACGGCTCGGCACGGCTCAGCACGGCTCGGCTCGGCTCGGCTCGGCTCGGCTCGGCTCGGCTCGGCTCGGCTCGGCTCGGCTCGGCAGGGCACGGCACGGCACCTCTTCTCTCCGCCCTTTGTGACGGTGCTTCAGATAGTTAGTTAGTGAGCGCGGGGAGAAAGGGCAGAAAGGGCCGGGCAGAGAGCCGGGCAGAGAGCCGGGCAGAGCTAGCCGGGTCCACCGGCCCACGGCACGGAGCGGCACGGAGCGCTGCAAAGTGATATCATTATTACAACTTTCGGCCAAGTCCCGTCTGCGGATAATCTGTGCGCACAAAACAAATGGGCTGGCAGGGGACAGAGACAGAGGTGGATGCCCCGCGGAAAGGTTCTCTCACCCGTCCCTGACCCCCCCCCCCCCCCTTCAATAAATATAGCCGGGGGAGAACGGGAAAGAGCAAAAGCAAAGTGAGGAAATTGGCACAATTTAGAATCAGGTGCAGATGGTTCAGCGCACGTGGAGGGGGAGCTGCGACACAACACAATGCCCCCCCCCCCTCTTATTCCCCTCCCCTCGTTGGGTCCACCCCTGTCCAGGCACGGCGCCAGAGCGGGCAATCGAATTCGGCCATCAATCGAGTTTACCGAAGCGAGTGCGTCTTCTCCGCACGTTGAGGGCCATATTCTGCTACTGCTACACCGCAACCAACAGCATTGAAAAAAAACAAAAATGAAATAAAAAGAAGGGGGTTTTAAGTACCGACGAGGTTCATTTTCCGTGGTACATGTATTTTATCATTCGCAGACGTCACTTGGAGTTTTCCAAACGTACCTTTGCAATCTTCCGATCACATTAGTTTCATCGGGTCCTCCGGTACCTCTAGGTCCTCCAGGTCCTCTGGGTCCTCCAGGTCCTCCGGTACCTCTACGTCCTCCAGGTCCTCCAGGTCCTCCGGTCCCTCCGGGTCCTCCGGGTCCTCCAGGTCCTCCGGTACCTCCGGGTCCTCCGGGTCCTCCGGTACCTCTAGGTCCTCCGGTACCTCTAGGTCCTCCGGGTCCTCCGGGTCCTCCGGGTCCTCCGGTACCTCCGGGTCCTCCAGGTCCTCTGGGTCCTCCGGGTCCTCCGGTACCTCCGGGTCCTCCGGGTCCTCCGGTAGCTCCGGGTCCCGGGTCTGCACAGCTCTCGGCCGGGCCCTGAAGGGCTGAGGTGTGCCCCGCCAGGGCCCCGCCGCCGGAAATGGGCCCTTCAGCTCCTTTCCTCCTTTCCCCGCGGAGCCCCGCCCGGAGCCCCCCGGGGAAAGGGGGAAGGGGGGCACAGGGGAGCGGATGCGCCCGCAGGGACTGAACTCACAGACAGGTCGGGCGGGGCCCTAGCGGGGCCCTGGCGGGACTGAGGGCATCAGCCTCGCCGTCTGCACGTACGGCTACCTGACTGAGGACGCTCTCGTCTCGCTGGAGGCCTTGCCGGAGGCCGTGCTGGAGGCCGTGCCGGAGGCCGTGCCGGAGGCCGTGCCGGAGGCCGTGCCGGAGGCCGTGCCGGAGGCCGTGCCGGAGGCCGTGCCGGAGGCCGTGCCGGAGGCCGTGCCGGAGGCCGTGCCGGAGGCCGTGCCGGAGGCCGTGCCGGAGGCCGTGCCGGAGGTCCGGAGCAAACGCGCGGCTGCCTTCTAGCCTTTCTCCTCATGGCTCCACCCTCTACGTCGGCATCATGTGACGCCGTCCTGGAGGTAACCCGGGACGGCTGCCGGCTGCCATGTCGCGCGACGACCTGAACCGCGGCCGAGAACGGAAACCGAATATACGACGCAAATATTGGGTGATAGATAGCTGGGGGGCATCGGCGGGCTGCAAACAGGTGCCCTCCCCTCCCCTCCCCTCCTCTCCTCTCCCCTCCCCGCTCTCCCCCGGCGCCTCCAGCCTCGGGCCGAGGGGCGGCGCTCTCCTGGGCGCTGCTGCCGGGGTTATCACCGCGGCAGGCGGCGGGCTGCGTCCGAGGCGGTAGGGCTCTGCGGCACGAAAGGGCGGCCGAGAAGAAGGCTGTTTTCGGAGGCGCTTCTTCGGCTCGCCAATACAACCTGGTCGGAAGGGGCTGGATTTAGTCCCTCCCTCCCCCTTCCACCTTGAGCCTTCTCATCGTCTCTCTCACTCACTCCTTTTCTGAGGAAATCGAGATAGGCCGGAGAGATCGCCCGCCTCGTCGACTTCCCGGGAGGAGCCAAAACCAGAGGAAAGATGAAGCAAATCGGTGGGAGAAAATAATTGTGTGACAGCAGCACGCACAGCTCTCGGTGGCTTTAAAAAAAATCTGTGCAAAAAAAAAACACAAAAATAAACTTTAAACGGAACGATTGGACTTATTAACTTGAATATGCCAATATTCTGTCTCGGTTTGACATTTTATCTTCGGACTGCTGAACATCTCCTTGTTGCTGTTTTTGCAGTTGTTGTTGTTGTTGGGGTCCATTTGATGTGTATTTGGGACCAGCAAGGAAATGAATGGAAGCCGCAGTGCCGCGCCGTGCCGCACAGCGTGACGGGGTTGTTTCAATTACTTGGCTGCCGCCGCTACCCGATACCATAATGTGTGCGGCACACTACTGCCGGCCGGCAGCTGCGCAATGTGAATTTCCTTTGTCGCACTGTTTGTTTGTGGTGTGTGTGTGTGTGTGTGTGTGTGTGTGTGTGTGTGGGGGATTTGTGTCAGTGTGTGCGTGAGTGTGTTTTGGCGAGGGACCTGTCACACATCAGGCTGCATTCGGAAGGGTGGGAAAGAGGAGGGGGCGGAGAGGAGGGGTTGAGGTCGGAAGACGAGCGGACGTGACATTCTATACGAGGGGTATCAAATCTCCAATAACATCCCGTGTGATGCGGTCCAGCGGAAGAGAACAATACATCGTCCCTTATCTTCTTCTTCTTCTCTTTCTCTTTCTCTTCAACGTCGTCTTCGTCTTGTTCCCCTTGCCATGGTGCAAAAAAAAAATCCGTTGTCACGACGAATTTCTGAGTTAATTTTCGTGACAAGCATAAGCATTTAGTTCTGAGACCCAATATTTCATCGAGGGAACTTAGTGTGATAGTTGGGAGACCGAAAAGTTCGTTGCGTCAGCAAAAAAGCAGCAAAATTAAGACAAGAAGTCGGTTTGTTCTCCCTAGGCTCGGGCAGCAGACGCGTTGTGCTGGAGGCCCACGGAGGCCGCCTGGGAGGTAGGCACTGCGCGCACACCCGTGCGCTGCTGCTGCTGACGTTGCCTACCTCGCAGGCGTTCGCTCCCGCAGGGGGACCTTCCCGAATGGCCAGGGTCTGTGTGCCCCCGATACACGGTCCCTCGGACCTATGTGCCTGACTTGGGGGCACATATAGGCCCTCGGGACCATGCACCCCCCAGGGGGCACACCGACCCTAGGGATGTGCCCCCTCCCCCCCTGGACCGGACAGAGGAGGAGAGATGAGCGTCGGTAGAGGACAGACATTCAGACAGACATCGCCGGGCAGGACGGGTAAGTGAAAGCAGGGAAGAGCTTTCCAATCAGACTGTAGACAACGACCGCGGCCGCACACGCACACGCACACACACACACGCAGGGCCGTTTTATATGTGAACTCTGGGAGGGGTAGGAGGGAGTGTGTGTTTTATATGATGATGCGATATACCAGAACCGGAGCAGGGAAGAGAGAGAGAGAGAGAGAGAGAGAGAGAGAGAGAGAGAGAGAGAGAGAGAGAGAGAGAGAGAGAGAGAGAGAGAGAGAGAGAGAGGGGGGGGGGGGGGGGGGGAGGGGGAGTGCTGTTGCTGGTCGGGGCCGGACACAAATCCAGCCAGCAGAAAGCTCGGCGGAAGGGGTAGGGCAGCCGCGGCAGCCGCGCGCCATCAGATAGTGAGCAGTGGTGGAGGGCGGAGCGCGGCGAAGCAGCGAAGCGGCGAAGCGGCGAAGCAGGGTGGAAAGGGGAAGACGTCGAGAACGTGGCGAGGGAGTTGTCCTGTCGGTGCGGCTGGCCCCGGCGGCACGCCGCAGCCCGCAGAGCCGGCAGTGCACCCTAAGGAGGTCCTCACACTGATTTCGCATGGATCGTCGTTGGTTTTGGTCTGTGACTTGGATTTATTCGGACCGACAAATTTTTTCACAATAAAAAAATACATTTTTTTATGCTGTTATCATTTCGTATATATTTCGAATTATGCGAGTTGGGAAGACCGAGCAGGCTGGAGGCGATCGCAGGGACGGTTGGGGGTGGCGGCGGGGGTCGGGGGCTGCCGGGGGCGGGGGCTGCCGGGGGCGGGGGCTGCCGGGGGCGGGGGCTGCCGCCGGGGGGCGGGGGCGGGGGCCGGGGGCGCCGGGGGCGGGGGCTGCCGGGGGCGGGGGCGCCGGGGCGGGGGCCGCCGGGGGCGGGGGGGGCGCCGGGGGCGGGGGCCGCCGGGGGCGGGGGCTGCCGGGGGCGGGGGCTGCCGGGGGCGGGGGCGCCGGGGGCGGGGGCTGCCGGGGGCGGGGGCTGCCGGGGGCGGGGGCTGCCGGGGGCGGGGGCCGCCGGGGGCGGGGGCGGGGGCGCCGGGGGCGGGGGCTGCCGGGGGCGGGGGCCGCCGGGGGCGGGGGCGGGGGCTGCCGGGGGCGGGGGCTGCCGGGGGCGGGGGCTGCCGGGGGCGGGGACTGGCTTGCCTGTTATTCGTGTGATGCGCGCTGGTGTTTCCCCAAGAGCCATCGGGATGCCCAGGGCCCCGGCGGGGGTCGGGGGCTTCCGGCCCCCTCCGCTGCGCATGGTTCGCATTTTTCTCTGAATTCTTCCCTGTAATGAATCCTCGTCTCGTCGTGTTTTTCCATTTTTTTTTCCTTCCCCAATACACACAGCGGGCTCGCCTGGTAAGGGCGCCTCTCTGATGCCATGGCCGACTGTCTCTGATTCCAGCTCTTTCTCTCTGTTGCAGGTACATGCTGAGATTCTCTCCCCTCACGGCCGCCGCACAGTGCGGCATGCACACGTGGAGCACACGTGGAGCACACGTGGAGCACACGTGGAGCACACGTGGAGCACACGTGGAGCACACGTGAAGCACACGTGGAGCACACGTGGAGCACACGTGGAGCACGCATCAAAAGGTTTGCAGCCAATCAACGCGCGCGCCGAAGAGGAATTCCCTGTCCGCTGATTGGTTGTGTCGGGATTGAAAGACAGCGCGCGCGCGTGTGTGTGTGTGTGTGTGTGCGTGTGTGTGTGTGTGTGTGTGTGTGTGTGTGTGCGTGTGTGTGTGTGTGTGTTCGGAATCAACCTGCTTGGTGACCTCCGACCTTTCCGTCTCTTGCGCCGCTGCCTGCGTGTATAGAGCTCTGCCGCGTGACTCGTCCTTCCCCGCCCCCCCCCCCCTCCCCCTTTTTGATGTGAACGCAGAGCGACACAGCCGTCAGTCTGCATTTTCCGATCTACCATCGTCACTGCGGCAGGGGGCTCTCGCCACCGCCTTCCTCTCCTATACCCTCGCTTGCGCGTCTCGAACACGGCATCGTGAAAAGACCGAACTGTCGTCGTTAAAAGTAAAGAAAAAGGGAGAGCCCTCCCATCTTCCCCCCCCCCCTCTCTCTCTCTCTCTCTCTCTCTCTCTCTCTCTCTCTCTCTCTCTCTCTCTCTCTCTCTCTCTCTCTCTCTCTCTTTCTCTCTCTCCCTCTCTTCTTCTTTTCTCTCTTCCCCCCTGCCGCCCCCCGTGGAGCGCGCTGCGCCGCTTCGGTTGCTCTGTCTGTCTGTCTGTCTGTCTGTCTCTCTCTCTCCACCTCCCGTCTCCGTCTCTTACTTCATCCTCTTTAACACCGGGAAAGAAAGTTAAAAAAAAATAAAAAATAAATAAATTGGCATTGCTGTCTGCCGCTGGCCATTGCACACCTCCCCGCCCCGCCCCCCTGCTCCAGGTGCAGCGCCTGCAGCTGCCTGCAGCGCCCACTGCCGCTGCCGCCCGCCCGGCCGGACCAGACCTTCCCACCTGCAGCAGCTGCAGCAGCTGCAGCAGCTGCAGCAGCTGCAGCAGCAGACGACTGTTCCGCCTCCGGGCCCCGGGCGCCCGATCCCGGTTTCGTTTCCGGTTCGGCAGGCCGTCCCAACGAGCAGCGGCAGTGTGCGACTATATTTCCTCTTTTTCTTTGTCTGACGAGGGCAGGGGCCCGGCGGACATCCTCTCTGCGCGCTTCTTTTTGTCCGCGATATAATGGCCTTTCTGCGTTATACGTGCGTCTTCATGAGACATTTTACGGAAAAAGGAGCACCAGGCCGGCCCGGTGTGGCACGGCGCGGCACGGCACGGCACGGCACGGCACGGCACGGCACGGCACGGCACGGCACGGCACGGCACGGCACGGCACGGCACGGCACGGCACGGCACGGCACGGCACGGCACGGCACGGCACGGCATGGCCTCGAAGCTCCTTTCAGCTTCCGTTTCCTTCCCTATGTGTATTGCTTTCCACCAATATTGCTTCACTCTCTGCACGGTCCCGGTAGCGGCCGGTAGCTGAGAGGCACCCTGTGTGAGTGTGTGGGTTTGACAGAGAGAGACAGACAGAGATGGAGAGAGGGCGAGAGAGGGGAGGGAAGGGGGGATGTCCAAAGAAGGAAAAGAAGGCGACTAAATTGACTAGGCGAGGGGTGACGGTAACGAGCGTGGGGATGACCACTGCGGCCAGGCCGCTGGACAGATGTCTCCTCCCCCCGGGCCCGGGCCCGTGGAGAGGAGAGGGACAGGTTGATCGGGCGCGACCAGGCAGGAGAGAGAGGGAAAAGGCAAGATGGAGAAGGGCAGGACAAAAAAAATTGCGGAAAGGCAGAGGTAGAAATGGGATGAAAAGAAAGGAGGAAGGAGGGGCGATGGAGTGAGCGGGCGGGACACATAGGTCCTCTTCTATTGCACTTGCCTCCTGCCCTTTTGTCCCTTTGCTACACAAGGGCCACCAGTGCGGACAGAGACTGCAGGCTGCAGGGGCTTGGCCCGAGGCTGGCCTCCGCAGTGCTCGCTCGCAGACCGCAGAGGTCCTGGGATCAAATACTTGTGTCCGTTTTCCCAAAAAGAAAAAAAAAAGGAAAAAGAAGAAGAAGAAGAAATAAACTACTGTAGGTCCCGGTCTGGTGGGGCGCCGCCGTTGATCCTCTGGGGGTCTCGCCGGTCGTGTGTAGCAATTTGTCATACATATCGATGGTTTGTCGCGCGCGCCGAAATGAATGGGAAGTCACCTGAGCTAGGCGCGCCTCCCGCGGCGTCGCTATGCACCGGTATGAGAAATTGCTGGGGGGCTTAATGGGCGACGTTTTCGCGGAGCAAAATAACCGCGACCGGAGTCGCAGCCGTCTGCGTGATAAATATGAGGCGCCCCCGCCAACGCCCGCCAACGACCCCCGGCAATTTCTCATAAACAACCATGCATCAAAGACGGTTCCTAACGAACGCTGCTTTGATCCCGGGCTGATTAGTGGACGCACACGCACAGTCGTGCTCGGTCCCAGATCATCACAAGACTTGCCAAGCTCTTGAGGTAGATAGGGGATGGAGGCACTCTGAAGGCGACCCTGCGCCTTGAGGACTGCGGCCCTCAAGGATCTGCCCGGCCCGCCCCTGGCCCGCCCCCAGCCCGCCCCCGGACCTGCTCAGAATGTCAACAAATCACAAATTACGTCTTCGATCTTCGATCGGCCTAATGAGTTAGCAGTCATAGCCAAGCGTACACCTACAGCTCGTGTAACCCCCCCCCCCCCCCCACCCAGCGAGGCGTGGCAAAGACCCCTCCTCCCACCACTACAGCCGGACCGAGGGTGGGAGGGGGGAGGAGGGGGTTAGATTGATCTGTTGGTCGCCATGGCAACCGGAGGCTGCGCCGCTCCCCGCACCAACACAAGCGTAGTCGGTGACGTCAGAGCCGACCTCCAGATACCGGCATCTCTCTCACACCCACTGTCCGCGCCAAAGCCCCGTCTCTCTCGCACCCCCTCCTCTCTATCTCGCTCTCTGTCTCCTCCCCGCACACGCGCTCACTCTCTCACTCGTAGTAGTAGCTTTACTATTCATTCCCCCCCCCCCCCCCTCGTGTCCCTCTGTGTACACGTGGTCCCCTGCCGCCGACCTCAATTCCAGAGGTGGGGGTGCCTCTTCGTCTGTCACTCACTCCCACTTATCTCTCTCTGTCTGTCGGTCTCCGTCGCACACACTGGTCAGGGGGTGACTCGTCAGGCCACACCTGATTGCGTGATGAACGAGCCAATAAAGCGATAAGTGGTGACGCAGGGCTCATTACGGCGCGCGTCACCGCCATAGATCACCCTCGTCATAACGGCAACAACAAGCTCATCTTTTCCTGTATATTTTTCGTGGGAACGCTAATTTTATTTCAGTAAAAATATGAATATGTAGTTGACCGAGTTTTGTTGATGCGAAACAAATGAAATTTGGCGCTGTTCGTGCGAAACCCCGTTTTGAGTGGTGGTCCCCGAAAGTCCTCTGTGGCCTATCCTATGGCAGATGGTGGGTCAGATCCGAGCCACCATTATGTATAGCTTGTGACAGAGAAGGCCCAGCCCAGCCCAGCCCAGGGCAGCACTGCCGCCGCCGCTGCCGCCGCCGCTGCCGCCGCCGCTGCCGCCGCCGCCGCTGCCGCCGCCCGCCGCCGCTGCTGCCGCGGCCCGCGCACCAGTTGAATTGCCCCCACCTTTATTAATATTGATGATATTGCCATGAGTCGGCCAGGCGCGCCCCGGCCCGGAGACCTCTGGTCTAGGCCCCGGCCCTCCCCCGGTACATTACCGCCACCAGAGATCAGCCTGCAGCCCCCCCCCCCCCCATTGCCATCGTCAGGATGCAAAACGTCTGCGCCTTTTCATTATGAACACGTTTGCCGCCGTGCCGCCGCCGCCCTCTCATTGGCTGCTTCGGAAGCAGACCAGCGGGCACGCGGGGAAGATGGGAAATTTAAACTGGTAATTATACCGGCAGCAGCGGAGTGACGGCTAATCCGCCGAAGGGGAGGCCAGGGGGGGGGGGCCGGCGGAGGCAGCGCGGCGGGGGCTGCGGGGGCCGCGGGAGGCGAAGAAAGAAAAGTTGACCTCGCGGGAGCCCCATGAAGGGCGGCTGCTTCGCACCGGAGAGGCACTCAAAACAACTCTCTCTCTCTCTCTCTCTCTCTCTCTCTCTCTCTCTCTCTCTCTCTCTCTCTCTCTCTCTCTCTCTCTCTCTCTCTCTCTCTCTCTCTCTCTCTCTCTCTCTCTCTCCCTCACTAACACCCAGTAGCTGTCTCAGTCGCCCACGCCCCCCCCCGAGGGTGACCCCAACCCCACATGCTTCTATTTTTTCCTCTTCTCCCGGTGTCACTTCTGATCGAGGGCTGGAACTGCTGGTCCTACGCGGTATAGCCGCCCCGCCGGAGGCAGCGCACGCACACACACGCTCACACACGTTCACACGCTCACACGCTCACACACACACACACACACGCACACACACGCTCACACGCTCACACACACACACACACACGCTCACACACGCTCACACGCACACACACACGCTCACACGCACACACACGCTCACACGCTCACACACGCTCACACACGCTCACACACACGCTCACACACGCTCACACACACGCTCACACGCACACACACGCTCACACGCACACACACACACGCTCACGCACTCGGTCGGTGGACCGGCGCGCGCAGCCAACAATGTTCTCTCTGTCACTGTCGCTGGCATCGGCCGGCCCCGGCCCGGCCCGGCTTGGCCATGGCTTTGCTATTGGCTGTCATTGAGTGACAAAATACACGCCCGGCTGCTCTTTCTCTTTCCCTCCCTCGCCGCTCCGCTGGGTCCGCTCCTCGGCGGGCACGCCACTGCGTCAGGCGGCGGCGGCGGCGGGGTATGAAAAATTCATCAGACCAGCAGTCGTTGGGTGGCGGACGCACGCGGACGTGGCCAGCGATTGGAAGGCAAGTCCGAGGGGGGGCGGGGGGAGGGGAGGGGGGCAAGGGTGCCTCCGCCAGCTCCGCCATCACCTTCGTTAGCTGCCCGCCGAACGCCAGCAGCCAGCACCCGCCATCCTCACGACCCGACCCACAGCCTTTGTTAGTTCTCGTCAAGGTTCTCGGCTTTGTCATTGCTGCCGACGAAATTTGGGAGACGGGCGTGGTGTTTCAGCAGGCGCGGCCACAGCGTGAGCGTCGCTAGAACATCGCTAGAACGTCGCTAGAGCGTTACCAGGGCGTCGGTGGAGCGTCGCTAGAGCGCGGTGGAAGCAGGGCGGTATGCCTTGCTTCCGCTCCGCCTGCATACCCGCCACCACTGCGCCCTGCGGCACCAAATCGCATTAGATTCCACGGGGCTGTCGGGAGACGAAATCCGTTTAAAAAATTTCCCGCCTTTCCCTCCTTTCCCTATTTAGTCTTCCACCGCGATCCCTCTTCCGGCCCCGCTTGGCACACCGCACACGTACGCACCCCTCGGGCCTTGGGCCCCGGGGCTGCGGGTCCCAGCGCCCGCCCGCTCGCCCGCCCCGGCCCTGCAGGCCGTCAAGCTGCTGCACTCCCACGGGCGGGCCGGCGGTGGGGCTGTGGAGTCGCGGGGCCGGGACAGCCCGGGCCGGGACGGGATCCCGGCTGGAGGAAACGACCGCCCCGGCCCCGGTCCCTGCCAGCTCTGCCAGCGCCCCCGCTGCAACAACATCCCTCGGCTGCAGCAGCGCCAACTTCCACGGCTGCCCGCCGCTGCCCGCCGCTGCCCGCCGCTGCCCGCCGCTGCCCGCCGCTGCCCGCCGCTGCCCGCCGCTGCCCGCCGCTGCCCGCCGCTGCCCGCCGCTGCCCGCCGCTGCCCGCCGCTGCCCGCCGCTGCCCGCCGCTGCCCGCCGCTGCCCGCCGCTGCCCGCCGCTGCCCGCCGCTGCCCGCCGCTGCCCGCCGCTGCCCGCCGCTGCCCGCCGCTGCCCGCCGCTGCCCGCCGCTGCCCGCCGCTGCCCGCCGCCGCCCGCCGCTGCCCGCCGCTGCCCGCCGCCCGCTGCCCGCCGCTGCCCGCCGCTGCCCGCCGCTGCCCGCCGCTGCCCGCCGCTGCCCGCCGCTGCCCGCCGCTGCCCGCCGCTGCCCGCCGCTGCCCGCCGCTGCCCGCCGCTGCCCGCCGCTGCCCGCCCGTCGCACAAACTTAGGCCATTATTTGGTGGGCAGCGCCGGCAGCGCCCGTAGCGCCAGCGCCTGTTGTGTGCACTGGCGCGTCCGTATCAACGCCGTCGTCTGCTAACTTCGTCTGCTAGTGCAGCATGAAAATGTCGTCTTCCGCTGAAGTTTGAACGCTAGTTTGGACGTTTACAAGAGCAGCGGTGAAAGGGCGTAGTGCACTTTAGCCAGGCCGGGGCTGTGCCGGGGCTGCCGGGCGGTACGGCCAACAAGTTAGCAACGCATGTACCACACACGGGCGGCTGGCTTAACTGCCTGACCTGACCTTTTCGGCCGGCTGACCCTGAGCTGCAGGACTGCAGTCTGCCAGTGGCTGACTCGAGGTTAGGCCCATTGGACCCCCCCCCCCTCTCTCTCTCTCTCTCTCTCTCTCTCTCTCTCTCTCTCTCTCTCTCTCTCTCTCTCTCTCTCTCTCTCTCTCTCTCTCTCTCTCTCTCTCTCACAGACACACACATTCCACCTCGCAGCCTCCTGCGGCGGTGCGCATCGAGGCCATCGCCCCTCCATTTCTTTTTCGACCGCCTCTCTTCCCCTCCTCAATATAGTAGGGGCAGACAATGCAGGGACGCATTATGTTGTCTTCTCACGCCCTGCCCGGCCCTGGGCCCCCGACAGGTCCCCAGCAGGTCCCCGGGGTGCGCCCTGCCCCGCCCTGCCCCGCCCTGCCCCGCCCTGCCCCGCCCTGGACCCCGACCGCCCCAGCCCAGACGGCATTGTGCTGGGCCACTGCAGAGACTCAGAGACCCTCTCCTCTGCTCCCGCTGGCGTGTCCCCATCCACAGCTCCCCCCCCCTCCCCCCCTTCCACTCTCACCCGGAGGACCCGGAGCACCACGTCGGCTACTAATAACTGCTCCTCACGGGGTCAGTCTGCCTGCATGTCTGCCTGTCTGTCAGCTGTCAGTCCGTCTCCCCGGCCGGTGGCGCCGCCTAGCCACAGAGCCCCGCAGGCCGCAGCCGCAGGTCCCCGGGGAGGCGCTGCGACGGCTGTCCTCGCCTCGTCCTCGCGCCGCCGGCCCGAGTCGCTTTATTCCCTTCATACTCGTCGCTCGTCGCCGCCGTCCCCGGGCCGCCGCCGCTGACACAGTCAGCCCGAGCAGCCCGCCGAGCCGCTCGTCCCCTGGCTGCCATTTTTATTATACCTACCCTATTTACGGCCCCGAACAGCCCACCTCGCTTTGCCATCCCCTCCCCCCCCCCCCCACCCCCGTCCGGCCCGCGACCAAAAACTGCAAAACGCGCAGCGCCATCTCCGATGCTGAGCGGCCCGGCCCCCGGCCCCCGGCCCCCGGCCCCCGGCCCCCGGCCCCCGGCCCCCGGCCCCCGCCCCCGGCCCCGGCCCCCGGCCCCCGGCCCCCGGCCCCCGGCCCCCGGCCCCCGGCCCCCGGCCCCCGGCCCCCGGCCCCCGGCCCCCGGCCCCCGGCCCCGGCCCCGGCCCCCGGCCCCCGGCCCCCGGCCCCCGGCCCCCGGCCCCCGGCCCCCGGCCCCCGGCCCCCGGCCCCCGGCCCCGGCCCCCGGCCCCCGGCCCCCGGCCCCCGGCCCCCGGCCCCCGGCCCCCGGCCCCCGGCCCCCGGCCCCCGGCCCCCGGCCCCCGGCCCCCGGCCCCGGCCCCGGCCCCCGGCCCCCGGCCCCCGGCCCCCGGCCTCCGGCCCCGGCCCCCGGCCCCCGGCCCCCGGCCCCCGGCCCCCGGCCCCCCGCCCCGGCCCCCGGCCCATCTCTGTGATAAAGTATTCGTCACGGTGACAGTCGCACGACAGCCATTCGTCAGCGCGACCCGGAGGCCGCGCCAGTCGCCGCAGGAGCCGCCGCAGCAGAGGACCCGGAGGACCCGGAGGACCCGGAGGACCCGGAGGACCCAGTAGGAAATCCGCGCGCCGCTCAAGGACGGCGTGTGGGCGGTCCCGGGGCGGTCGGCTACGGGGACTCGGAGGCGTCCTCAGGGCTGATCCCACCGCGCTACGCCTTGGCTACGCCCCGGACCCTCCACTCTGAGCCCTACCGAAATCTGCCCTTTCACCTCCTCTGAGTAATTACAAATTACCGCGGAAAGCTAACTAGGATTTGGTGCCGCCGACATTTAATCGTCGCTTCCCTGCTGTTCCCGCTGCTGCTGTCGCTGCTGCTCCTGCTGCTGCTGCTGTGCCGTTCGACGATAGCGGACGGTGCTGGCTGGTGTTGCCACGACGACACAGCGGAATCCCGGGCGGAACTCTGGGCCCAAGTATTCCAGCCTCCCCCCCCCCTCCCCCAAGCCCCCAGCCCATCCCGGCCCCCGCCGCCACCGCTGATGTGCACCGAGTACGTGCTCGGGACGGGGGGGGGGGGGGGGAACTGACGTCGGAAATCTTCTTCACTATAACAACATATTTCCTTCGTCTCTCATCCGCTCGAAAACCAAGACATGACCCGTCATATTGGTCTTCTCGAAGCGCAGTCTCGAGAAAAGCATTCTTAAAAATGCTGGCGGCAGCGTCGAGCAGTGCAGCTCTCCGTGTAGTGTTCCGTGCAGCACTCTGTGTAGTGTTCCGTGCAGCACTCCGTGTAGTGTTCCGTGCAGCACTCTGTGTAGTGTTCCGTGCACCACTCTGTGTAGTGTTCCGTGCACCACTCTGTGTAGTGTTCCGTGCAGCACTCTGTGTAGTGTTCCGTGCAGCACTCTGTGTAGTGTTCCGTGCAGCACTCCGTGTAGTGTTCCGTGCAGCACTCTGTGTAGTGTTCCGTGCAGCACTCTGTGTAGTGTTCCGTGCAGCACTCCGTGTAGTGTTCCGTGCAGCACTCCGTGTAGTGTTCCGTGCAGCACTCCGCTGTATTACGTCCGCACAGCCCAAGCTCAATTCGGTGCGGGCACAGCGGCTGTTACGATCGCACAATAATTGCCCCCCCCCCCCCTCTCCCCACCATCCTCGCCGTGCCGGCGTTAATCTTTATGGACGGTAATCATCCCCTATTTTATTATCCTTTAGCATCGCAGCTGAACGCCAGAGGCGAAGTCATACTATTTCCCTTCGTTCCATTATTTCTCCTCGCGTATTTCCCTTTCCCTCCTCTTCCCTCCGTTGCCAGACTGCGCCTGCTCCGCCCATAGGTCCGCTCACGGAGAGCGCCTGATGGGTAGGCAGCAGTGGCTGTGGGCGCGCACGCGTGTCGTGCGGGCTGGCCTATCCTGGATACTGCAGGCGCTCGCCGCCGCGCTGGCACCGCTGCCCCCGCTGCTGCTGCTGCCTCCGCCACCGCCGCGCTGGCACCGCTGCCGCCGCTGCTGCTGCTGCCTCCGCCGCCGCGCTGGCACCGCTGCCCCCGCTGCTGCTGCTGCCTCCGCCGCCGCCGCGTGCACACCACCGACCACTCCCCCTTACCCACGCATAGCAAACTCTCCTGAAGCAGAGAGAATGCCGAATGAAGAGGGAGAGGCGAGGTAAATGGAGAGATGATGTGGTACCGGCGGGACGCTGTGCCGCTTATCTGAACGCCCCTCAGGAGGTAACACAGCCGGGGCCGCCTTAATCTTTTAATGGGACACTATCTTCTCCACCACCAAGCCCCGCCGACCCCGCCCCCCGCTGAGCGCCGCCCCGCCCCGCCGCTCTGTCTCTTTGCTGAACCTCAAAGGTAAGGGGTCGCTCACGAGTCACCTGACGCGGCAGGACGGGCACGCGGGGGCACGCCACTCAGAGCTTGTATGATGTGCCCAAGTTGTTGGTGTGTTATGTTGTTGTTAACGTCCTCCCTTCTCTGTTCTCTCAGGGTCCACACGACGGCGGTGCGGTGGATAGTGGTGCTGCTGCTTTTCCTTTCCGTAGTGCACTTCAGCAGGTGAGTACCGCGTCACAAATCTGGGAGAGGAAAGGGGGAAAAAAACATCCTCTCCTGAAATCTTTGCCAAATGTTGACGCTTTGACGGAGGGGCAAAAACGACGTGTGTGTGTGTGTGTGTCTTTTTCTTCTCACTCGCGTGTTTCCCTCTGCACACTCAGCGGCAACCAGCAGAAGGTCGGCGGCACGGGCAAGGTCAACTTCCGCGAGAAGGAGAAGCAGGTGCTGGACCAGATCCTGGGCAGATACGACGCCAGGATACGGCCGTCGGGGGAGAACGGGACTGGTCAGTACACCGCATGTGACGCCAGCGTGACGGTCCGGTCACGTGCAACATTCACGTCTCGTGCTTCATGCCGAAGATCTGTCGTTGTTGCAGTAATGTGAACGACAGTTTTTCCGCGCCCCATTTCGAGTGGTGCCTTCTCCTGCGGCTCGATCCGAAGCTGTTGAATCGTCCCGATTTTGCTCTCGCGAGTGATATGGCAAGGGCAAAGGTGTATTCTCTTTCATGTCGGCCTGGACCCTGAAAGAGAGGCGGGGAAAACGTAAATAAAACGGGAGAGGTGCGAAAGGAACAGGGATGCGGAGTGGGGGAAAGGGGGGGGGGGGGGCAAGCAGAAAGCGACTCGTAGGCGCTGCTAACGTGCCCGGGCGCTCTAATAGATGGCAGGGGGAGGGGGTGGGGGTTGAGGTGGCCCTCGCAGGCCTCCGAAGAAGAGGCGTGGCGCCGGGGGGGGGGGGGGGATGAAATTCCCCGATATTCCTCGATATTAGAGAGACGCCGACTGAGAGTTCGGTAATTGAAAAAAAAGCCGCGATATGCTCTGCGACACAAAAGGAATGCGGGCAGCCGCCTAACATCACGTTGGAGCAGAACTGACCGTTTTGCGTCGTCACACCCAAAAGCGCCGCCCTCTCTGTTTTGTCCCCCAGCTCTGCGAATAACGAGCGATGAATTATATACCCCACCCCGTCCTAGCAAGAGAGAGAGAGAGAGAGAGAGAGAGAGAGAGAGAGAGAGAGAGAGAGAGAGAGAGAGAGAGAGAGAGAGAGAGAGAGAGAGAGAGAGAGAGAGAGAGAGAGAGAGAGAGAGAGAGAGAGAGAGAGAGAGAGAGAGAGAGAGAGAGAGAGAGAAGACGAGTTCACTACAGCTCTGGCAGTGCACCTTAGCTCACCGCCTCGCGGCCGCCGCCTTGGCGCGAGGTGTACACAGCCGTGAGCGTGTGCTCACGGTTTGCTCTCCCCCCCCCTCCTCCCCTCCCGACCCCCTTCCCTCTCCCCTCACCCCACTCCTCTCTTCCCCGCCCCGCACAGCTCGCAGAGCACTGATGGAATGGAGAGCCATTGTTTTAGGCGTAGGCAAACTCCGTCGCACTGCAGAGATGGGGGGGGGGGGGGGGGGACCGTGGCGTGGCGCCGTGCGGCCGTGTACTACTGCTGCTGCTGCTGCTGTGAAAATTGATCAACCAACTTGAATGTCACGTTGAAATGTCACTTCAATTAATATACCCTGCGCCTCTCCGGTGCCTTGTGACTCCCCATCCCTCCTATCTCGCTCCCTCTTTCTCTGTCTGTCTGTCTGTCTGTCTGTTTGTCTGTCTGTCTGTCTGTCTGTCTGTCTCTCTCTCTCTCTCTCTCTCTCTCTCTCTCTCTCTCTCTCTCTCTCTCTCTCTGTTTGCCCCCATGTGGAGTGCACCAGAACGACCGCAGCCAGTTCTCACTATTATTGCACGGGGATGCCTAATGCCCAAAGTCAAGTCGTCGTCGCCATGTTTTCATTAGTCCAATTTGCGGGCGTCTCCCCTCCCCCCTCCGAATCTATCCCCCCCCCCCTAACTCTAGGGCCGTGCCCGCCCGCATAAGCTGCTGAAGCGTGAACAGAACAGCATCAGCGCGGCGGCGACAACAACAACAACAACAACAACAACAACAGTAACACATAACAATCTCTAAACAAAGGCTGCTCGGCTTCCTCCTTGGCGCTCGCTGAAGCGGGGATGGCGTGTGAGCGAGCAGGGCAGGGCGGCAAATGTGTGATGCTCTCGAAAAGTGTGCACACACACACACACACACACACTCACACTCGACGGTCTAGTGACGGGCCGCGCTTACAGGGCCCGTCCGTCCTGGAGGATCCTACGTAAACCACTCTCCCTCCACCCCATATACCCCCGTCAGGAGCGTGGCGGAGCGGGGTGGAGCGGGGCGGAGCGGGGCGGAGCGGGGCGGAGCGGGGCGGAGCACCGGTAGCCCGGGCTGCTGAGAGGCGGACAGGTGCGGCGGGTAGGCGTGCCGGGGACATACATCACCAGCCCGCCGCGGCTCCAGGCTACGGGCTCAGCGGCCACCGCCGTCCAGGGAAACTTGGGCGCGCCTGGAGTGTAAACGGCTCTCGCGTATCGCTAAACTTCTCTCTGGCTCCGCCCGGCTCCGCCTGGCTCCGCGCCTCGTCATCGTCCTCCTCTCAGCCCGCGGGGCCACGTGGCGGGCGCGTGCCGTCGTGCACTCCTAAGTTGGCGGACGCGTCGGGAATCACGAGCACGATGAGACGCGCGACGGGACGGACGACTCATTTGCAATTTCATGCTATGCCGGGGTGGGACAGGACGGGGCCCGGGGGGGGGGGGGGGGGGGCAGATCTCCGTAAACACGGGCTGGGTTCACGCTCCTCTCGCCCGCCCCTCTCCCAAGCCCAAGCGCCAACCGCATGGTGGGTCGCTGTGCCGCTCAAGGGTGGGGTTTTTGCGACGAAGAAGGCTCGGCGGGGTGATAAGAAGGGCGCGATCATACGGGCGGCAGTGCCGTGGCAGCGCCGTGGCAGCGCCGTGGCAGGGCAGCGCCCGCGCCCGATGCGGGGCGGGGCTCAACGGTATTTGGTCGGAACGCAGAGGGAGGCTACCACCTGTCATGGCGAAAAGAAATAGAAAAAAGAGAGAAAATATAGAAATCGATTGTGTCCGCACTTGTCCATATATCTTTGTCTGACTTTCTCTTCTTTCCCAGGCAGTGTTTTGTGCGTTTTGCCGATGTTTGCTCTCTTTCAGCGTCCTCCTGCAGGAAAGGCCAGCGGCGGCTGGCGACGCATCCCGTAGCATTAAGAACCGTCTAAATAATTTAAACGAAAACCGTGCGCTTTGACTTTCGTTCACTAAAAACTAATAATAATAATAATAATTTTAAAAAAAAGAAACCAAAGGAAAGAACTCTCCCCCTTAACCACATTAAAAAGAGTACCCAAAAGATTATTTCCGTGTCTTGTAATAAACCATACGATTTCACGCTGAGCTTTCGATTATCGATACATCGGGACGGTATCGACACAAACTTTCTAGGGAAGTAAAGGAGAACGGCTGCTGTCTCTTCGCGTAGCTGGATGGCTCACAGCTCACTGTATTTCTCAGTCGCTTTAAAACAAAGATTTATCTTATTGTCATTCCACAAACTCTTTTTGTTAATTGTTGTTGATTCTGAAAATTATGTTGTTGGGTGCTTCTTAACGCTTTTATTTCTCATTCCTCATGTCAGAATTCGCTTCGTGCACAATCACCACAAGCCGTCTGGTGTCTCACTAAAGAAGACGAGGGGGAGGAATGTCTGCCTGCAGACACACTTGGGGAATTGAGAGCACAATAATTCTCGTACGTGGCACTTTCTTCACGCCGAGAATCAGCATTTCTGGGGGCGCCGGTGGCCCAGGTGCAACAGCGAAGCGGGTTTCTTCAGACATGAATTATGATTTGTCGAAGCCGTGCCAGTCGGTTAAAGATACAGTGTCGTGGAATGCTGAGGCGAGCGCACATATTCTGGTACCCCGACGTTAAAAGCAGAGATCGAGCAACTAAATTAAAAACGATAGCCTGTTTCAAAAACAATCTAAAATAAAATGCGTCGATGAAGATGCTGCAATGAAGGTGCCCCGAGTTCAGTGATAGCCTACCACAGGAGAGAAGTACTTCCCCAAGAATCCTGTTGGCACCAACCACCCCTATATCCTCTGCCTTCATTTCACCCCTCTCATAGTCCTTCCTTTCCTTTCCTCTGTCTGACTTTCCGCCTCTTTTTTTATCATTTCATTCTCTGTCTGTCATTGCGTCTCGCGATAGTTGGCGGGCCTGGTTAGGTGGCCGTGCTGCTCACGAAAAGTTTGTTTGTTTCCGGACAATCGTCTGTACCACTCTAGATGGCCCAGCAATCGTGCGAGTTAACCTGTTTGTTCGAAGCATCGCCACCATAAGTGACATTAAGATGGTAAGTCTGGGCGTCTGAAGCCCAGGATAGAATCCAACGAGATTTTAAGTACTTCACCACACCTGACGGAGAAACTGACGGGTGTCTTAGCATACCACGATTCAAGTTCGTTCCGAAACCGTCGTCTTACCAATGCACTAGTGGCTTCAACCCCTTCCACGTCGCTGCTTGAGTGTTGTGTTTGCCCTACGTCGCACATCTTACAATTGTTCCCTCAGAACTCGACCATTGCTTATGATCAAAGTAGTGGTGCGAATCCTACGCATTTTTCTGAAATGACGCGAAAGAGTCTGGCACGGTGTCAACAGACTGCATGGGACGCATGGCGCATGACGCGTAGGCTGGGATCATGTCCGCCAACAGTCGGCGCAGCCCTGCCACATTCCCGATGTCATCCGATCCGTAAGATGGCCGCTGTCCCTAGGTAACGTTACTGCATGCGTAGAGGTAGATATCCGCGTTGAGCCACTTCCTTGAAAGGCGTTCCATCTGTCTGTTTGAAACTCGAAATTATCCGTTCTGAGAAACGTGCAGAAGACGTACCCTTTCGGAACCTGTCCCAGGCGATTACGTGGACGTGGGTTGGAGCTCCTTTTCGCATACTGTGGTCAGAACTAGCCGGTATTTCAGAGCAACATAGAATACGTTTTCGGTCGTCCAGGTCCGCATAGGTAAGACTCGTTGACCTTGTTATGCCTAGCACTGTACGCTCTAGTGACATTTAGAGTGAAATGCTTTCTGTTACTTTCTGTTCCTTACTCCTATCTCCTGTTTTCTCCTCTTTTTTCTATCATTTGTCTTATTATTTCTGTCTCTCTGTCTCTCTTTTGTTAGTTTTGTCGCCACTTTAAAGGTTCTCTTGAACTTCTGCTGATTTTAAATTAGTCGGCACGGTTCGTGGTAACTTGCCTAAACATTACAATGTGCACTTACATCAACAATCAATTAAAGTATGAATTATTTAAAGCTCACCTGATTCTGATTAAGCTAAACGTATTCTGCATGTCAATCAGAATAGCTTAACTCATAGCTAACACTATCATTCAACAAATGGCGACTCTCTTTCCTTCTCCTAAACTTCCTTCTCTACTTCGTCTTCTTGAACAACTACTTCTCCTCCAGAAAAAGGAATTTTATAAAAAACGAATATCATACGATTTTGCACCTACTGAATGGGGCCAGGTGATTAGCAGCATCGTGGATGCGTAGGTTTAGTGCATCTGGGCGGTATTGGCGCTCACGCAGTATTAGGGTGAAGGCTCCCGGACGCTCGCTCTGCTGTCCACGAGCTCTGTCACGCTTTAGACTTGAGGTGCATTTGGTTTTGTTGCGTTTGGTTCTCTGGCACGGCATCACATGTGCAACTTGGAAAAAGTGGCGGAAGAGGTACCACAAGACGGCCACGTTTTACTGAAGTAAGATGGAGCAAAACGACGCGAATACTAAGCAAGCGGCATACAGTAGTAATGTAGGCTAAGGCCGTTTTTAGATAGGCATGTGGATTTTGGTCTCACAGCTTTGTCAATCGCACATGTTTCATAGAATTTCAGATGCAACCCGGCAGTATGGTAACCTTATCAGCACCAACATCTTCAATTTGAAGCCGAACTTTGGATTAGTGGATGAGAGATAAGAATATGGGTGAAACTCTTCCCCCCCCCCCCCCCCCGTACGGTTAATTTGGCCGATTTCGTTCAATGACTTAATTGCCGTGTAGGGGCATGAAAATCGGAATTTGTGGTATAACGTGTCTAAACAAAGTGGCTAGACTATGTTTATTGTTCATGCCAAAAGGTGCATAATCTTGTTAGAAATGGACTCTCGCGTCCCCGTACTAAGAGACCTATAGGCTGACAAAAGAGTGCATGAACAATGTGTGTGACTCCAGTACAGGGTGAAGGAGAATGTGTGACTTAATGCCCTACACAGTGGAATCGTTTGTTTTGATGCAATACTTTCAGCTGGCCGGTCTGTTTGAAATTCATTGTGCGAGTCACCACATAAACCTTTGGTGTCCTCCACCAACCATCTCATGTGTTTGCATATAGAAAAAAAAAATCAGTCATCAACATCGGTTGTCGAACAGGCACAATAATCAGAATTTTTCTTTCCCGGCGTAGATGGGCCCGCGATAGTGGTTGTCAACATATTTGTAAGAAGTATCTCAAAAATTGATGACGTGACGATGGTAAGTGAAGAGCGCAGTTCCATTGCTAGCCATTAGACTTTGGTCATTGTAAGCCAATCTCATAGAACGTGTACTCTTTACTCTTCTTTGCTGTTGACTTATGAAACCTAAACCCTTAAACCTTAAACCACCGCTCTCAAACTAATTTTCGTGACATCGCTTAAGCATCTTTATTCGCGTCATCTGTCGCAATAAGTGTCAAATCCATTCGCTGTTTAAAAAAAAATTAATAGACTTTCATGTTGCGGTTAGTGCTTTCAGTAACAGCATACAGAAAAAATTCGCTTCTAAAAATTGTCGCGTTGTCGCGTTTACTGGCTTTCTAGGCAGTCTTTTGGCGGTAGTGCGTTTTGTAGGAAAGGCGAGAGGCATGCGGTAGCCAGACGTGTGCGGCCACTTTGATGCGTGCGTGTGTGTGTGTGTGTGTACACACAGAAAAATTCGAAAGCACACATGAGTCATCGTTAGGCCGTGGAATTGCCTGGGTGAAAACACTAAATGTACTTGATTCTCATATGTGGTATTTATAGCTGTTATTTGTTATATCCTTACCAGATGTTCCGTACTTAGCATTAGACGAGAATTTGCTCTCCTTTTTATGTTGTTGATGTAGAACCACATGCACATGGCAACATGCGCCTACTTTGTCGGTGATCCTCAGGTAGAGAGAGGCTTACATTATGCTGTGCACCACGTGTTAAGCGTAGCGACACCTTGAGTGATGGACGTTGTGTACCGTGAATAACTAAGTTACTTGAACCGCTAAGCATGCCGCAACTTTACATCGGAACACCTGCATCTCGCTTGTATACACTTCTCATGTAGGTAAGCCTAGTCACAGATATGTGGTTTACAATGACGCTGGAAGAATCTCAACCGCGAAATTTATATCAAAGCCTCAGATCTAATCCAGGAGGCACGCAGATCAGCTACGAATCCCTTTGATTGATCAAGAGTAAATTGTGCATTTAAAAAGTGTACCAGAAACAGAAGTTGATAATATTTTTTACCTTTTACAAAAAAAATCTGCTCTTATTAATTATTTACTTTGAAATCTTGTTACTGTTTCACTCATTTTTTTTTTGTGTTAAATTTTTAGTCTGGGTCAATCAGGGTGACCATTGGTTTATCTTTACTTTCTGGGCAAGCTCTTCGTCAAGTGCGCAAGTTTATTTTTAGACCAACTTCAAGTCGTGCAAGTGAATCCGATTCGATTGTTATATTTTGGGTGGTGTGAATGTATGAGAGCTCCCCTGCCAGCGTAGCGCTACAGGCGTTGGAATCGAAGGTAATCCAAAAGTGAGGAATGGGGGAAGGGGACAAGGGAGGGGCTCCGTACGATGTGCAGGGGGACTGCGACAGCAGTATCGGCCCCAGCCTGACTGCGCCATGATCCAGATCCACAGAACACGGCCACATCCGGCCACTCACTCTTGTGTCAATGGTCCTGACCTTACTCAAGCACCTGCACGACCATCCATATTGCAGCACTCAGCCTGCTGAGAACCAATCGCGGCTCGCGCCCCGTCCGTCAGGATGTGCCTTGATATGAATTGTCTGCTGTTCGTATTTTGTTGTTGTTTTTTTTGGTGTAGAAAACCTCGTGCGATCCAGATCCTTATTTTCCCTTCTTTATAGTTGTGTGTGTTGACTTGAATGGTATGTTGACCACCGCCACACCACCCTAAAATGTGACCTGAATGCAGCCTGAAAAGAAACGAAGACGATGGCATGGTCTTCGATAAAATAGGAGGCAACATAGATTAATTCTGCTCCTTTCGAATTTTAAAACACTCATATCATCCACTAAACGACTTTTTTCCCTATGTTTTTCGTCCGAGTAGAACCGACGGTAGTAACCGTGAACTTCTTTCTGCGGTCTATCAGCAAAATTGACGATTATAAAATGGTGAGTCCTGTTCCAACCAAAATATTTTGTTGATTTTCCCCACTGAAGCATTCTTAATTTTTCCTCTTCCACCGCGGATGTGAGTCTGAAGTGCTCCATTTTCTTTCCTTGCAAAAGTTTCAACATGATGAGGCCCCTTCCATGACTTGTAAGCAATGGAAAAGGCGTTTTGCCTAAAGTTCGTTGTATTTCCGATCTATCCAACTTACATCTGCGGTTTTGGATGTGGACGCAAAACTAACACTGCTGAAAATTAATCCCTCGTGATTCTAAACACTAAGTGCTTAAACTTTACAATCTTCACTCCCCATCAGATATAAAAACACTTCCCCACTTTTAATGCTGCGCTTTATCTCTCATTGCTCACATAACACCCTATGCCAAAGTTCTATGGAGTTGAAAAAGTCTTCCGGTCACAGTTTGTTAAATACCAGAATGCACTTGAGACATTGAGTTTTGACGTAATGGCCGTTTTACTTGCTGAACTCTGAACCGGTAACTAAAACTATGTCGGCACTAGAAGTTCATCACGACGCCCTCGTAGAAGTGGCAAAGGGTTGGGCATCGAGAGTTAACTCGTCATGCCGCATCCCCTGTACATAAGCCCTCCCCCGTGCTGTGTGTGTGTGCATGTAGGACAGGTCTAACGCCTGCTAAAGGAACCACCGAGAAATATGACACCAACACTTTCAGGTCATCTAACCGGAGCACAGGCACGTAGGTTTGACCATCCGAGTCGGCGCGTAAATCTCATTACGTTTCTTTCGCCCTTAAAAGTACAACACATAACATTACTATTTAAATATTTTAACCGCACTATAAGAACCATGGCGTGCAACCCGTTTGAACGGCAGCTCACTCTGATGAACACGACAGCAGAAGTGGTGTTTGGTGGGGTGTCACCTATGGTGTCACCTGCGGTATCGCCTCAGGTGTTGCTGTGCATGAGCATGATCCCCGTCAGCATGGAGTGCATGAAAGTGTTCCTGTCCCGGCGGTCTCGGCGGTGCCAGTCCCAGGGGACCTCCACCTTCCTGCCTCACTCTCTCGGCACCTGAGCGTCTTGCACGAAGCCTCTGCACGAGCACGAGCATGAGATGCAAGTCCAACCAAACGGGATCAAAGGTAGGGTGAGAAGCATAGCATCTCTTGAGTTCACCTCCTGGCCTGTGTTCTGTGCGCGTGTGTATGTGTGTGTGTGCGTGCCTGCATTCGTTTTCATCACTTGCTCTTTTCTTTGTTATTGATGGAGATGAGTACAAAGTGAGTACATAAAAAGCTTTAAGTGTTTTTTCTTTTATGTGTTCTTTTGCGTGCGCGTTTTTCTCTGTGTGTACACGTCTTCGGTTTGAGATCGCTAACGTAGTGAGTAATTAGTTATTGAATTTTTTTAACCTAGATATTTTATTTTACTGTATCCTTGATCAGTTCAAAACTAACTATTTAGATAAGATAATTTAATTTCCGGCTCATTTCGTTAATTTCGTGTAATAATTGATGTGAACCAGTCGACGCCTTCTATCCGTTTCATCACTGGAAACTGAGGAGAGAGACCTATGGTTTGAGCTGAGCGACAAAATTTTATCGCTCAATGTAAGGGAGAAAAAAATTCTTGCTTTTATGGTGCGATACACTATATACGAGCACGCAAAATTTTCGCACTTTTGTCTCCACAGAAGGATAAATGCTTCCAGCTCCCTTCGAGGAAAGAACTTCTCGGTCGTATAGAGGCGATAACAATATCTCGCTCCATACGAGCGATAAAATGTTCTCTCACCCCGCCGGTTGGACGAGTAAGAGATAGGAGGCGTCGCATTCTTCGGTCAAAATCCGTTTAAAGACCAGTAACCTGCGGCACAATAAGCCCGAATCTAATCGCACAGTCGGACTAAGGCTAATTACATTTGCCAGTTTAAGTTGTAACAGTGCCTTCCCCGCTGGCTCGCCCTTTCAACTCGGTTCTGTTCGTGATTCCAGGAGTACAGCGTCCAGTTAACATTCCGGGAGCAGTGGCTGGACGAGCGACTGAAATTTAACGACTTCGGAGGTGAGTGAATAAGTGAGGCGCAGAGCGGCGCAGAGCGGGGCGGGCAGAACCGTGCGGAGCGCCTACCATGTCCGGGGTAGGCAAGCCCGCAGAACTCCTGTGCGTAACGGGACAGCCTACCCAGCCGGGGGCTTCGGCTCCGGCGGAGAGCGACGCGCTGCGATGCAATGCGCGGTGGCAAAACGATCGTTTCCTCTCCTCCCGAGGGAGGGCGCTGTTGTGCTAGGTGAAAGGCCGGGACGGGCTGGGCTGGGCCGTTTGGACCTCGGCGGTGGGGGGAGTAATGCCGAATGCATGTTGATTGCGCGACATTGTTTAGTCCTGCATTGTTTGTCCATAATTATGTCCCGTGGGAGTGGCGGGCGCTGCGCCGAACGCTCTAACAGAACAGAGAACGGGGCACGTCCGCGCACAACCCCCCGCGGCAGCCCCCAGCTGTGCAACACAGAATGTGCGCACGAGTGAGAAATAGAAATGCAAAATAAAGGAAGTGGATCTGAGCGACGTTTTGTGGTGTCCGCAGGCAAGATAAAGTACCTGACGCTGACGGACGCGGCCAGGGTATGGATGCCCGACCTGTTCTTCTCCAACGAGAAGGAGGGCCACTTCCACAACATCATCATGCCCAACGTCTACATCCGCATCTTCCCTTACGGCTCCGTCCTCTACAGCATCCGGTGAGATTATCTATATTATATATAGATATAGATATATATATTGTTTATACTGACGTGTAACTGCAAGGAAACTTAAGCAAAATGAACCTCATGGTAATTCAAAATTTAAACACAAGTGATACTTCGGGCCTAGCAGTATTTTACAAAGTGTATTTTTTTTTACCCTTTTTCATAGTGAGTTTTTACCTGCACTTACCCTAGTAACCTGACCACATGGCGGGTTATTGAACGGCCGAAAGTGAGAGAAACGAACGGGTCCACGAATGCGGGCGCTCGCCAGTAGGTGATCACGCTAATTTGTAGAGTCGACGCGCCCTGCCATCGCGCCCCCCGGTCCCTATGAGCCGCGCCTCTCCCTCTCCCTACGACCGAGATAGCAACACTTCTGAAAAGGCGCTGTGAGGGGGGCGGGGGGTGCAGCGGGGGGATATCACCTGCTCCACCCCTTCCATGGTAATCCATTACTGTCGGGGCTTTGCAAGTTGAACGAGCCGCAAGGAGCCGCGAGTGGGAGAGGTTACTGGGAACGGGGAGCGTGGAGACAGGGTCGGTCGGGGCGGCGGTCGGGGGCCGGCCGGAGGCGGCCCGGGGGGAGGGGGGGGGGGGGCTGGGACGTGCAGCAGCTGACTGTGGCCGTAGTGCCATGCCGCGGACAGGGATGGATCCCATCACAAAGAGGACCAAGTTGATGATGAAGTAGGCAGCAGTGGGGGCCGACGGCGACGGAACGCGCGCGGGGCTGGCGTCCACTGTCCGAGCAAAATGTTTCAACCTCTCAGAAGTGAAGTAGTCGTGGAATCGGCTCGACCCCGCGATCTCCCCGGGGCCCGGCTGGTCCCGACGGTCACGGGTCTTATGCAGGGTGTCAGCATAATGTGATGGGTTTTCGGTCGGACGGGGCAGGGCACTTACAGCGCCAGGACGTGAGGTTGTATGCCCTCCGCGCAGGAACTGGAACGGGAGGGAAGAGAAGAGGAGCGGAGCGGAGCGGAGCGGGGGGTTTGAATAATTGATGCCATACGTGGCGTGCAGCGTGCAGTGGGTGCGGGGAGTCAGGAGTGCCACTGCCGGAAGACAGCGCGGCGCCACAACGGTCATGTTCCCCATCCCCGCAACTTTTTCCCTTTTTTTGTTGTTGTTGTTGCTCCTTTTCTCTGCTGGCGACAAAATGCACTGAAACTCCTTTCACGTTATTTTCTTTTTCTATTTTTCCCCCTGTGCGGGCACCAAATATACGCGCTCGGTGTCTGTTGCTCGCCCTGAGGTCGAGTCGGGGACCGTTCACAGAGGCAACTCACATAATTGAAATAAAAAATATTATTTTATGTGCGGGGTCGGGCGCGAGAAAGTCGCTTTGCGGAGCGGGCGGCTGCCGGCCGGGGCTCTGAGGACGACATTGTGCTCCCTACCAAAGAAAACAGAAAGGCCTTGTAGATACCGATGGGGGGTGGGCCGTGTGGCCGGGGGGGGGGGGGGGGGGGGGGGCCCCCCCCCCCCCCCCGAGCCCCCCCCCCCCCCCCCCCCCCCGAGGCTTCCCCGTCGTGCGTCCCGCCAGGAGGTGCTCCAGCTGCGCACATGGAGTGGAGTGTGTGCTCTGCTGCCTCTTCATATTCCACGCGCCCCGGACGACGACGACATTTGTGTACACAACCTTCCACCTCCTCCTCCTCCTCCTCTTCCTCCTCCTCCTCCTCTTCCTCCTCCTCCTCCTTCTTCTCTCTACGTTTCGAGCCGAGCCCCACAATAGAGTCCAGCCGTGACGCGCGCGGGAAGGCGAGCGCGGCGCCTGCGCCGAACCGAACGCCTCCCTGCCTCCCCTTCCAATACCGCCCCCAGCTAGCACCCTCCCTGCTGCTGCTGCTGCTGCTGCTGCTGCTGCTGCTGCTACCGCTGCTCAGGCCTACGCTAAGTTCCGTCCGGCTCGTGCGCGCACGTTGCAAACAGGACGTTAATAGTGTGTGTGTGTGTGTGTGTGTGTGTGTGTGTGTGTGTGTGTATACCCCGGGAGCGCCCTCGCGTTGAGACGTTATTTATACATACGGGAGTTTCTCGCGATGTCAGCGCACTGCTCCGTAGGGAGAACAATGCTCGCGCACACACACACGCACACACACACGCACACACACACACACACCACACACACACACACACACACAAGACGGCCATGGAATGGGCATGGCTCCGCCGCAGAAGCCATGAAGATGTGGGGAGCCTCAGGAGCCTCAGGTACCGCGCCGTGCCGCGCCGGGGGGGGGGGGGGGGGGGACCTGGGGGACCTAATGCATAATGAATGATGCATCGACCGTACCGTTTATTCATGAATCGTCAATGTATTCATCAGCACAGCCGTCGTGGACTGTGGACTGACCCGTCGTACTGTGGTGCGTCTCTGTTGCAGCATCTCGCTGACGCTGTCATGTCCGATGAACCTCAAGCTGTACCCGCTGGACAGGCAGGTGTGCTCGCTGCGGATGGCCAGCTGTGAGTACCGAGTGCATTCTGACCCCTGACCCCTGACCCTCCTACCCTCTGACACTCTGCTGACGCCTCTCTGTTGCAGACGGCTGGACCACCAACGACCTGGTGTTCCTGTGGAAGGACGGCGACCCGGTACAGGTCGTCAAGAACCTGCACCTGCCCCGCTTCACGCTGGAGAAGTTCCTCACAGACTATTGTAACTCAAAGACTAATACAGGTGCGTGGACTGGTGGTGTTGTGGGGTGGGCCGGGACGGGCGGGGCTGTGGCTGACGTCCGTTGTTGCCGTGTTGACAGGGGAGTACAGCTGCCTCAAGGTGGACCTGCTGTTCAAGCGCGAGTTCTCCTACTACCTCATCCAGATCTACATCCCCTGCTGCATGTTGGTCATCGTGTCCTGGGTGTCCTTCTGGCTGGACCAGAGCGCGGTGCCGGCGCGGGTGTCCCTGGGCGTCACCACGCTGCTCACCATGGCAACGCAGACCTCAGGTGAGAAAGAGGGGCGGGCACCGGAGAGCACGGCTTCGAATACGGCCAGCGGCGGCAAACTTTTTCAGAACAGTTTGGCAGCCAGCAGTCGGGCGGAGGCGGGATCGGCCGGCGGGGGCGGGGCAATGGCAGGCAGCGTTACGCCCAGAGACTTCCCCTCCCCTCCCCCACCTTACATACCCCACCTCTCTAGCCCCATCCATCCCCTCAGGCTTTCGCTCTGTCGGGGCGAACGCGCCGGTGAACCGCGACCAAGTGGGAAAAACGGAAAAGGGGGGGGACGGACCTCTGCGAAACGACAGCAGAGATCTGGGATCCTATGGTCACTATTTTAGGCAAAAGCTTTGTGAGCCGTTGTATTACGAGGCTGCTTGCACTGCCGGAATACAAGGCAAAAGCTTTGTATATTACGGTTGAGCGGGTTTCCTGTAAGAAGATGCCCATTAAAAAAAAACAGTTTTCAAAAGATTTATTTGAAACCGGTGTTTGATGGCTCTGCTTTCGCTTCCAGGTATCAACGCCTCGCTGCCACCCGTGTCCTACACCAAGGCCATCGACGTGTGGACGGGCGTGTGCCTCACGTTCGTGTTCGGCGCGCTGCTCGAGTTCGCGCTCGTCAACTACGCGTCCCGCTCCGACATGCACCGCGAGAATATGAAGAAGCAGCGCGCCGCCTGCGAGGCCCTGGACCACGGCCCGGACCCCAGCGACCTCATGGAGGACGGCAACACCACCTTCCCTATGGTGAGGGTACGTAGTGCGCTGCGCTGTCGGGCTGTGACAGGACTGTGACAGGGCTGTGACAGGGCTGTGACAGGGCTGTGACAGGGCTGTGACAGGGCTGTGACAGGGCTGTGACAGGGCTGTGACAGGGCTGTGACAGGGCTGTGACAGGGCTGTGACCTGGCTGCAGCCGGGCACGGCTTACACACCTCAACCAGCAGCGCAGCCACAGCTTGGCTTTCTTTATTTTATATTATTTTATCACGAATGTGGAGAGCATCGGCCACGACCAGATTATGCTGAGTAGAAAAAAGGGTCAAACAATGGTAGAAATCCCGAATAGTCGATAGATATTTCACATTACGGTGCAAGGCTCGTCCATTAAGTACGTCCACGATATTGTCGCCTGTCTGCGCACAAATTACACATGGCGCCTGCTGGGTAGGCAACCACGCTCCGGCATGCACACATGTCGAGCGGGCTGGCCTATCCTAGCATTCGCAGGCGCCCGGCGCCCAAAGCCGGTAGGGCTTTCTAAGGCGTAGCGAACCGAGAGCCGAAACAGCCATGCCAAACTAACCGCCTGAATGACCGGACCCTTCCAGGTACGGCAGTGCGAGATTCACATGCAGCAGAGCCGGCCCAACTGCTGCAAGACCTGGCTGTCCAAGTTCCCCACGCGGTCCAAGAGGATCGACGTCATCTCCCGCATCACGTTCCCGCTCGTGTTCGCGCTCTTCAACCTCATCTACTGGTCAACGTACCTGTTCCGCGAGGAGGCGGAGGACTCGTAAAGACTTGGTGCTGGGGCCTCCGGGGCCTCCAGGGCCTCCAGGGCCTCCAGGGCCCCCGCGGGGCCACGGGGGACGCAGTGGGGGCCGCCTTCCCCGAGGCCACCTCTCCCTCTCCTCCCTCCACTTCCTCACCGAACCAGCACACCTAACCATGACTGCAGTTTCCTTTTTCACTTTTCGGACTACGAGAATATCACACGCTTTGGTGTGGAAGCCGGTCGTGGTCTGACGCTGTTGGCCGCCGTGGCTGTGTCTGTTCGCCAAGGCAGCAGTCGGCCAACCAGCGGCCAGCCAGCAAGGAACACAGCGACAAGAGTGTGCGACTATTTTTTGAGAAAGAAAAGTGCCTTCTCAGAGGAACAGATGGACGACAAATCCGACCCTTCATTTCATACCCTACTTGAAAAAGAGAAATATATGTAGAGAGAGTGTGTGTGCGTGTGTGTGTGTGAGAGAGAGAGAGAGAGAGAGAGAGAGAGAGAGAGAGAGAGAGAGAGAGAGAGAGAGAGAGAGAGAGAGAGAGAGAGAGAGAGAGAGAGAGAGAGGCGCGAGTGCATGTGTGGTGACACAAGGGTTCCCGAATCGCTCACTTGTTTAGCCAAAACGATTATTTTGTCCGCGGAGACCCCGAATGCTGCCAGAAAGTGTAAAAAAAAAAAAATTAATTCAAAAGGTTACAATGGACGAGATCTGTGATCATATTTTTAATAAAAAGAAAAGACGTATGTTATGCGAAAATAAAAAGTGTACGCTTCTTTATAAGTGAAAGTCTTCAAGATATGATGTGCCTGTGCGTGCAGAGAATGTGAGTGCCATATGATTTTGTTAGTTCTGATATCCATTTGTATTTCCGCCAATCTCAGCAAGAAGTTGTGCCGTCGGCAAACTACACAAGCGAACGTCAGAAGCTCTGTCTTCTCCGCTTGTTTCGAGTATTCGAAAGCGGCAGCAGTCTGTCGTGTGGTATAGGAGGCACAGGACGCGGTGACCCCCCCCCCCCCCTTCCCCCAATGGATAGTAATTATTATTATTAATATTCTAAGTATTCCATTTGTACAAAGACAGCTCAAAACTATGTTTAGGATAATTGAAAACTGAAGAAATCTCGGGTTTCAGCGACGAGAGGTAGGAGACACTCGTCTCGACCAATCACAGCGCTCGGATCGGACACTTCCCTCTACGGTGGAAACGCGGGCGATTCAAAAGGCCCTCCCCTCCGCCGTCCACGTCGCTCCTCCCGCCCCCGCGCCCCCGCGCGTGTGTGTGTGTTTGTACTATGTTCAACGCGTTTGCCACGTCGACGCGTCGTGTCTGTGTATCATGATAAGTGTGTGTTAGCCGTGTGTGCCTGCGCGAGTGTGCGTGTGTGTTCCCCCGTCATCGATACTCCATGCACATTACGTATTGCAGCAAACCTATGTTAGCCCATCCCCCTTCCTTTCAACAACAAGTGAACAAGGTTGCATTAGGCAAGTTTTGTGCAAGCAGCACGTTGAGACGCTCAAGAAGAGGGCTGCGTGAAAACGGAGCACAGGCTAGTGGGCCGGGGGAGGAGATGGTGAAGGGACACCCTGGGGACACCCCAAGCACACCCTACCGCCTGGCCCAACGCCCAACGCCCTTCGTACTGCAAGTTGTGATGGCGCCAGTACTTCCCGACTGTACATATGTGTTCTCTCCTCTTAATAATTAATAATATTGATAAATACTGATCGTACTATGATGACAATTTGTACCCCCCATAAATGCTTTCCAACCAGTATAGGGCAACGTTGGCTAAATACAGAAATGCTCCGGCATTGATCTATCTTCCAGCACAAACAAGGCGTTGGTGAAGAAACGAAGGAAGAGTTCCGAGAGCACAAATCAAAACAAATTCTCTTACGGCAATGGCTATTTCAGTGCGCTCTCAGGGCTCAACCTCGCTCTGGCACCCGAACGTCTACGTGTGTGTGTGTGTCTGAGTGTGTACGTATGTATGTATGTTTGTATGCATGGGTGTGTGTGTGTATGGCTTTCACCGCTTTCGCGAGTCACACTGATAAAAGCAAATAATCAAGTTGGATGCCACGTCCATACTCCTTGTGGGAGGCGTCTCGTGGCCAGCGCGCGGAGTTGGAGTATTGACAGGCCGCGGCGACTGTGCCGCCTGGGCATTCCCTACTCGGATTCGCATCGGATACAGTGGTTGTGAATGGTGGTTGTTGGACCAAACAAATATTACCCAAATTCCCCTTACCGCAGTGTACACGGGCAGTAATACAGATTTTTTGCTACATGCGCCACATGGTTTTCATGATTTCATGAGTTCTGTCGCCACGAAAGGGAAAAACAATGTTTGAATTACTTTGATTTCACCTCTCCATCTCCTCATCTGTGTGTTCCAAATTGCCCTATTGCAGGTCTTCATCCATAAACAATTCCAAGCAGGTGAAACAGATGAAACATCTGTCAAAATTATGCCCCAGAATTACGTTTACTAGAGGCTTTAGCAGACGTCACACGAAGGTTGTTATGATTTTAAGTACCTATCAATCACTTTCAAGCAGGTCTATCTCCTTGTATTTTTAAAAAAATATGACCATCTTATTTCTTTATGTTTATCAATCATAGAGGTTTTCCAAGCCCCACATATCTCATAAAAATCTTTTAAAAAGCTGGGGAGAACATGTCATCAAAGTTGTCATCCATAGCAGTTCTGGAGGGATTTTATGCAGTCTGATTCATATCCAGTCAAAATTTCTGAGGATTCTAATCCAACCATTCCTAAATTTAAAACAAAGAAAGTTCCTGACATGAATTGAAAGGAATACACTGTGCCACCTTCATGATACATTGTTTTTTCATTCTTTTCTTTTTGATGTCATTATTACCAAGCTCATGCAAATTTTTCTCATGCTCTTTTGTAAGTTGAACTCTATCCTTCTTAAATGGTGATCGTAGAGGGCCAACAAAAAGTGTCCAGTAAGTAAAGTCATGTCCTTCAAAGCATCTCTAAAAATGTGGTATTAAGTATACTCATACTGTGGTTGTTTCTTAATCTCCTCCTATGTGGAGTTGATAAGATATCATCAGACTAACTAACATAGGCCAAATGCTGTTGTATAGGACTATATAGAATAAAAAACAACAAATGTATAGAGAGAAAAGAATGTAAATTTTATTTAGTTTAAAATTAACGTGTAGAATCAAAATTATTTGGAAAATGATGGGGGGAAAAAGGTGTTTCAAAGACAAGATAATGTTTTCTGTTCAAGAAAGGAAAGCTTAATTGATCAAAGACATTTAGCTCCAATGCTGTGCTCAGAGATATTTCACAGAAACCAATCATTCACCTTAAAAAATGAATGATGACAACAGGGAGCGCACAAGCAGACAGCAAATGAGAACAACTGTGTTGGTTCTCAGATGCAACCTTTTCTGTGCTGAAGTTATGACATGAACCTAACATGACATCGGATTGTAATGTCAATTAATCTACATGGTAATGTATGTATGACAAGTTGACTCTGAACGGCACCCTTGCTCACCAAACAATGATTCATGTATGAAAACTATGTTTGAATGTAAATACATTACTTTAAGCGACTGTGAAGTATGTGTATAATTATAATGTTAATTCATTTATCCATCTTTAGCCAGTCACTCCCATTAACTTTCCCCTTGATGCAAATATTGGCCACTTCTTAGACAAAAAATGTTACTATCAAAAGTTCAATAATGTACTCAGATGTTTTCCATTCTTTAACTGTTCATCCATTTTAAAAACAAGTCAAATATGTTATGAGACTATGATAAGCTGAAGAGATCAGGAATAGAAAGCATGTTCAGAATCACCCAAAGAATGTGGAAACAAAAGTATCTTGCAATCAAAATAATGCTACTGCTAAACTAATCTTTACACACTTAACTGTCATTTCCCCCGTCTTCCAAAGCAGTTGGCTTGATTTCAACTACCAGTTTACAATATTAAATGTATATATGATATGAATTAAGAATGCAGGAAAGTTATGGGGCAGTGAGTGAAAGAATATTTCCAACAAAGAAATTTATTGAGGCTAATCAGAATGCAGGTAGAGGAAAGGCATTAATACTGGTTATGGGACACTATTTTTGTAAAACTAAAAGACTTCAAGGCTACACATTTTGACGAAAGTCACTGAATTACTACCTGCTTCATTTCATTTGTACCACTTGTTGCTTAACAATACAGATACAGTGGTTGAAAAACCAGGTAACCACATAACACAGACCTTGTTTACAATCTCATCAGTTTCAGCCATAGTACAGCCAAATCAAAAAATTTCATATACCATAACAGATAACTTTCTGTTCAACTTTTGCAAACAAAACTAAAATAGTTCTTTCAAGCATGGCATTGTAGATGACTTGTACTGTATCATTTTGTACATAAGAAATAAAAGAAATTGCCAAGTACAGTATGCATTTTAATTCCTCAATCCCATTTTCAAAAGCTGACACACTTAAGCGACACGAATGAATTTTTTGGCAGATAAATAACTCAGAATAAGTATGTGAACAGTACACAAAACTTCCTAAAGCAAGGAAAGTTCTTGCCAAACATAGGTCTGAAATTGATTAAATGGATCATTATTTCAGCTTCAGTCAGTAAAGCAAGTAGGTACGTGCACATATGACAATGATGTGGTATCCTCTTCGTATGTTGCCAGGATTTCAAAACAAAAAAAAAAGCTTCAACATACTAAACAAACAAGAAAGAGAAAGGGAGGAAAGAAAACAGTTTCTGTTGCCTCAAAATGATAAAAATAGGAAAAAAAAGGGTCATAGTAATATAAAATCACAATGATGCTGATCAATATCAGTAATAGTAATGGTATTTTTTTTTAAAGAGAAAGTATCCATGGCAGTCTTTATATTCAGATATTTAAAATAACATCTAAAACATGTCATCATGGCTCATATCTGGGATGTACTGCAAGCCCCGTTCTTTAAGTGCTTTTGCTATCAATTTTTCTTGGTCCTGTTTGGTCTCCTGTTCTTTCCTCTGGGCATCAAGGATATCATCAACTGATACTTCCTGTAAAGGTAATTTATCTTCTTTCTCTTGATCCTACAAACCCCAAAACAAGTAAGAAAACCGAATCTATTAGGTTGAAAACTTATGGAAAGGATGGTTGAGCATGCAACTTACTATTTCCCCAAGCAGAACAACATTTTCCCCTCGGACAATGAAAACACCACGAGGAATATCTCCATATTCTTTGCCAACATGTATTCTTTCTATTGTACGATGAAGGACGAGATTGGCAAATTGGTCAACACTCCTGAGGTATCCTATTAATGTCCGCCCATCTCGCAAAAGAACCATAAGCTTTTCTACACATAAAAAACAATTTAAAAGTTAGATAAGGATTTTTTTAGTGCATGAATTTTTCATCCATTATGAGACTTACTGTCTAATTCTTCTATTAGAGTGGCAGTGCGTGGTGGAATTTCCAGTGTGATTCGTTTATCCATTATGTCAGAACTGTAAGAAATATCCCACGTTACAACCTATTAATATCAGCGACATTTCAATACAACCATGGTTTGGTCTGGACTATAGAGAGTGAATTTCCACAAACATAATAGGATGTTTCACACAACCGGCGAGAAGCGAGTGAATAAACGCCAAACTCACTTGAGTGATTGAGGGTCACAATGACACAATGACACTCGTCCCGGAGCGACTTTCTTCAAATTTCTACTTGGTCTGCAAGCATTTCAACAGAACACTTTCAAGTAACAGTTTTGCGCAACGCAAAAATCTGACAAAAAAATTACATGAGGGAGCGCGCCTACAGTACAGTATAGAAGTGGAAATGATCAAGTTTAGGTTAAGTGGTTCCACCAAAGTAAAGTGGGCGGAGGGGGTGGGGGTGATGCGAGACTATGGCAAGTATGAGAAATCTACGAAAACCAGAATGTTGACGTTGAAAAGTTTAGAGTTTGGGTTTGAGCAGCAGGGTTTAGGGTTTGAGAGCAGTAGAGTCGTTCTGAATTTTGATAAAGTGTTCTATTTGTTTTAGAAACATGTCAAAATTAATGTGAGAACTCGAAATAATCTTATGATGATGTGAGCTTGATTTGCGATATAGCCTTGTCGAAAATTCACATTCGTACCTGATGAGTTGGGCGAGTTGGCGACAACAACAACAGCAACAACAAGGCCAAACAACAACACCACAACATAGCCTTACGAAACGGGCTGCTGGTGCTGCTGCTGGTTGGTGAAATTGAAGTTTCCTGGGACAATGATCAGTGCCTTCATTTCGCTGCAGTTTATTCGTTTGCGTGCTTCTAGTCTAGACCAATCAAGTGTTCGACGCAGTGGCTTAAGTGCTTGCAATGCACACAGCGGTGGTTCACGAGAGACTGTCGTCACCAGGACTTGAAGAAATGGCTGTATGAACAATTTCGGAAAGACTACCAATACCTGTTGATATTTTGTTGCAAAATGGCATGTTTCCTTCGGAGGCTACTCTTCCACACGATAACGACCCTGATAGCGGCCTCCTTCATCATAGGGTCGTCTCAACAGGATGACATCAAGGCATTACCTGACTGCAACTCTAGGGCTGCTACTTTAGATAGGTTGGTTTCATTTCTTCCCAAATTGAGTTTTGAATTTTTATCACCTTTGTTCTGGTGGATTGTTTTATAATAAAATCAATTTACAGTGAGACAAGTAGCTCTGTGATTGTTATTAAACTGTAAATAAGCAAATTTGGTGATGTGAACATGATGCAATATGCAGGTTGTCACAAAAAATTAATTTTCATTTCAATTTGCTGACTCGAGTACGGTTCGTTCAATTTCATCACATAACTGGCACTTGCTGTTGTGTGTTTTTTGTGGTTTAGTGTACTTCTACATTATCTTAATATGTGCTGTTGTTTTGTTTCTGTTACTTTTTTTTTTAGTTTGGTTCTTGTAAGCACCATTGAAGGACAACTTCATGCATTGGATGGTGCCCAGGGTGGATCCATATTATGGAGCGTTAATACTGGTCCTGGTCCAATGCTGTCATCCAGTATTCATAACTTAGAGGTGATCAAACTTAAAATATCTGTCAAAAGTATTTTATTTTGTTCATCTGCTCATGTAATAGACTTTTTCAGATGTCAAATAATGGAAACTTCTTACGGATGATTCCATCCTTAAGTGGTGGGCTGTATCAGTTCAATGGAGAGAATGTTGAAGTCATTCCATTCACAGCTGATGATCTCCTACAGTCATCGTTCCGATTTAGAGATGATATTGTGCTCACAGGCAGGTGCTTTGCTCTTTGAAAAAAAGGGGAATTTTTCTGTTTCGACACTTATGGTATATTTTGTTTTGTAGGAGGTAAGGAATCTAGGACATATGGAATTGATGCAAAGACTGGTGCTCTTTTGTATGAATGCTCAATGCAAGGATGTGAAAATTCTGCTGTAAATTCATCAGAGGTAGAAGAAGTTATGGTTTTAAAAAGACTTACTCACACTGTACGTGCTGTTGAACCTCGAACTAGCTATGAAAGGTATTTTATAATTTGTTTGTGTTAAGCTGGTAGCTTTGTCGTCCCTGTTTTTCATTGTTTACTTTCTGTAATCTGATACTACTTACGTGCTCCAGGTGGAATTTTAGTGTTGCTCGGCACAATGTCAAACTTATCCCTGATCCTGCTGCCCTCTGCCATGGAAATAAACAATTGACTCCTGTGGATTTTGATGTTCGTGTCATTGTTCCCGATGGACTGGTTTGCGCAATTAGTCTGTCAGACCCTACCAAAGTTCTTTGGAAACACAAGGTATGTCACTGATTAATGTACATGTTTTTCTTCTTTAAAACCTTCTAGTTGCCTCTTTAGACGTGAAGTCAATTCTGAATCATGATTGGTGCCAATGATCTGAAGTGGACACGAATTGAGCTTTTTCTGTTCTTCAGTTTGATGCTCCTGTGGTTAGTGCATGGATGATGGAGAAGGGGGAGTTGAAAGAAGTTAATCTCTTCAGTGGGCTTCAATGGAATCATGACAAATCACATGGTCATGACAAGTCAGTTCCACTATCACCCTCCCTTTACATTGGAATGCATCGAAAGCAGGTATGGTATATTTTAAATGGTTTTGTTCTCATAGCTCTATGTATTATCCATTTTAAATACTATGTTCTAATGTAATGGGAATCTCAAGAATTACATAATCTCTATTTGTCCATTTTTTCAGTTGTATATTCAAGAGAGCGTACAGATGCAACAGCATTTGGGAGATAGAGTTAATAGGCAGAATCTGATCACAGATGAATCTTCTTATTCTCGTATACCTTGGCGCCCTATACCAGCCATTCCAGGCAATACTCTTGGTTTGCTAAGCTATGATAAGGATGATAATGAAGTGTTACCTCAAATAACAGATGAGTCTGCTGAAGCTGTTAGAGTTACTGCTACATCTGTTCTATATGCATCAGAATATGTTAATGGTAAATTTGAGTGCAAGTTTTGTATTTTGATGGTCTAAAGTCAAGATTTCTTGTATTTGCATTTGTTTTTTATTTCTCTTTAGGTAATGGATTCTACCTCTATTCATCTGAAGCTCTCAAGAAAGCAAGGCCAACTCAGTGCGGCCTCATTGAAGGTGTTGATGGAGATGAAGGTGACAATGAAACAATTGAAGAACAGGTTTACCGACCGGATGTGAAATATACTGTACCTCCAACACCTCCATATGATGGAAGTGGTGAAGTTCAGGATATCATCATCACATCATTGTGGTACTGGTGGTAAGTTAGAGATACTGTGCAAGTGGAATAAATATATCGACATTGATAGTCTTGACACCAATGTTTGTTTTCTCTCTTGCCTAAAGGAAAGAAGTTTTATTAATCAGTATTGGCACAGCGATTCTTGTAAACCTTATGCTCCCTCAACTTCAGTTTATTCGATTTCGCAGAACATTGGAGCCCATTACTGAGGTGAGTGCCAGCCATTGACAGAAAGAGAGTCTTGGAAATTAATTTATCAATGAAGAAATGACAGCTCTTTTGATGGCTTATGAAAATGTAACTTGAACTATCTGGTCTAACTTTTCAGGAAGGGAAGCTCTTGCCCTTTACTCATCCTCCTGGAGCAGAAATACCACCGGTGGAAGTGGGTGAAGAGGAACGACCTGCAACTCCAGATTACTCATCCCGATATTTGCAAGATTTCCAACCTGTTCAATGTCTGGGGAAAGGTGGTTTTGGTGTAGTATTTGAAGCACGTAAAAAGTTTGATGATTGCCACTATGCTGTCAAGAGGATCTCCTTGACCAATAAGTATGTTCATTATCAAGTAAATTCTGTTGTAAATCATTGACAAGATGAGGTTATTAAAAAGGTTTCTTTTATGGTCTTAGGGAAGATTCCAGAGAAAGGGTGCTTCGGGAAGTAAAGGCTTTAGCAAAATTGGATCATAACAATATTGTGCGATATTTCAATTCTTGGCTGGAGTGCCCTCCTCCAGGCTGGCAAGAAGACCAAGATAAACAATGGTCTTCAATGTAAGCATTCTAATTCAAGAGTTACTATATGATTTTTTTAATTACTTGAGCAGTGATGCTGACAGTTAACTCATGTGTTCACAGGTTCAAATCTCCTGGTTCCACAGGAGTCATGGGAGCCACTGATGATCATACAAATTACACTGAAGAATCCAGTCAGTCTTATTCTCTTCTGGGAGCAAAGTCTCATAAAGGGTGGAATGAGGTTTCTCAAATGAATAGCCAGATTAGATCACCACTCCTCAACACAATGGATTCCAGAACGTGGAGTGACCCACCGCCCCCTCCTAGACAGGATACGAGTGATTCCTTCATAGTCTTTGATGCTTCTGGTGCATCTGGAGAAGAATCGGATGTTGAAGATGAAGAAGAAGACAGTAATGACCATGATAGGCCGTGGGTGTTAAACTATTTTTTTTCAGTTGTGGTGTAGGAAAACAAGATTGAATTTGACTAACACAATAACATTTTGTGTTTTAGGAAAGACAGTGTTATAACTGTTGGAAGTTCTTCAACAGGATCAAGTGAATCATTATTACCTTTACAGGACAAGAAAATTCGGCCAACTCATCTCAGTGTAGATAGTAATTGTCAGAAGAATAATACCACTGTGTCGTATCTATTCATTCAGGTAGCAGGCAATTCTAAAAAATATATTGCAGCCCTTCATAGCATTGATTGCAAAAAAAAATAAATCATAACTGTTAATTGTGTTATTTGTTTTCAGATGCAACTTTGTCAAAAGGATAGTTTAAAAGATTGGCTGCGGAATAATCCAGAAAGGGATTATCTAAATATAATCAACTTTTTTGAACAGATAGTTATGGCTGTGGAGTATGTCCACCTTAACAATCTTATCCACAGAGACTTAAAAGTGTGTAAGATGTAATTATTAAAATGTTCTTGAGTTCTTCCTTAAAGTATGTAGTGATGAGAATTCATTTTTTCTTGTCTTCTTATAGCCGTCCAACATATTTTTCTCTATGGATGGGAACATCAAAATTGGTGATTTTGGCCTTGTTACCACTATGCTGGAAGGTGGTGAAGAACAACGAACACCATTAGATTCATCTAGTTCATCTGGTTCATTTGGTGAACGCCATACTGCCCAAGTGGGAACTGAGCTGTATATGAGTCCAGAGCAGGTAAGGTATTGTTACCTGCTGCTGATGTTTCCAAACCTCAGGTCATTACCCATTATTTGTGCCTTTTTACATTTTTCCAGCGTAAGGGGAAACCTTACAGTTACAAGGTGGATATCTATTCATTGGGGTTAACGTTTTTTGAAATGCTTGTTCCATTCGGCACCGAAATGGAAAGAGTTCATGTAATGCAAAACTTACATCGCCACAAATTTCCACCTGATTTTTCGAGAAAGTACAAAAATGAGGTTGGTATTGCACAAAACACTATAAATCACATCAAAATGGTCTGATAATTGAATCCTCTTTCTCTTCTCCCCAGTATGAATTACTGAAAATCATGTTAGATCATCAGCCAGAAAAACGACCAACAACCTTTGGTATCAGAGCTCGTCCCCCTCTTCGCAACCGACAACCAGATGAGATGCTATCTGATCTTGCAGATGAACACCACTTTGAGTTACCTACTCGTCAGAGGTCTTCAACATCAGTTCACAAATTGTCATCTTCATCCAGCAGTAGTACAGATTTTGGTCGTCTCTAATGAAATTATTCAAGACTTTTGCTTCTCTATGATTTTTATGAAATGGCATTTAACCTACTTAGTCATGTTTGATTTAGCTACATGAGTGGTATTGTTTGGTTTTACCATGAATTGAATTTTTTTTCTTGGTGTTCAGAATACGCCGTGTATTCAATTGTCATTGTTTTGTATTTATGTTCTCTTATTTTGCCTAGTTAAAGTAAGTGCAGACGAGAAACATAACATGCGATGAATGATAACTCTTTTGGTTGTACATCACACCCATTCCTTGTATACAATTGATATTGCTCATTATTGTTTCAAATTGAAACACAAGTGTGGACTTGATATCAGATTTAAGATATCTGTCTTTGTGTAGGGAGTCAAGAATCAGTCAGACTGATATTGTATTGTGTACCTCAGTGCAAACAAATGTGATATTGTAGAATAGCTTTGTCATTTTACTCCATTTTTTTTTTTAAATAAGTTTTTGGTTTTCAATGGTGACATTTAAAGTTGTATTTATTTCTCAAGATACACATTTTCATTAGAAGAAAGTAAATATTGATAGTTCTTAGAATCATTTTAAAGTTGTTCCTTGTTATATAGTTGTTAATTTAGAGACATTGGTGGCAAGTAAAGGAAGGGATTATTTTAAGTACTTATCATTGAATGCTTTGTCACAGCAATTGTGGAGAATTGTGAAAGAGAAAAAAACCAAAATCAGAAGTAAAATCTCAATGTTATCTTTATTGAACTGAAATTGTGTATATAAATACAACTGCAGGTAGTCAACTGAATTGTGATATTGCAATGACCCTGTTCTTTGAAATTAAAAGGTCAAAGCATTCCAGTAAAAAGTTTAAATTTATTTATTCCATACCATGTCATTTTAATCTGTTGTCCAGAAATTGCTTTAATAAATCAAACAACAGACACAGAATCCTCTGAACACAATGATTAAAACACTATTCTTATGAACCATCAACAAGGTGAGGTTGAGCTCGATCTCCAGAATTGCAAGAGTTTTGATCTTCATTCATACCTTCACAAGATTCATTTGTGTTCTCAGGAAAATCACATGTATCAGTTTCTGTGGCATGACACTCCAATTTGATCACAGAATTTGAGTCTAATTCTTGAGCGGTATCTAGAAGAGCTTTGAAATGACCTTCCGTCTCTTGCACGACAGTCTTTGCATCACATGATTTATCAGTAAGTTCAGGGTTGTGCAAAGATGCCATGCAAAGCTCGAGATCGTAGCACTTTTCTGAAACAATGCAGAACAGGTTAACGGGCTGACGATGGCGCACGTACACTCTTCACACAAACATGACCGATCAGCTAAAACTTACTCACCTTTCATATCAGAAATATCATTCAACAAGGAACGAATTGTAGACGTTGCACCATCAAGTATTTCAGTCTGTTGCAAGAAGAAGTCCTCCATTTTCGAAAGAAGCGAACGCAGTCACCCACAAACGCAGGCGGTTAGTTAAAACCGTTCAACTGTGATCTGAGAGTGGGCAGGAAGTGAACGTGATTTAAATGATGCCGCTTCACAAGTGAAGTGCGTTCTATTTTTCCAGCGGCCTTTGAAATTGTTATCAAACAGCTTCATAACCCAAGAAAAACACAAAACGATAAAAATCATTATCTAGAACTCATACGTCGTTTATTATTTGAAAAACTTGATAAATTATGGGTACCAAGATTCGCTCGAATTCGAAAATTTTGTTCAGTCAGAATTTTGGGGTTGGCGACAGTGGTGAAGCGGGCGAGAGAGGGGGGGGGGGGAGACACCGGGAGATATCCGTCCGGCCGGGGGAGGTACAGGCTCCCGGCTCCCGGCGCTACCCGGACCCAGACCCAGACAGCGGGTTCTAAAACTAAAGCACGTGTCCCAGGTAGGGCTGTGCGGTTAACCGGTTAACCTGTTATTAATCGGTTATTTTTGATAACCGGTTGCCCGGTTATTTTCCTTTAGAATAACCGGTTAATTAGGGATTTAAAAATACCAGTAAGATTCAACGGTAAGTTACGGAAAGATAGGCAAGTTACGGGTATTTTTGGTAAAAATGAGAAAGATTTATTTACAGCGGGTATTTTTTAAAAATGGTACGCTTTAGTATGTTTTTCCACTCAACAGTAGCCAAATCATCCCATCGGTTCTGCTCTCTGCGGGACAACAGTGGCTAAAGTATCACTAGCGCGCTGCTCCTCTTCACCACAGCTCCGTAACGTTGTGAGCTAGCGGGCCGGCCGGTGATTGCAAGGTTTGTGGTTCAACTCTTTGCCGGAGTAAATATTTTTCTGAAGTCTGCCGACCGAGGATGGTGGGTAAAATATACCAAAAGAACGTGTTCAAAGTGTGTTGTCTGAGTGACCGCGGACGTTGGGCCGCGGCCATTTCCCGGAGGTTGAATACACTCGTTGACTCAGTGGTTCGACGCCCGAGCAGGGGAATGGTGTTTGCCAAGACTCGGCAGAAGTTAAATGTAGAAGCCTAGAGTTCGGCCTTCTACATTTTTCAAGCGTAAGGCCTCGGAATGTGGAGTATTCGGGCAACACCTACTTGGATACATGGCGTAGAAGAGTAGAGTACAATCGGCTTCGGCCGTGTACGATCTGGGCATCCTACCTCCCTCTCAATCCGCGAGGGAGTGGCTTCACGGCCACAGACCAACTGGCTGGTCGAAGGGGGCTGACTCCTGAAATCTGGTCAGCGGAAGGGGCGATGTTGGCCGTTGCGGAAGCCCGCCTACCAAGGTGGCTGCGTCGTGCCTGTGTCTTAGCGGCGGTCAACTCCTGGTACACCGGTTCCCATCCGAACACCGAAGTTAAGCAGGAACGGTTCCGGACGGAAGTCTGGGACGAGGTAGGACCCACCCATTTTTGCCGTTTTTTTTTTACACCACATGCAGCTAATTTTCAGAGTTTAAAAATCTGAATATTACCGAAAAATACCACATTTTTCAAGGTCGGGTAACCGTAAGTTACAGTAAATTAGCGAATCTTACCGGTAATATTACGGGCCTTTAAATCCCTGCAGTTAATACACTAACCGGTTAAACCGGTGAAAGGGTCAACCGGTTGTGACAGTTTCAGGAAATAAACCGTTTTTGAACTAACCGAGTGGTTAATTTTTATGTCAATGAACGAAGCATCTGTCGGCTTTTATTATTTTGTACATTTTTTGTACTTCCCGCCCATTACTATGTTGTCATTTCTGCCATTCTGTACATTTTAGTTAAAATTAACCGCGGTTTTTACACAATAACCGGTTAATTTGAAATAACCGGTTAGTTCGAAGAAATCGGTTAGTCTGAAATAACTGGCGAAAAATAAATAACCGTTAACCGGTAATAACCGCGGTTATTCTAATAACCGATAACCGGTTTTGAAATTCACTAATCGCGCACAGCCCTAGTCCCAAGGCTACCTAGCAGCCGTAAAGCAGTAAGAACACCAAAGTTGAAGGCAGGGGCCTGGCGGAAGCTGGGACGACATAGGTTTTGTCCCCACAGGCCATCAGCCCGCCATTTTTGAAACCGTAAATTGCGGTTACGTTTGAAAATATCCCCCACTTCGGCAGCTCACTCGCACGCACATCCCGACGCTTGCAGATACGCGCGTCGCTAACTTTATCCCAAGCGTCGCGAGCGTGCGAGTGAGCTGGCAAAGGCGAATCACGGCACTGTAGGAGACCCTCCAAGACATTCGCCGAAAATTTGCTGTCAGTGGCAGTCGATTAGATGTGCTTTCCAAAAGTAGGTGTCTAAAATGAATGGAAAAGAATAAATCTTACACGTTTTTATTATCATTTTTTTTTTTTTTGGGGGGGGGGGGGGGTGTTCTGAAGTCGTACAAAAAAATAGCTACGTCGATATGTACAATGTAATAACATGGGAAAAGTAATATAAAATATCTTTCATGACATTCCAGACATGTAACACCTACTCACATCTGCTTTCCACAGATCTAAACAACTATGGTTTCATTTTTCCTTTGGTTCATAATAACTCAACATTAACTGAGCAGAGCTCACGCCCGTAAATAGAATACACATATAGTAAACATCCGTAGACAATACCTGTATCAACGCTATACTTTCAACCTTCCTTACACTACTAAATCCGTTGTTTGGTCACCATTAACAACTAGTGTGATAAAAAAAAATAACTTTTTTCACTCAAGCAAAGTACCTATTTGATAAAGAATTTCGTTCCAGACACAAGCTTTCGTCCCGTATTCACTGGAACTAGAAAATGATTGGAACATGGTGCGTGGCTTAGCGGGGAGGCCGCAGCCGCAGTGGTTCTGGGTTTAGGGGGATGGGGAGAATACCGAATGTAATTCGTAAAATTTCCAGTCAATTTCTCACGATTCTCCGCACCAGATATTTCCGGAAGTTCTCGAAGGCGCATCCGCATGTTTCAGTCGGCCCTTACGGACGACCCCTTCGCTTAGCCCAACCATCTCGCGCGTGTCTTGAACAAAACCTATCAAATTCTAACCACAACCACAAAGTGGACAAATTTTGTACAAAACGGCCGTCACAAACACACATGCGACGGGCCGACCATAACAAGTACATCATGGTTAATCACAGTTAAAAACAATAAACGCAGAAAGGCCTGCGTTCATGGAACGACAGAGTTCGTGACGTCACGGCAACAGCTGCAGGGTGCAGGCTGGCGGTGCCGGGCGGAAGTCTCTGGGGGCAGCGGCCCAGGACCCCAATGACACGCCCAGCCAGGCCCAGCCCAGCCACCTCCTGTCAGCAGCCTCGCGACTCCAGACTCGTGACACCAGTCTCATGGCAGCAGCCGCGGGCTACGGCAGCAGCCGCGGGTTGAACCTGCCCATGTGCAGGAGGACGCCCGTCGGGTTGTGGCGCACGATGAAGAGGAAGGGCCTGTCGAAGCGCAGCCTGGCGACGGCGGCCTCGGGGATGCGCGCCTGCCGCGGCCGCAGCGCCAGCGGCACCTTCATCAGGTCGGGGTCCTCGAAGTCGGCGATGCGCTGGAACGTCCGCGCGTCCCGGTCTCCGGCCCCGGTGCCGAGGGACGACGACGACGATACGTCCTCCGCGGAGGCCGCCGCCGTCGCCGTCACCTCCTCGGAGGATGTCAGTCCGGACGATCCCCGCGCCTCGGCGGCCTCCAACGCGTCCCCGAGCCGCGCGTAGAAGGCGTCCCTGTTGACGAGAACAATGGGAGTACTACTTGAGATCTGAGGGCTGAGGCCACCTCAGTGGCGGGAGAGGAGAGCCTGGGAGGGTAGGCAGACCCGCAACACCCTCGTGCGTCACGGGTTTGCCTACCTAGCACGGGGTTCGGCCCCGCTGAGTCCCCGGCCGGGCCTGGGCCGTATAGTGCGTACCTGTCCTTGCCGACGTTGTCCGGGTGCAGCTCGATGCTGGGGTCGTCGGCCTCGGCCTCGGCCACCCTGGGCCGGAGGCGGCGGCCGCGGGCGGCCCTGCGCCCGGGCGAGGCCAGCGGGGACGTCGGGTAGAACTCGACGTGGTGCCTCGAGTCGACGGCGCGTTCCCCGCAGGTGCTGAACGTGTTGAGCTGTCGACAGAGTCGGCGCGGCCGGAGGGCGTGCATAAGTTAAGGTGCTTGGCAGGGCCGGTCCGGGCCGAGCCGCCGCCGGTGACAGGCAGCGTAGTCAAGTGCAAGTGCGGTCACGACCGGCGCGGACGTGCTGTGGGTCACTAGGGCAGCGGGCAGCGGCCGGGGCTGGGCGCGGCGACGCGTCGCTAACGTCGAGCTTTGCCCGCTTTTTTGTCCAGAAACGCCGCGAACAATTGCCAGGAGGGGAGAATGGCCGTAGCTGGGCCGGGCTAGCCTAGGCTGCTCTGCCCCGGCCTGGTCAGCCTAGTCCTCCACGCGCAGCCCTTCGTACCTGGACGATGTCGGAGAGGTGCAGGTCATTGGCGACACCGTTGAGCCCTCTGAGGTCAGCGTGCTCCGAGGAGAAGAGCTCGTCCAGGCCCATGCGCTGCAGGGACTCGCTCATGTTGAGGACGGAGCGGTGGCTGAAGCGAGGCACCTGTAGGTGTGAGGGGAGTTCCAGGGATTACGGAGGTCTCAGGAAGGTGTTGCCGAGTAGAGATGATTCGTCGTCGACAAACATTCTCATACCTGCAGCTCGAGCCCCGGGCGCGGCAGCAGCGTGCGGAGCAGTCGCGCCCAGCGCGCTCCAGGGTCCCTGGACTCCAGCAGGCGCTGCTCCAGCCTGGACAATCCGTCCCCGGGCGCCACGTGTCCCTGCTGCCCCGGCAGCACCAGCACCGTGCTGAAGGCCGCTGCAACAACATCACGGCACCAGGTACCAGCTCAGCACTACGCCACTCTGACAAAAATCTTATCCAAACTGTTATTAATTTTTTTTTTCTGAGAAAAAAATCGGAAAAATGTCTCCAAAAATTTGTGGCAGCTACATTTAGATGCAAATTCCACAGAAAACGGATTAATCAAATTTCCTTTAAAAACAATCGTCAACTCGAAAGTATTTTCAAATTTGAGCAGAACTTTGGGCGTACCGTCGGCGGGTCCGATGGCCACGGCGGTGGCATCGAGCGCGGGGTCGTAGCCGGCCAGGAAGCCTGCGCGCCACACGGCGGCGGGCACGGGGACCAGGCGGCGCTGCCGGCTGGACGGAACCACCACGAAGTGCATCTCGCCGTCGCGGCCCTCGGTCGACGCGCCGGTGCAGTCCGTCTGGAGAGAGACAGAGATGGGTGGACAAGTCCGGAAGTGAAGAGCAGCTCTCAAGTCTCGGCCCGGCGCTGGTGTCTTGGTATCCTCACCCGTCGTGCCCCCCCCCCCTCCCAACACGAATGCGTTTAGGGAATCCTGCCGTCGCCGCTCCCGCCGGCTTCCCATCCCAATTACCCTACGAATGGCGCCGCATCTTCCAACCCTTCGCTGTGTTTAATCATTTAACCCGGCATTCACACCGCAGGCCGCAAGTGAATTTTTCATATGTAGAATTAGCATTCCACGAAACAGAAGAAGGGGTCATTAACCGGTCGAGGAGAACCAAGCGGTGCCGGGCGGGGCCGCGGGTCCTGGATGATGCCGAAGTGCTATGCAGCAGACCTTACCGGGCCCTCCCGGCCCTCCCGGCCCTCCTGACCGAGGCCCAGGCCCAGACCAACTCAATTGGCACCGCGGCTGCACCGCGCCGAGGTACACAACAAAGAAACAAAACAAAAAGGCGGTAGTAATTTTCTTGTGTTTTTCTATGCCTACCCTTCTCAAAAATGGGCATTTTATCCAAAACTCGCTAAACTGCTATTTTTTGGGAGGGCGTTTTATTTCTATGCTTGCTGTTATTTATTATTTTTTCCATCGTGATTTTTTTTTCCACTGTCAATTTTTCACCTGCACCTCCCCTCCCCTCCCCGCCATGTGAGCAGCACGCGGCCACGGCGCCCGGTGCAAAAGGTGCGAACAGCTTTATGGTCCTCGTCTCCGTCTCTCAGCCGGAGCGTCTGCAGTGCCGACAGAGCGGCCGGGACGGGCCGGGACGGGACTCACAGCACAGCCCACGTGTGTCGGCCGGCACACGGCACTGGCAGCACGTGACACGGCCGCCCACGTTCCCCCTCACAGGTTTACATGTTCGAGGGGTCTCGCTATATATTTAATAACTGGCGCGCTCATTGTGTCATTAGTGCTGCTGCTCTGTTGTCTGGCACCACGCGGAGGTTCACGGCGGATCCTGTTGGCGGCGTCGTCGCTCCGCACAGCTCCGCTCGGCGGCCTGCCTTCGCGTGCAGCGCGTGTCGTGCCTGTGTCCTCCCGGTGCAACAACTGCCCCCGGCGGACCGTCCCGACCTAACAGTACCGCGGTGGGGGCGGGAGGAGGGGGCCCAGATGGGGCGGGAGGAGGGGGTGGGAGCCCAGAGGGGGCCCCGGCGTGGCGGAGCGGGGCAGGAGCAGGGGGCCTGGCACGCCATAGCGGGCCGGGTGGGCAAGGTTAGGTTTGTGTACACGGAGCAGAGCCGAAACGGAAGCACGGCGAGGAGTCACACAAGAATCCGGGGTAACGTGTCCGCCGGCCGTATGAGATATTAGGACGGCGTCCACAAAGTGCGAGCGAGCTGAAAAAACGAACGGTGACGCAGAGCACCCGCGAGTGCTAGCGTAGGCCAGCCAGCCCCGAGCTTCCCGCGAGCAGCTTCCGATTCGGAGCGCCTGCCTGGAATACCCTAGCCGCGGCATGACAGCCCACCGCTGCCTGCATGTTGCAGAGGAGTTGTGTTTCACGATGTGTTCGAATGACCAGCGTTTTCTCGATCGGGTTACCCAATGGACGGTATTGCCGCTGCCGTCCGAGCTCTGCCCGCCCCGCCCCGCCCCGCCCCGCCCCGCCCCGCCCCACGGCGCAGAGGGCCCAGCCCAGCACAGAGCATCCATCTCAGTCTCAGCCCGGAGCAGGAAAGGTTAATTACGTCGTCAGCGCTCACCGCCCGGCCCGCCTCGGCTCACCGAATGGCGGTCGTGGGCTCGAACCTCCGCGCCGCCGAGCTGATCGGCATTTGATATTTTTACGGGGCGCCGCGTTGGGACACCGCGGCCCGGCCCGACAGCAGCGTGATTCCGAACACTGTGATCTCGGACCTCTCTCTCTCTCTCGCTCTCTTACAGAGCACTGTGCGAGTGCGACAGAGACAGACCTACGAAGACAGTGTGCGGAATCAGACGGCAGCACAGCCTGCAGAACGGGAACAGGCGACGAATGACGCGGCTGGCGCTCGGCTTGACGCTCACCTCGAAGATGTTGGCGCCGAAGGCTGCGAGCGGCGGCCGCAGCGCCAGGCTGGCCCCGCGCATGTACTCCTGGACGCGGCCGCGGGTCTGCCGCTTCACGAGCAGGTTGGTCTTGCGCCGCACCAGGTCGCCGCTGTTCCGGAACGTGATCTCCTCGACGTGGCCCTCGTAGAACTGCTGCGCGCGCTCCTTGTAGAAGTCGAGCAGCTTGCCCTTGTTCTGGAACAGAACGGGACGGGTGCAACATTTTTGAACCGAGTTTTGAGCGCCTCGCCATCCAGCATGACTACGGCCGAGTTGGCCTCTTTCGTGAGTACCTTGTCGCTGTACAGCTCGCGGACGAGCGCGGCGGTGGCGACGCCCGTGTTCTTGGTCCTGGGCCGGAGCAGGGCCTCGGTCACGTTCCACAACACCTGGTGGGGGTTGAAGGACACCATGTCGTCCAGGTGGAGCACGTCGTTCATCTGGCCCGAGGTGGGGCCGCGCGCCCCCAGGAACACCATGGCGAGCGTGGACGTGGCCGCGAAGGGCGACATGACAATGCTGCGAGGCGGCGTGCTGTGCGCGCAAAAAAGAAAAAATAAAAGAAAAAAAAAACGATCACTTTTCATTTTCACTCGACTTATCGCCATGCACTCGGCTTGTGCTCCTGTCGAGTGTGCCGTGCACTCACCCGGTGCCTCTCTCCTTGGCGGCCATCCACATCTGGAAGGCGAGGTCGTTGCAGAGGCTGACGAAGCTCCTGACGTCCGGGTCCAGGGATGCCGTGGCGGCCTCGAGGCCGAGGTGCTCATGGGGTGCGGCTTGCAGCTCAACGCTGTGCGAGTGGACGGCCTCGTCGCCTATCTTGACAGCGCCTGGGCGGGCATGGCCGGGGGCGGGGCCGGGGGCGGGGCCTGGGACGGGGGCGGGGGCGGGACCGGGGGGAGGGCCGTCCTCGAGCGCCGCCTCCTCCTCCGCCGAGGATACGACTGGGACACGCGTCCACAGTGGCTGCGGGGCGAGGCTAGGTGACGTGGACGTCGACGAAGGGGAGGCTGCTGACGGCGCCTCGGTGTCCACCTTGTTAGTCTCCACGTCCACGGCGGCCGTGGTCGGCGCCGACGTCGTGGACGCCGCGCTGAGGCTAGACGCTTGGATGCGGTCAGTGTAGGTCTGGGTCACGGCGGGGTTTCGAGTCGTAGGCCGGAGCCGGACCTGTGGTGCGTCCACCTGGCTCGTCTGAATGTTGCTGCTCTCCAGGCTCAGCTCGGGGGTGGGGGCTGCCGCGGGGGACGCGGAGGATGTCGGCGGCCTCGTGGTGGCCGCCATCACCCCGGCCTCGCTCACAGGGGACGTGGAGGGAGTCGTCGTGGACGTCGCGGTCGCGTCTGTCGTGTCCGGGTCCGACTCGGTCCGGGACTCGGCCTCTTCGCTGGCGGTCGTGGGCACGGCCGTGGTGGACGCCGTGGTGCCGCGCTGCTCCGTGCTGGCGGCGGACTGATCGGTGACAGCCACCGTCTCCCATGCTGTCTCGCCCGTCGTCCTCGTCTCGGCGTCTGTGGTCGGCGTGAACATCTCCGATGACTCTACCGACGCGTCAGTGGTCGATGCCGTGGAGAAGGCAGGGCCGCTGGTCTCGGAGCTCGAGATCTTGAGGTACAGCTTCGTGGTGGTCTCGTCCTCGTCTTCGTCCTCCCCGTCCTCTTCAGCCTCGGTGCTCCCTCCGGACTGCTCCTCGTCGGCTTCGCCCAGCGCCGTCACAGCCTCCAGTGGCCGGACAGACGTGGTCATGACCACCTCGTCGGCGCGCTCCGTCGTCGGCGGGATAGTGCTGGCGGCCGTGGACGTCTGCTCCACGACCTCCTCGGTGACGCGCTTCGTCACGAGGGCCGACGCGGGCACGCGGGTCAGAATCTCGGTGTACCGGACCGGCTTGGTCTCCGGCTCCGTCGTCTCCGGCTCCTCCGGGGCGGCGACAGTGGTGGAGTAAATGGCGGGCACCGGCATGGTTGTGGCAGCCGAATGGCCGGTCGTAGGAGTGTCCGTCGTGGTCACGAACGTCGTGATACTGGTCGGGGGTGGATCAGGCATCGTCGCGACCCTGGTGGGTGCGGACGCGGGCACTGTCGTCATCCAAGTCGTAAACGGGAGGGTTGTGGGGGACGTGGTCGGGTTTGTCGAGGGTCTGGTGGTGGTTGTCGTCGTCGTCGTCATCGTCGTCGTCGTCGTCGTCGTCGTGGGCGGGGTCGCCGATGACGATGGACTGCTGGTTGGTACGGTCCCGGTGGTCGTGATTGTCGCTTCCTCCTCGTCGGCCGTCGTCCGGCTGTCCATGTCGAGGTCCGCGGACGTCTCGGTGGCCGGCGGTGCCGTCACGCGGTATGTGTAGCTCATGGCTGGAGGCCTTCTCGACGTGACCGGGACCGTCGTGGGCGGTGACGTCGTCTGCGCCGCCGTGGTCGAGTCTGTGGGAATGAAGGTGACGAAGGGTGTCATCGTGGTGGTCGGCACCGGCCTCTGGATGGTCACGATCTGGACCATGGACTCGGCGAGCTGCTGTTGCTGGAGCTGCTCGTCGTCGTGCGGGAAGGGCCGCCGCTGCTGGACGCCTTCGGGGGTGGCGGGTTTGAACGGCTTCGTCAGCGGCTTGGCGAAAGTGGGCTCGGTCGGCATGGGCTTGGTGGGCATAGGCTTGGTGGACGCGGGCTTGGTAGCCGTGGGTCTAGCGGTGACCGGCTTGGTGGCCGTGGGTCTAGAGGGGAGCCTGTTGGTGGAGGGCCTGCTGACGGGCGGCCTGTTGGCGGGGAACCTAGTGGTGGGCTTGCTGGCCGCAGGCCTGGTGGTGGGTCTGCTGGTGGGTCTACTGCTGGCGCGGTGCGGGGTGGTGGTGGCGGCCGCCGGCCGAGCTGTGGCCGGTCGGTGCGGGATCGGGGGCCGCTGCGGCTTGGGCGAGGCGGGGCGCGGTGGGGGCGTGGTGGGGCTGGGGGCGCGCACCGGTGGGGGGTGGGGGTGGGCCGGGGGGTTGGACGCGTTGTTGGACGCGGTGTGCCTGATCGCGTCAGCCGGTGGGGGCAGCCCCGAGCTGACCAGCGTATACAGGGTGTCCACGACGTCCTGCTCCGTCGTGGTTGGCGGTCTGGTGGGCGGCGTCTCGGGCAGGAGTGTCGTCGTGGTGGGCTTCTTGACCGGCTTCTTAGTGGTGATGACCGAGAAGGTGGGCTTCTTGGTCTTGTTAGTGGTGGAGGCCAGGGCGCCGTGTGCACCGTGCGGCAGCCCGCCCTCCATGATACCGGGCAGGATCATGCCCCAGGAGGCGGCAGCAGGCGGCGGCCGGATGTACGCGGGCATCTTGTTCTTGCTGGCGGCCAGCTGACTCTTGAGCACGTTCTGGACGTTGTTCACCACATCTTGCACGCCCTTCACGGCGTCCTCCAGCGCGTCCTCGGGATCCTCCAGCCCCCCGAGCACGCCCTGGTGCTGGCCGTGGGGGTGGTTGTGCTGCTGGTGATGGTGGTGGTGCACGGGGGACTTGGAGGGCGCGGGCACGGGGCCGTGGTAGAACGTGGCGACGGGGGTATCGCCGAGGTCGCCGTCGCCACCCGCCAGCAGGCTCTTGATCTCGTCCAGGGTCATGTGCCGGCGGACCAGGTCACCGGTCTCGTCGAACGTGTAGAATTCGTACCTGCAGTGGAGTCTCGGGTAAAGTATACATATAAGGACATAAAGTTACATGTGTTGTACACATAACTGTGCCCTCACCTGTCCGGCGACATGAGTCCCGCCGGGCTGCCGACGGTGACGGGTGTCTGGCTACCCTGCTTCTTCCGACTGTGCGCCGCGGCGTCCCCGTGGGTGGCCCCATGGCCGGCCCCTGCCCCGGCCCCCGGCGGCTCCGTTGTCCTGGCGGTGCTGCCGGCGCTGCTCGCGGCCTCACCGAGTCCCTCACCGTCCGTGATAACCGACACGGACGTCACGACGCTGACGAGGAAGACAGGGGTATTACCTTTCTCTCTCCCTCCCTCTCGCCGCCTCACCACTCTGATCAGCATCTACGCCCCGATAAACAGTTCTCATATCTCGCCTCTCGGCCACTTCCTCCGCCCTTACCTGGAGCCGAGCACGTGCCCCGTGTCCTCCTTGGTGGCGGATGGGGCGCCGATGGCCGGGTGCGCCGCGGCCAGCAGGACTTGGAGGCCGCAGGCGAGGCCGCAGGCCACGGCCAGGAAACGCCGTCCTCCTGTAACAGCCCGCAGACGCCGTTCATGAAAAGCGCGAATGGTGACGCCGACCGCTTGGGATGGTAGGCCAGCCCGCACGACACGCGTGCATGCAAAGGCCGGGTTTGCCTATTGGCCAGGCGCCCTGTCTAATGGTGGTGGCACCGCTATGGCTGCCTAAGATAGGCGTGCCCTTGCGACAAATACCACGGACGTACTTTCTGGATGAGCCCTTGTGGTAAATGAATTCAAAGCGGGCCGTGGCTGGGCGTGGTGAGGCTAGAAAAAGGGCAAAGCAAAGGCCCCGCGACTAATGGAACTGCGGCATACCATGAGACTTACTGTGCTGCTATACCGAGACAGACAGCGGGCAGGCAGACAGACAGACAGACAGAAGAAGACCGATGAAGACCATGGAAGGGCCCCGCCCCGCTTAGCCCCGCTACCCGCTGCCTGGTCTGCGGCGGGCGCGCGGTCCGAGCAGTTGCGAGCAAGAGCGGCGGGGTGGTGGTGGCGCCACTCATCAGCTGATTCGATGGCGTCCGTGGCGAAACGCTCTCGTACAGATTCGTACAGACAACGACGAACCGTCATGTAAAATGTTTGACCGCATTCTGGTGGAATCGACCATAAAACTTCATAAAGTCATATTGGCTTCTTCAGGTCAAAGTGATTTTGAACTTTTCGCTGTCACGCTGTTTGGCAGCGGCAGGAGCAGCGTGAGCGTGAGAACAAATGTTGTGGGAGAGAGGGAGGGAGGGAGGGAGAGAGAGAGAGAGAGAGAGAGAGAGAGAGAGAGAGAGAGAGAGAGAGAGAGAGAGAGAGAGAGAGAGAGAGAGAGAGAAGGGAGAGGTGGTAGGCAGCGCACTCACCGCCGAGCCCTGATCTCAGACCGCCACATCGAGATTGGGCGGGCAGAGGATTCGCACGAGTACTACTACACGGCGGTGGCCAGCGGTGCGGTGGGCAGAAGCACAGAAGCACAGCAGCACACGTTGGCCCGGCACAACACTTCTCATCCCATAGTGGAGCCAGAAGCGGCTGCAGGTCTCACGGAAGCATGTCGTGCGTGGTGTATTTTTCGAGGGGTTCGTACGGGTTCGTAACTCGACAAGAATTGGAGGCTGACGTCACGCGCTCGGAGCGGCCAGGGGCGCAGATACTACCAGAAGGGGGAGAGGGGTGTACACCAGTGACCTGCTGGACTGGAAGATTAACTCCCCCCCCCCCCCTGCCGCCCCCAATCAAACCGCTGCTGCGGTGTCACTACTAATTTTCTGCCGTCGTTTCTCCGACAGACAGTGGTGGTTCCCGATGCGCAGTGCGGCGCTATGGGAAATTCTGCGGCCGAAAGCGCGAAAGTCGTGTCGCCGTGGGGCGAAAGAGAGAGAATCCCAGCGTTCTCGATTCTATTACAGGCGCGCATTGTGCAACGCCTTCATGACTTTGTTATGAGAAATATGCGTGATGAAGTGCCTCCGCCAGCCCACGCCCAGCGTGCGGTCCCCGGAGTCGCCCGGAGTCCCCTGGAGTCTCTCCGGACTCTCCCCAGAGTCTCCCCGGAGCCGCGGAAGCCTGTGGCGATACTAACGAGATGACAGTAGCTTCAATCTGCATGAATTCAACAATGGTGCACTGCGAGAATGATTTCTTTAGCTTTTTACAAATCCGAAAAAAAAAATATTAAAAAATTAAACATTAATCGAGACATACATTTTCATCAATTCTCAAATAATTTGGTAGTTCGAAATAGTTGCTTTCACGAGGGTTCCGTGTGTTTTTCATTGTGTGCGGTTTTCTAAAAAGACGTTTTCCTGTCTGTTTTTTCCTTGCTCGAATCCGAATATGGCGCTAACTTCATCCCCCGCCGACAGGTATTCCACTGGTGGCAGCCATGCCATGCACTGAGGGCTGTGGAGAATCGGGAGAGGCGGGACCAGGAGAGGAAGACGAAGGCACGGCGAAGTCGGCTGAAAGACGGAGGATAATCCTTGCTTCGTGTGACATCCGATTGAAGACAACGGGAATAGCGGTCCGCCAACTCTGCGGAAAATCCTTTCACGCTAACCGCTACGATCGCCCTTCTGATTCAATAAGACAGTCATCGCGTTAAAAATCGGTTTCTTAACTAAGAATTTGATGTGAATAAAATTACACTGGAATAAACTGCGTTAGTGCAGTGCACCTGCCCGCTCCGCTTCCGAGGAATGCGGCGTTGCTCAGCGCCGCGTAACTCCTCGGCCAGACCGACGGCCGCAGAAGGGATTTTATTTTTTACAATCTCCAATTTTTCTTTTCCTACGGCTCATCCTGCACTCACGCGCATTCCCACGGGTCAGACAGAACCTCCGCCTCTGCAGCGGCAGCGGCAGTAGCAGCAGCAGCAGCAGCAGCAGCAGCAGCAGCAGCAGCAGCAGCAGCAGCAGCAGCAGCAGCAGCAGCAGCAGCAGCAGCAGCAGCAGCAGCAGCAGCAGCAGCAGCAGCAGCAGCAGCAGCAGCAGCAGCAGCAGCAGCAGCAGCAGCACTTCACACGACGCACCAGTTTTGTACCCGCTTACAGTCACAATGCCTTCCCTTTCCAAGTCCTGCTGCGCGGGGTTGGCGGAGCTCTCCGGCTTACAGCAGCAGCAGCAGCAGCAGCAGCAGCAGCAGCGGCAGCAACAGCCGAGCTGACCCGGAAGCCGCAGCACTCGTTAGGGAAACGGCCAAAAATTAGCATGAGACCGTACCTTACATACTGCAGCGGGCCGTGCTCAGGGCGGGGGGGGGGGGGGGCGTTGGGCCAAGCCCGGTGTGGGCAAGCCGTACGGAGCCCAGCCCCCGGCAGCCCCCGGCGGGGCGGGCAGAGGTCAGGCCAGGTGTCGGGTGGCTGAGGAGAACCGGCAGGCAGCACTTACACGTTCCCAGGCGTGCATAATGCCATTTCCAAAACAGGCTGCTTGAACCCGGTCACGGTAAGGGAACTTTTCGCCATATCATGGATGCAACACAAATTCCGCGCCGCCGGAACTGGCCTGACACTCACCATGGCTCTGTGTGTGTGTGTGTGTGTGTGTGTGTGTGTGTGTGTGTGTGTGTGTGTGTGTGTGTGTGTGTGTGTGTGGCTTGAGCTTACGGCGCTAAAGACGATCCACGATGGTTGCGTCACTGTGATTGGCTAAGGTTACACCCTCCGTGGCACACGACGGCGTGTATGCGAGCAGGAACTGAGTCCCCTGGATGACCTACAGCCGCCTGCACCCATCTCTACGGCATGGCACGGCACCCGGCGGTACCTCCTGTGGGACGGTCGCCCCCGCCCCCCTCCCCTCTCCTCCCCTTTATTTCTGCCGGAGGAGACACCACGGGCTGCACAGCACAGCTCCATTCCACAGCTCCACACTCCACAGCTGCATAGCTCCACAGCTCCACTCCACAGCTCCTCACTCCACAGCTCCACTCCACAGCTGCATAGCTCCACAGCTCCACAGGTCTGCGCCTATCCAGTTGCGCAGCCACACTGCTTTGATAATGCATACGATGCGGAAGCCAGAGGCCCTACGGCTGCCAAAATGTCAGCACAGCAGTGAGACTGACTGGGGCACTTCGAGGATAGAGAGACCTTCCTTGAATAGAGTTAAAACAATGTTCAAACAAATATGAGAGAGATTGCATAATCGTTTTGTGGTCTGATATTTAGATCGTCACTCAGTGGCATCGTTCAAGCGGGACGTCCGAACTTTTCCCTTGAACGGTGGTGACGCCGAGCGCCTGCGAGTGGCAGGTTAGGCCAGCCCGCACGACACGTGTGCATGCAGGAGCTGGCATGGCCTAACGAGCAGGCGCTCACTTCGACTGGGAAAAACAGACAGTCTCATAGACGTACTTTCGGGGATGGGAAAAAAAAAGACAAAGAGACGAAACTATACATCGATTGCCAGCCTATCAGTTGACACGTTTTTTTGTGCACATAGTTGAACGCAGAGAAAAGTACCCATCTCTGTGTGTGGCTGTATGACTGTGCCCCACATTTTGCCCTTCCTGCTCCTTGTGTATTTTCCTCCTCCGCTCCTCCTCTCCTTCGTTAACGCTTTTCTCTCTCTCTCACGCGTTGCCCGTTGCTTCTCATCATGCAGTCGGGCGCAGCGGGCCGCTCTGCTCCATTTTCTGACGAATCGTGCGAAATCTCGGACGGATCGTGTTTGCGGTGGTAAAGTGCGGTCGGCCGGCCGTAGGGACGGCCGTAGCCCGTAGACCCGTAGGCCCGTAGGCCCGTAGCCCGTAGGCCCGTAGCCCGTAGCCCGTAGGCCCGTAGCCCGTAGGCCCGTAGCCCGTAGGCCCGTAGCCCGTAGGCCCGTAGCCCGTAGGCCCGTAGCCCGTAGGCCCGTAGCCCGTAGGCCCGTAGCCCGTAGGCCCGTAGCCCGTAGGCCCGTAGCCCGTAGGCCCGTAGCCCGTAGCCCGTAGGCCCGTAGGCCCGTAGCCCGTAGGCCCGTAGCCCGTAGGCCCGTAGCCCGTAGGCCCGTAGCCCGTAGGCCCGTAGCCCGTAGGCCGTAGCCCGTAGGCCCGTAGCCCGTAGGCCCGTAAGTAGTAATACCGTCCCTACTCCCGTAGCCCGTAGGCCCGTAGCCCGTAGGCCCGTAGCCCGTAGGCCCGTAGCCCGTAGGCCCGTAGCCCGTAGACCCGTAGGCCCGTAGGCCCGTAGCCCGTAGCCCGTAGGCCCGTAGCCCGTAGGCCCGTAGGCCCGTAGCCCGTAGCCCGTAGGCCCGTAGTAGCCCGTAGCCCGTAGCCCGTAGGCCCGTAGCCCGTAGGCCCGTGGCCCGTAGGCCCGTAGCCCGTAGCCCGTAGCCCGTAGGCCCGTAGCCCGTAGGCCCGTAGCCCGTAGGCCCGTAGCCCGTAGGCCCGTAGCCCGTAGGCCCGTAGCCCGTAGGCCCGTAGCCCGTAGGCCCGTAGCCCGTAGGCCCGTAGCCCGTAGCCCGTAGGCCCGTAGCCCGTAGGCCCGTAGCCCGTAGGCCCGTAGGCCCGTAGGCCCGTAGGCCCGTAGCCCGTAGGCCCGTAGCCCGTAGGCCCGTGGTAGGCCCGTAGCCCGTAGGCCCGTAGCCCGTAGGCCCGTAGCCCGTAGGCCCGTAGCCCGTAGGCCCGTAGCCCGTAGGCCCGTAGGCCCGTAATAGCCCGTCCCTACTCCCGTAGGCCCGTAGCCCGTAGGCCCCCGTAGGCCCGTAGCCCGTAGCCCGTAGGCCCGTAGGCCCGTAGGCCCGTAGGCCCGTAGGCCCGTAGGCCCGTAGGCCCGTAGGCCCGTAGGCCCGTAGGCCCGTAGGCCCGTAGTAGGCCCGTAGCCCGTAGGCCCGTAGGCCCGTAGGCCCGTAGCCCGTAGGCCCGTAGCCCGTAGGCCCGTAGCCCGTAGGCCCGTAGCCCGTAGGCCCGTAGGCCCGTAGGCCCGTAGCCCGTAGGCCCGTAGCCCGTAGGCCCGTAGCCCGTAGGCCCGTAGCCCGTAGGCCCGTAGCCCGTAGGCCCGTAGCCCGTAGGCCCGTGGCCCGTAGCCCGTAGGCCCGTAGGCCCGTAGCCCCGTAGGCCCGTGGCCCGTAGGCCCGTAGGGCCCCCGTAGGCCCGTAGCCCGTAGGCCCGTAGCCCGTAGGCCCGTAGCCCGTAGGCCCGTAGCCCGTAGGCCCGTAGCCCGTAGGCCCGTAGCCCGTAGGCCCGTAGCCCGTAGGCCCGTAGCCCGTAGGCCCGTAGCCCGTAGGCCCGTAGCCCGTAGGCCCGTAGCCCGTAGGCCCGTAGCCCGTAGGCCCGTAGCCCGTAGGCCCGTAGCCCGTAGGCCCGTAGCCCGTAGCCCGTAGGCCCGTAGGCCCGTAGCCCGTAGGCCCGTAGGCCCGTAGCCCGTAGGCCCGTAGCCCGTAGGCCCGTAGCCCGTAGGCCCGTAGCCCGTAGGCCCGTAGCCCGTAGGCCCGTAGCCCGTAGGCCCGTAGCCCGTAGGCCCGTAGCCCGTAGGCCCGTAGCCCGTAGGCCCGTAGCCCGTAGGCCCGTAAGTAGTAATACCGTCCCTACTCCCGTAGCCCGTAGGCCCGTAGCCCGTAGGCCCGTAGCCCGTAGGCCCGTAGCCCGTAGGCCCGTAGCCCGTAGGCCCGTAGCCCGTAGGCCCGTAGCCCGTAGCCCGTAGGCCCGTAGCCCGTAGGCCCGTAGCCCGTAGGCCCGTAGCCCGTAGGCCCGTAGCCCGTAGGCCCGTAGCCCGTAGGCCCGTAGCCCGTAGGCACGGCCAGCCGACTGCTCACGGAGCGACGCGGCGTCCCACAGTACAGGCCGCGTCAAAAGTTAATCCCACTGGCTGGAAACAGTTAAACAGATAAATAGGTCTCAACAGCTCAAAAAAAATTAATGATAATGAAGAAATAAAGAAAAAAAACGTCAAGTGTCTACGCGCACGCAACACGAAATAAACCACGCAAAATTTGAGACAAAAATCGACACTCTGGAGGAACAATCAGAGTGAGCGAAAAGTAGTCTGGATGACATGCTGGCTAAGACAACTCCACACCGATGACGAAACACTACGTCTTCCTGCCTTATCCAAGAGGGCAACGAACATGGACAGCCAACCGGTGACACTCGGCGCCGTACAACGAATGTTACTGGATGTGGACACATCCAGGCCGCTGCAGCAGGTCACACACACACACACACACACACACCATGCATGTGCTCCAACTCACGTGTGGGCGGTGAGGTACTGCGGCGATGCCGTTGTGCCGTCACATTAATATTAATACTCCGGCGGGGGGGGGGGGGGGGGGGGGGGGGGGGGGCTAAGTACGAACACGTCCTCTGCGCGTGCGCGCCGTGCCTAGGTTACGGACACGACACACATATGACTTTGTCGATCGAAAGGGACTTCTCTAAACAGGAAAAAAAAAAAACAGAAAACCTTTGCTTTCTTTGAATTACAATGAATTGCGCTCGACGGCAGAGTCATATTGTGCGCACTTTGACATCGCTCAAATCGAGTCGGGGTCCCCTCGGCTAGCCTAGCCAGGCCGGACTCGGGGCCGATGGGCCCAGCTCAGATGACGATGATGATTCGTCATCACGTTCGAGAAAAGAAAACAACCCCCGTGGCCGCTGGACTACTTGCCGCATTCGTCAGATGGCGGTGCATCCTCCGCGACGGCAGGTGGTGACCGAGCAAGACAGAGAGCGAGCGAGCGAGACACAGAGAGAGAGAGAGAGAGAGAGAGAGAGAGAGAGAGAGAGAGAGAGAGAGAGAGAGAAAGAAAGAGAGAGAGAGAGAGAGACAGAAAGAGAAAGAGAGAGAGAGAGAAAGAGAGACGGAGAGAGAGAGAGAGAGAGAGAGAGAGAGAGAAGAGAGAGAGAAAGAGAAAGAGAGAGAGAGAGAGAGAGAGAAAGAGAAAGAGAGAGAGAGAGAGAGAGAGAGAGAGAGAGAGAGAGAGAGAGAGAGAGAAAGAGAGAAAGAGAGAGAGAGAGAGAGAGAGAGAGAGAGAGAGAGAGAGAGAGAGAGAGAGAGAGAGAGAGAGAGAGAGAGAATGAGAGGGAGAAGAGGAGGGCGGGGGGGGGGGGGGGCGATGACACAGAAGTGCTGCACCACATCTAATGCCCGCTACGGCGTATTTGCGAGCGCCAATCAGGCTGCCTCCGTAACCCGACCTTACAACACACGCGTGCCAAACCCCGCAGGCCGTGCTGCCGTACGTCGTTAAGCCGGCGGTGTTCCATCTCCACGGTTGGCAGCCGTGTGGCCAGAACCCGGTGGCGGCGGCACCCGCGCGCTCACGTTCACAGAGACTGGAAGAGCGCGATAATCGAGGATCGCTCAAATTTGGGAGAGAAGGGGTTTGAGGAGGATGTTTTGGAAACTTGCCAACACATTTGAGATTTCTGGAACCCGCGTTGAACTCAGAACGGCTTTCGGGCTTCGAAAATGGGGTCACATGGTCTGTGGCAAACTAAAGTGAGGAAGTAGGTGGTGGGTCTCATGGTGGCCACCACAACTCATATCGTACGTGCGATGCCGCATGTTTTAAAATCCCGGCGCCAAATCTTACAGAGGAATGGCGAAGTTTTCAAACCAGCCGCTTCAAGTCCCTCATCGCGATCGTCACGACTCATTCTCGGTGAATATTCTTGAATGGGACTGTGCCTTTGCTGCTAGCCGCGCCGTGTCGGCGGCCGCGCAGGGCTCCCTTTGGCGGCGAGTCGTCTTGGACTGGACTGTACACTTGTTGCCCAGCGCCCTCAGCTACGGGTACCCTCCGCAGGGCCCTAGCTCACGACGACCACGTTTCGTCGAGGTAATTAGGTTGGTGTGCAGCAGTGCTGCCAACCGACACCACTGCCACACCCCTACAGAGACACAGCCCGCAGCACGGCGGTTGGCAAGCCCGGCAGCCCCGCGGCAGCCCTGTGGCAGCCCTGCTGCAGCCCTGCTGCAGCCCCAGCCCAGCCCAGCCTGCCTGTCTCATCTTGACCTGCTTCCCTTGATCTTGTCTCTGCAGTCACTGCCAGTCGCGCTGGGCCTGGCTGCCGGGCCAGACAAGACAAGCCAACGGAACCTTGTCGTCTAGACAGTCCCGCGGGCCCGCGGGCCTGCGGGGCCCGCCTGCCCTGCCTGCCCGCCTGTGGTGGGGGCGGTGCACCGTATGCCTGTGCACCTGAGCCGAGGCAATCCCTGCGCATTCCGGAAGGAACCTTATGGTTTGTCATCGCTCCGCCTCAAAATAGTGATCTCTGCTTAACGTGTCAAACTGCCCCCGCACTACGGTCATCTCTTCTCTGCTGTACCGATACAATAGAGGTTTCCAACGAGGCTCAGACGCGGAAGCTGAAGGACAAAAACACTCCCAGCCCGGAAGCTCAGGAGAGCAAGTATGAGACATTTGGATGCACAAAGGCGGCGCGAAATATGGCAGATAACCTCCACATTCACTCAAACGCCATTCAAGTTTCTCATACCTGCCCTCGAGAGTTTCCGGTCTGAAAGAGTTTTTGTTCTTCTACTTCCGTTTCCAAGTCTCATTGGAAACCTCTATTGTCTTAAACCAAGAACCGCGCTTTAATGCCGGCCGCTGAAACCGAGCAGAGACCCAGGGCCGTCAGCCGACACCACATCGATAGTAACAGCAGGCCGCCTTTAAACACGGGCGCCACTATAGAGACGAATCACACACGCACACTCATACACACACTCACACACACACACACACACACTCACACACCGCCGCCCTCTTTTTTCCAGGTTAAGTGCGCAGCGGTGTGCGTCCATTCCAAAGGTTAGCGTTGCGGTCCGCCGAAACCTAACCTCGAACACCTTTCTTTTAGTAGTTGTCATCAAGGAGTGCAAGTGCACCGCTACCACGCTTCTCTCTCTCTCTCTCTCTCTCTCTCTCTCTCTCTCTCTCTCTCTCTCTCTCTCTCTCTCTCTCTCTCTCTCTCTCTCTCTCTCTCTCTCTCTCTCTCTCTATCTTACGGTTCACATTTTTTCCCCCAGTACTATCATTCGGTTGCGGCTCGTCTTTGACGGCACCGCCGTGATCCATTTGACGAAGCCTGCGCCAGCACTGATGTGGCGAGTGGACTTGTATGTGAGCGCAGACGCGATCATGTGTGTGTATGTGGGTATGTGGGTGTGTGGGTGTGTTGCAATATAGCGGAGGGGATCAGAGCCCTTGTACGTAGGGGGCGGCAGAAATAGAGTATTCCGCGAGCCATATTTCAAATCGTCGCGAAACGCGTCATGAGGAACCCTAACACGACACGTCGTGCGAAGTGTAAGGGACACTGGAGAAGAGGCAAACCGGTAACCATGGACCACCTTAATGCTCCTTTTCTCGCGCCAGCATCCCCCCCCCTCTCTCTCTCTCTCTCTCTCTCTCTCTCTCTCTCTCTCTCTCTCTCTCTCTCTCTCTCTCTCTCTCTCTCTCTCTCTCTCTCTCGCTCTCTGTGTTTCCTGCGCGGTTCTTGCCTCAAGCAACTTCAATATCTTCTGCCGGCGCGGAGTAGACTGACAGCTCCTCTGAGCGCAAAAGAAGTACGAGCGAACGAACCAGAGGTCGAGCGTTTGCAACCAGAACAGTGATCATAATGACTCGAAACACGGATCCGAGTGTTACGACTCCATGCCGCCTCGCCGTTCCCCGCCGGCGTACAGCCGTGTGTGTGTGTGTGTGTGTGTGTGTGTGTGTGTGTGTGTGTGTGTGTGTGTGTGTGTGTGTGTGTGTGTGTGTGTGTGTGTGTGTGTGTGTGCAGCCCACGGCGCCCGGCTGCTGCAGCAGATGTACGCATCGCTTCGCTTCAGTCGCGTGCTTATTCTCCTGCTCTGAGACCGTCCCGAGTGAGTGACTGTCTCGTCCCGTCTTCCGATTGTAATTGTCCGCTTGTTAGCAAGTGCACTTCCCCCCCCCCCCCCCCCCTCATCACCATCTCCCCTCTCCTCCCCTCCCTTTTCATACCGCCGCAATTAAATACATTCCTCAGTGCTGTTAACCCCCCGCGGCATCGAAGGAGTGTCTCTCAGTCTGCAGCAATAATAATAGATTTATGTGTAATTCCGCTTGGTGGCGTTTCATCTTTTGACATTCCTGGGTTCCCGTCTCTAAATCGGAGCACCGTTGCCATTCCATGTTTTTCTGTAAGAGAGGTTTCGTGGAGAGCTGGAAGTGCAACGTTAGGAAATGTGCGCTGGACGGAATACTGATCCGTGCTCCGAAAAGAAAAGAAAATGGGAAGAAGAAAAAAATAATCTCCTCTCCCTCTGTCCCATAGAGACGTGAAAGGAAGACGCGCCAGGACCCCGTGCCGAGGACCCGGCGGTTGTGCTAATCCTCGGCACTCGGTCTTATCGGCACCTCATTTGTAAATACCTTCCGGAGAGAGATGTTCGGCGGTTCCCTCGGCCACGCCCGCCCCTCGGCCACGCCCCCCTCGGCCACGCCCCCCTCGGCCACGCCCCCCTCGGCCACGCCCCCGCCTGGGCCGCGCCTCGGCCAGGCTGACAGCTGAGGGTACCTTACCCTTGGTCATGTGGTGGCGGCCGGTGCCAGCGGGGCGCGGCGGTGAGGGGCCCCGGGGCCCCGCCCGGGGTCGGCTCCAGACCTACAGACCCACTGGCACCCGCGCCGTCTTCCCAAACATAACGGCCGGCCGCTACGCCTCGCCACCGCCGGCCGGGCCCCCGGACGCCTCAGGTGCCTCCGGTGCCTCCGGGAAACAGTCACAGTACATCGAACCGGAGAGAGAGAGAGAGGAAAGGCTTCAGGCCAACAAAAGCGCGCCTCTTTCTCGCTTTCGGGGCGCCGCGATGCCGCGGGTGCGAAATCTCGGGGCTGCACCGCCGTCGTCGGGGGGGAGCGGCGCCACGATGGATGAGCTCTCCGGAGGAGCCGGAGGGCCACTGGTGATCGGGGCTCAAAATATATCCCTTGTCAAAACGAATTTCTGAGTTGATTTCGTGACAAATGCAGATCATTTTGGTTCTGAGGACCAAAATTTCATTGGTGTCAAAAATGATTGGCAGAAACAAATGAGTTTCGCTCTCAAACCTTTTCTGACGCAACCAACACATCAAAATTCAAGTTCTCCGAACTACGTGCATTGCTTCGTCACGAAATTAACTAAGAAATTCGTTATGTGAGAATACGCTGACAATTTTTTTTTTCCTTCGTGGTGTCGGGGACTTGAACGCGGGAGGGGATCAATAAACGCGGTGCTTCAACTGCATTGCATGCACAGTAATCTCTGGTACTTTTCGGAGGGCGGAGGTGAGTGTCGGTGACGAGTTTTCCAAAGTCAATGACTCCTGATCGGTGCCGTCCCCCCTCCGCGTCGGCCGTCACCTGTCGGCTGCATTGTGCAGTCGCCGCAGTCGCCGGCCTCACGGTCCCTTCTCGCCCTTCCTGCCCATTCTCCCATTCATGATGATAGCGCCACGGATTAAAAGAAGAGGAAGGTCGGCTTCCTGCCTTAACGCGAGAGTCACGAGACCCGACCATTCGAAAGGGTTTTTTGAAATGAGCCGTAAAGCGGAGGAGGAGGAGGAGAAGCGGAGGACAAGAAACGGCAAGGCTGCGGCGTCCTTCTGAGAGGCGTGCCGCCGCTGTCCGCAGGAATTTGTTCGCAAATGACCACTCCGGGTGCTGTAGGGATAACCAGCAGAACCAAAACAGAGCAGAAGAACCTGCTGAGGCAGAATGTTCGCAGCTGCGTTGTTCTGTTCAGAGCCTGAGCGGGCAGGCGAAACCCCAGTGCATTTTCTACCTTTCATATCTAAACCCGGTCAGGTTGACATGGGAGTACGAGGAACAATGAATGGAGTGCACCGGGGGGGGGGGGGGCAGCCACCAGCGCTGGTGAAGGAGGGTGGGACGTCTTCCTTCTTCTTCTCCGGAGCACAAATATCCATCCAAGAGGCCCTGCGGCCTGCGGGCTAGCGACAGTGTGGGTGCCCACGGGTGTCCACGGGTGCCCACGGGTGCCCACGGGTGCCCACGGGTGCCCACGGGTGCCCACGGGTGTCCACGGGTGTCCACGGGTGTCCACGGGTGTCCACGGGTGTCCACGGGTACCCACGGGTGCCCACGGGTGCCCACGGGTGTCCACGGGTGTCCACGGGTGTCCACGGGTACCCACGGGTGTCCACGGGTGTCCACGGGTACCCACGGGTGCCCACGGGTGTCCACGGGTGCCCACGGGTGCCCCATTTGGGGCGCTTACCTGCCGAGGAGGCCATCTTCTGGCGCCAGCCGCTCCACTGTCCCGTCGTCCCTCTTCTGGGTCCACTCACACACGCCGCACGCCGCACTAGACACTGCACCCGCACCGTTCACGCCTAGGGTCTGACGTCTGTCGTCTGCTCGGCTCGCACTGCTTGTGACCACTTGTGACCTGCGCGGCTGATGCTTCACTCGCGTCTGCAAGGCGGCGCTCCAAGGGAATGGGCCGGACGGGCCGCCTCTCCTCCCTCCTCCTCCTCCTCCTTCCTCCCTCCCTCCCCCCTCACTGCCTCGTGAGGTCATAGACCGGTGCCGTGCCGCCGTGCTGCCGTGCCGCCGTGCCCGGAGCGGGGCCCGGCCGGCTCTGAGCTCCTGCCGCCGCCGCTGCCGCCGCCGCTGAGCCGCCACCGCCACCCGTCACCTGGGCGTCAGCGATGACGGCGTTTAACAAAATTTGTCAGCCGCGCCGCTGCGCCGCTCGCGCTCAAGAAGGTATGCACGCGATTCTGTGCCATCCCAGCAGGCAAAGGGACGTCCTCTCACAAAAGCACTGGCCGCCGCCGCCTGCACTCTGTTTTTACACTTTGAAACAGTCGTTCGAACATAGACCAGTCGCTCTGCTTGCACGTTAGTGCTAGGTTTATTTTTTTTCCGACGGAAGAACGAAAAAAAAAGCTCACATTTTTACGCGTGTGGAACAAGTGCAAAATAATGACAGGCCGAGCCGCGCGCCGCGCGCCGCCTTCCCGTGGCTCATGATTGGCGATCGGTGACCGCCGGTACCAACTCTGAAATGTTACTCGTTCAGGTCGCCTGCGAAACGGGTCGTAAAAAGAATGAGGAGATGTTTGCGAGTACGCAAAGGGTACCATCCGCACTACCATCCGCACTACCATCGGCACCACCATCGTCCGTCCCGTCGCCACGCATCAGCGCTCCTCATCGGACAGACAGGGTCGTTTGACGGGCCTCGGGCCTCCGCGGGCGGGACGGGACGGCGGCCAGACCGTCCTCCTTCTGCTCCTAGAGGTAGGTCGAAGGTTCGATTCCTAGCGCCGCGCAATCAGGGTAACGACAACAAGCGACAACAGCAGCAATAACGACAGCAGCAACAACAGCAACAACAACAACAACAACAGGTGCCTCATATCGGCCACCTCCATCGCGGCGGCTTTTTGTGACAAAATCTTCAGAGGACCCAACATACCAAACATGGGAAAAAGTAACATTAGATATGAGAAATTTCACACTCGACACGTGTGCGTTTTTTACTCGTTCTTTGCTTACTACTACTACTATGTCTGCTACGACGTAGAAGCAAAAAAGAACGAGTATTGCGCTCACCCTGTCCGCTAAGACCCCTTTTCAATTCGAAAACCTCCATGCATGTCTTGTCTAGCTACCCTCCGCTGCTCGATAGGTGCGGGAGCCCTTCAAAAGAACGGACAAAAGCCTCGGTACATATTTCTCAAACGACCCTGCACGACGGCGAGCGACAGTGACGTAAGGGCGGCAGATCTCAGCGATATGGACAGGACCAGGACACCGCAGACGCATGACCGAAGGGAAAACGAGTAGGATGCGTGGAGGTAAACAAATCAGGATAGAAAAAATAACACATCAGGGTTTAAAAAAAAAAAAACTCCTCCCCCTCCAAAAACAAATAAAAAGGGGGGTTTGCAAGTTTTTAAAGGTTAAATAAAAACTTTCGAGAATGGTGAGATCTAAAAAAAAATGCATGTTGAGTTTTGCCCCTTTGCGTTTTTTTTTTACCTGCACTTACCCTTACGGCAGTGACGAGGGTGAAGATGGTGGTGGCGGCGGCTGCGGTCTTGCTACGGGTACAATAAAGTACAGAGGATACAATCTGTGTGCTGCTGCCGCCTGCAGGCGCAGGGACCGGGCCGACCGTCCAGTATAGTATTTCCGCGTGTCCGGTGCAAAGCCGGGAGGTCGGCCAGCTCAGCGGGCCCCGGTGCCCCCGTGGGGCTCCACGACGAGCAGAGCCGAGCCTGGCAGAGCCACGGCGGGGGCCCCGGCCCGGCCCGGCCCGGCCCCGGCGGTAGTACAGGTTCAGTTGTTCAATTGTAAACTTGTTTTCGCGATGCACGTTGCGCCGGGGGCCGTGGCAGAGTCTACCGGAGTCCCGCACAGTACCGGAGGCTCCCGGAGGCCCCGGACTCTGTTATGGCGCTTTAACGGGAGACACGGCCAGGCCACGCCCGGCTGGCTGGCGGGCCGCCACCGCGCCGTGCCGTGACGCCAGCGGTGCCCGCTTCACGATGCCATCAAAATCGGATCCGAAACGTTTCATCGGGCCAACAACTAACTCTTCTTGTGTGGGTGACATAATTGTCATAGTGGTGCAGAGTTATGGGTTGATGATTTCTCACACAGGGATGGCGATGGCAGCGGCGACATGTGTGCGTGCGCGTCTGCCATGGGCAGCGTCTGCACTGTGGCTAACCCTTTGTCAGTTGGGCTGCATTCCTGCAGCCCCCTAATCGGAACACGGCGAGGCTCTTACCTGCCCCACCCAGGCGAGTAAGGCCGGGGCCCAGACCTTGTCGCCAACCCTTCCGAGTGGATCTCTATGGGCGCTCGGAAACGAAACCGCGGCTTTGGGATCATCCCTAAATTACGTCGTCGCATCGGCAAACCTGTTCTGGACGGTCTTGGAGCACAGCGCGCGCCGGAGGGGTAGGCAATCCCGATTCCTCCGTGCATGCGTGTCTTGCGGGCTTGCCTACCCCGGCACCGGCAGGCGCGCAGCTTTCTTATTGGCAGGGCTCTTGAGGGCTTGACGTGTTCGGACACACTTGCCAGAGTGTTGCACTACGAAGGGCGAAATACGGAGAGAGAGAGAGAGAGAGAGAGAGAGAGAGAGAGAGAGAGAGAGAGAGAGAGAGAGAGAGAGAGAGAGAGAGAGAGAAAGAGAAGTGAGCGACGCAGGCGGAGGCTCCTTGCCATGGCTCTCGCGTAATGATGGACTTCCCTTGCTTAACTGGTTTCATGTGAACAAACAGAAGGCGCGGGCAGGCCATGCACGCCGCCTTACAGCTCTTCGTTGCGGTGTTAATGGAACGGGACTTGTAAGGCAAGGGGGCGGTGGGTATGCCGGATAAGCTCAATCACGTTAGGTGAAGGTCGTGGCGCTGCGCGTGATGACACTGGGGCCGAGGGGGGCGGAGGGCAGGCAGGCCAGAGATGCAGGGGCATCGCCGCCGTCTTAGCGCACCAAATCCGACGCTGTAAATCTTAGGGCGCCGTTAGAGCGAGAGTATTTGAGTGGGTTGCCCCGCCTCGGCCGCAGATGACAATGTAGCGCCATCACTGGACGACATCGCATTTTGTAATCAGCGCGAGGGAAGTCCCGGCTTTAGTTGTCATTTCAGTGCTAAACAGTGGTTACGGTCCGTTCTGACGAGCACCGCTGCCTGCCGCTGCCCCACTGCTCTCTGGGTTATGTCCGCGCACCGCCCAGGGAGGTCAGTTTACTTTGCGATTTGCCGTTGTTGGCGGTGAGGTGAGGTGAGGTGAGGTCAATCTCCTGGCGGCGCTGCGGACGAGGCCGTGTCGCCGGTGGCCGACTTAACGGACGAGAAATAAGGAAATAAGTAAAAAGGAGACGGCTCAACCCCTTTGTTTACCGTGCCTATATTTGTCCGCCCCCCCCCCCCCTCCGGCTCCTCCTCGGCCCGGCCCTGCCCGGCCCTGCCGCTGCGTACGCTGCGCCTGCCGACCGGCAACCCATCAGGCGGGGCTGGCGGACGGGTGGCAGTCGGGGCGCTGCGGTCAGGCGAGATGCTTTCGATGAGCTACACTCTCAAAAATGAATGCACGATTTAAGCATAAAATGCTTAAAGTCAAGCATATTTCATGCTTGAAATGCCAATAATCTCACACGCATATTATGCTTGATTGAAGCATATTATGCTTGATTGAGGGATACTATATGCTTGTCCCAAGAATACAATACGTGCCTCAAGCATCATATGCTAGTGCCAAGCATACAGACGGTTGATGTACGCAGATGATTCTTAAATCAACAAAATCCCACAAGAATACAAGATTCGCATCAAAATCGCTTTGAATCAAGCATTCATTTTTGAGAGTGTATCCCATAAGAAGCCTCTGTAATATAATATGTTTTGTCCTCTCACGACAATGTTCGTGGTGTAGTTTAGGGTGCCTACCTATGCTCGGCGTTAGGTTTTCCGAGACCATCTCGCGAGAGTGTATTCGTAGGCGTGAGATTGTAATAAATGAAGGCGAAGTGTTTGTTTACTCGTATAAGCTTTCTTGCAATACTGATACATGGCATATAATTAGAAATGGGAGAGACTAGTGAAAATGGTAACAATAATAAATACATAAAATAATACGTGTTAAGGTAGCACCCACAAAAAAAAACGCACACTAAGAGAGTGATCAGACAAGGCGGCACAAAAACAACCACTTTTACAACAAAAAATAGTCTCATATTTGACTTTTTGTTTAAACTTTGCTTGTTTAACTCCTAACCTTTTTTCTGGTCCTTAGTTTTCGTTCTGAGTCTTAAGGGTCTCCAATCGCTCTCCTACTCGCGGAATGGTCACGCTTATTAGTCAAAAGTGGGGGTGGGAGGGGTGGGTAGGCTGACCTCCTCCTCCCAGCCGGCCAAGGTGGCAACACCGCTGCAACCTCGTCGATGTCGGTGTCACCGGCCGGCTCCTGCTTCCCGGACCAGAGATTGGCTCAGTTTCGCTCTTTTTCCGGATTTTTGGCAACTCCAAGTCGGCTCTAAAACCTCGTACGATCTCCATTCAAAAACGGAATCGCACTGCCGGGAGGCGGCGAAAAGGTTGGTGTGAGTTACAAATGTGAAAAATTTGAACGTCAAAAGTTGATTTCCGCCGGGTTTAAAAGGACGGACCGCGCCAAATCCGTCCTATTGTAATGTTTATTGGTCTCCGGTGCTCCGGCAGACGTCGCGCAGTGTTGCAGCGGTGGGAGGAGGGGGAGGGACGTCTTCCCCGCACCTCGCACCGCCTCACCCCGCCACGTGCGAGAGAGAAGGTGTAGCCTGTCCTTGTCTACTCATGCCTGGAACTCGAAACAGGCCCTTCTTTCGGCATACAAATCTCGAGTTCTAGTTGACATATGAACAAGCTAGAAGTCTCAGCTTGTAGAGGAAGGACGGGGCTATGTTGTGAATATAATTTCAATTTAGTAAGTACTCGTCTTACATGAGAAAAACTGCTCTATTATCGGGTCATTTTCAAGTGATTCCAGGAGCAAACCTGGAAAACGCAGGGACATGAAAAATATTTCACAACATAGTCAGAGTAAAGAACTATGATACTGCAAAGTTATATCTCGATATCTATTCAAATTCTTGAGATTTGTATGCCGAAAAAGGGGAAAAAACGAAGGTTTGAACGTCTCTAGATCAAAAACTAGAAGGCTCAGAGGGCTCAGACACATATCACTAGAATCAGCGTGTTCTGAACTATCGATTTATGAAATAAAAAAAAGATCGATTGGAGACCCTTAATAGTTTTAGAGCGGTGGGGAGCTCCGGCGAGCCCTGCCGATCCCCCTCAGTCGTCGGGGTCCACTCCCCGCCGCATGAAGCGTTGCAGGATGGTCCTGGCGCGGGCGGCCTCGGCCTCGGCCTCCTCCCCGTCGTCCACCTTGTTCTCTGAGGACTCGTAGCTGCCGCTGCCGCCGGCGTTGTGCTTCAAGGCGCGTCGCTGCTCGACTTCGTCCATCGCGAACGGGGATCTGTCCCGCGTCGTCAGGCAGTAGTTGCCCTTCGCACTGGAGAACATTAATGGATAATCTTTTGATTTATTTTCATACTCGTTCTCTAATTTTTCAAATTTTGCCTGAAATTTTCTGTTTTCTTTTTGTTTTTCTCTAATTTCTGGCTGGTTATTCTGAGGGTGTACATTGCTTTTTTGAGTGTGGGAACCCTTGCCGAAATGCGAGGTGGAAAATAAAAACTCATCTGAACGGCAAACCGGATCGAGAACTTACGAGGCGGGCACGGCCAGCCCCATGGTGATGGCCTTGGTGCGGTCGCTGAGGTCCGGCTTGCGCTCGGACGTGCAGGGGTACCCCTTGAAGCTGTCCGTCTTCTCGATGGACTCCACAAAGAAGTCGAAGCCGCGGTTATGACTGCATGTGCCCTCTGCGACACAAACACAAAACCAATACATTACTGTTTGTGTAGCATGACGAAAGTAAGCTATCGAACCGCAGTTTTTGACCCTTCGGTTTTGTATTCCAGCCACTACCGAATTAAAAAACAAAAATGTCAAAATAAAATAAATGGAATGAAAAAAAAACAAACTGAGTGCTCTGCTCACCGGTCATGTCCAGGAGGGTGCAGCCGGGCTGGATGCAGGTGCCACCGTTGGGGAAGAAGTCGACGTGGCCGATGGAGTCGCTGAAGCCCAGGATGTTAGCGCAGGTGTGGATCACGTCCACGAACGTGGCGTCGCTCCTGTCCAGGCGCTGCTCGGGGTCCGTTGGGAACATGGGGCCCGCCGGGTCCAGGCCTGCGCACATCAATTACTCGTCTTACCACCTCCTAAGACATTTTAAAAACCTTTTCATCTTAACCTTAGCAACCTAACCTAACCTTTTCATCTTAACCTTAGCAACCTAACCTTTTCATCTTAACCTGAGCAACCTAACGCTTGTAAAAAGCCAGTCAAAGCGACTGCCTTAAAAAACATTCAAGTGGGACTGGAATAAAGTTTGTGGCAGACGGAAGAAGACTGACCGGTGATCCTGCCGATGGTGCCCCACTGCGTCGTGCTGCCGGCCATGCCGGAGATGTGCGCGCCCAGGCTGTGGCCGACGAGGTGCAGCGACGAGACGGGCACCTCGTACACCAGGCGCAGGAAGTCCAGCAGGTAGCCGACGCGCTCGCCAATCAGCGGCACGTGCCAGCGGGCTGCCGGGTAGAACAGGGTGTCGATGCTGGTGTAGTTGACCAGGATCACGTTCACGTCCATGGTGTCGAGGAACGCTGGGAGCGAGACAGAAGGCGAGTTAGTGACAGCGAGCACCACGTGAGACAAGAAGCTCCAAGCGCCTCCGACGGCCCCGGCCCCGCCCTGTCAGTTCTTTACCATCCTTTATATCGTGCACGCCGACCCCATCTGAAAGCCAGCCGTGAGTCACAATCTTGGTCGGGCGTCGGGGGTTGAAGTGCCGTAGTTTGGGCTTCTCAAAGTCGTAGATGTCCACGATCTCTGGGTCCGTGGGGTTCTGCCTGTACGAAAATAAAAACAAAAACACTATGATGAAAAACCCAAATTATTTGCAAAGGGAGAAACATATCTGCCGGCACAGAGGGCATACGCTATCGCAATACATTCGAGGAGTCGAACTGCTGCGCCCAGCTGCACCCGTTGTCTCAAGATCGGCACAAGATTACTGACAACGTAGAATGTTCTCGCCGGAGCGCATCGCGTAACACGCTATCGGCGACGATATAGCTTCGCAAAACGGAGAATTCTGGGAACAGCGGGGCTCCTGCTCGGCTTTGACAACGCTCAGCCCGTAGAAAATGAACTCCTCTTACCTGGTGAACAGCTTGAAGAAAATTCCGTCGCGGTAGATGTCGTCTTGTTCCGCGTCCTTGTCCTTCCGCGCGTAGCCCGGGACCTTGTCGGCGAAGGACCAGTCAGCCCACGAGAGGCCACGCCGGGCGCGGTCACCTCGGTCGATCGCGTGGCCTGCTGGAGGGAGGAGTTACAGAGCGTTGAAAGCAGTTGAATCTTTCTTACCCATCTCGTAACTGAAACAGGTGGTTGCAGGACTTTTCTACTACCAAATTTCACTTCTACAATGGCTACCAAGACATATCTATCGCTTAGTTCTCTACACTCAGAAAAGAATGCTTAGCTTCGCATAGCATAGCAATTTTTAGGCTGAAACCGCAAATTCTTCGTCAAGAATAATATGCTTGTTCCAAGCATAACTATGCAAGATTTAAGAATATTGTGCTTGAAGTGTAGCCACGCTTGCGCCAAGCTTCGTTCTGCTTGGAACAAGCATCATATACTTTGGTTTAAGAAATCCCTTCAAGAATCTTCATTCATTTAACGTACATTTTGCGTTAGTTCAAGAATTCATTTTTAGGAGTATATTTATCTTATCACTCGTATTAAAGCAAATATCGCGTTGGTCCGATGACGTTCATTGGCCTCTGCTTTTGTTGCATCCAGTTCCCAAACATCAAACACAAGTTATCAACTAGAACAAGTACAGAACCAAAGGCCTACATAAGCAAGAGAAAAGAAAAACAGTCCAAAAGAAGGTCGAGGTCAATAGTGTCAGCATCGGGCGAATAATCTTCAACAGCACCAGTGCACGTCCGGCCACTCGATATGCGCACAAATTGACACCCGCGTAAGTAGCTTATATGAACATTTCGTAAAATTTGGTAAAGCGAGAGACTACCTCAACACTACGCAGAGTTTCGAAACTGTGTGGCCAAACTACAGACCACAAAATTTTATTAAATCTGTTTCCCCGAATCCCGTGAAATACGTCTCGTAAACCCCTAATGGAGGACTGAAAAGTCTAGGCTCTCAAATATCTCGGGACAACCAAAAAGATATGTTAAAAGCGGTGCTCACCATCGCCATCGTAGATGCACACCAGCATCTGCAGCAGCAGCAGCAGCAGTGGCAGCGGCAGCGCACGCATGGCGGCGGACACCCTGTAAGACGAACAGCACAATAGGCACTGACGCTGTCAACACGAAAACGTACGTCCCGCGCTGTGGGTTCGGCACCAGACGGTCAGACAGATGTTCTCCTCATCAACTCTAAGACTTGGCCCTTGTTACCCCATTTCCTTTTATCGAGAGCTGCTTCTACATTGTTTCTTCAGGGGGCGATAGCGGACCCGCGCATGTTGGAGTGGGCGTGTGCCTGTTCATGTGGTCTATGACTATGATGACTATGATTCGGTAAGGTTATTTTTTCACCGATTTCCATATTATTCCACCGTTCTCCTTCCTGCGTAGTTTGGAGTGCGCATAACAACATTTCACTTGCAAACAGGGTAGTCCAAAATTCACGCCGAACGAAATGCATGTCGTGTTATGTGATGTGATGGCAATTTGATTTATCAGTGAAGTAGGGCAAACTAAACAATAGTCCTGATGTGATTAGTAAATCAGTCTTTCTTTATTGCCGTTTGATCTGTTTGACAATTTGATAAGATTAACATAATGGACAGCATCCTTGTGAAAAACAATTAGGGTGTCTCGTTAATCAAGTATTATCTCGCGCGCCAATCTTCTCAAGGTGAAGGTGAACTATCCGCAGAAAAAAGGGATAAGTCCTCCAATAAGTCATGAACTCTCTAGAAGAGAGATACAGTATACGGATACACGGCTTGTGAGTCACTCCTATGGACACTTACGCGTACGTATTCACACGTTACTTCTAATTATAGCGCAATTACAATAGTAATTATTAAAATAATACTAACGAACAATTACCAATAGAGAATGTTATTATCAATAGTATTGCATTGATTCACAGCCTCATCACGAGAAAGTACATTGTGTATCCTTGGGGAAATGTACAAGTTACACAGTTTTTGCCGTCCCTTGCGAAACGCAAAGAGACGCACAAAGAAGTGCGGTAACACGAAAACAAATCAGTCTCAGCCCGAGTCGAAGCGAAACACCAGTTTCATCGTCCACCTACAAGACCGCGCCACAGACGCACACTTCGATGCTGCAAGCCCGTAGAGACAATAATGCAAGTTGTGGGCGCTTCGCTCAGGGTCCTTATTCAGTCCCTACATTTACATCATTCATCGAAAAACATGCTACTCCACTCTGTTGCTCCGTTTATCAGAGATCGCCTGCTGACGTCTATTAACGGGCACAACACAACGGGGCCTCACAGTGCGACTGTCAGAAATCAGTAAACACAAGACTTGCATCGCATTCAGTGGGCCTATTTCAGATAGGGTACACTCAAACGTCAGGCATTTCTGCTCGCCGCAGCCGCAACTGTACGCGAGCGATAGCCTAGCTCCTGCTGCACGATGGGCTGCCTAGCCTGACGGCGCAGCGCTGTCTCTTGTGGGCGCTGGGTAACCCGAGCCCCTTATGGGGCTCTTCCGGGAGCTGGGGCCTCCTATCGCCGAGTAGCGTCTCTTCGCTTGGAACAGCCACTTCAGGTAGCGGCTATCGGTCAGAAGCCGGTATTCACGGACCCCACCAACCCCGCGTTCTCCGACGCCAGCCCGAAGGGTGATCCCGGTCGGGGCCGGCGCCGTCTGCAGACCATGTACAGGGCGATGAGGCAGGCCACCGCCAGCAGCGGCAGCAGCACCTGCGCGGCGCGCTCCAGCGACCGGACCGTGAACGTGGCGTGGTACGTCCCCTGCTTGACGTCGTCGGGAAACTCGGTCAGTGCCTGGAACCACAACAGAAATGAGACCTTACTTTTGTCTTTAAAATAATGATTGCTCGCACGCCTGAAGAAAATATAGGGTCAGAGTGGAGGAGAAAGAAACATTGGGGCGTACCGTTTCGAACCACAAGATGGGCATTATAATCTCATCGGGGAACGATTCCAGGTACGCGTTCAACATTGAGGCCTTTCGCACCATGACGTTAACTTGGAAACGGGTGGCAGCCCCGAGGTTGACACCCAGCTCCTGTCGGCAGCAAACACAACGGCGATGTAGGTCAACTTGGTTAGGATCTATGCATAGAAAAATGACAGTGTTGAGATGTTAGAAGCCGGGACGTACAGGGTGAACATCGAAGTACATCTCGTGCTCCTCCTTGACGGGGGCTGGGATGCCGTCGATGGCGGCGCGCAGCGCGGGGTCACCCAGGTAGAAGCGAGGATAGGATATGAAGGACGGCGAATCTGGGAAATAAGAGGACGCCGTTCAGCACTGCCATCGATGCAATCAGTCGCCACTGAACAGTAAGGAGACGCACCCATGAAGCAGGGGCCGTTGAGGAACACCCCGGACGGCAGCCTGGAGTACGAGGCCGTCGAGAAGCACGTGTTGTTGGGGTTGTCCTCGCCGTTGTCCAGGAAGTTGTCCGGGGGCCCGTACCGGAGCGCCGGGATGCCGTCCATCACCTGTAACGCAGGGGGCTTCATCTTTTCGGGAACAAAACTGAGACACCGATGCATTGGAAAGTTATGGCGGTGCACGTAGCGCCTAGTGTGTGGGCAACACTGACTCCTCGCATGCACGCGTGCCGTGCGGGCTGGCCTACCATCGCAGGCGTCCGTCGGTCCGTCGTTCTCTCACTCTCGCCGAGAATTCGGACGCACTACTTTATGGGGACTCGGACGCGAACTCACTGCCGATCAGACCCGCTCTCTACGAACGCTCACCGTGACCTCCTTCTTGAACTCGAGCGGGATGCGGCGGCAGATATCCGCGTTGACGACGTGCAAGGGCGCGCGCCGACGCACCAGGTCGACGGGGAAGAAGGTGCCCGCCGAGCCTTCGATGCTGTCGCACTCGCGCTGCCGCCACGCGCCCAGGTCGGGCCGCCCGTTCAGCTTCTCGATGACGTCCTGCCGCGTGTAGTCCTGCTGCCCGGTCTGCACCGTGTACACGTTGCTGCTCTGGCCCACGCGCTGCAACACAGTCGCAACACTTTTATGACAGCGACATCCCCGCCAGGAGACTGCCAAAACGATGTCGATTCGATATCGATTCGATATCGACAAATTCGAAGAAATCGATGTAATCCACTGTCGATTCGATATAGAAATTGTATCAAAAGTCGATTTTCTTTGTCGATTCGACAAATAATTGATGAAAAAATCGAGCTTTGACGAAATTTCGACACTATCGATATCGATTCGGTACAATTTTGACAGTCTCTTCCTGGCTGTTTTTCTCCCCCAAGAAATCATTCACTGGATCAGTCATTTTCGACATAGCTTATGCATGCGTCACGAAAACTACTCACCGACGCCAGCATGCCCAGCTTGGGCAGGGTTCCGCTGGTGGCCGTCTCCAGAGCCGCCTTCGCAACGCTGTAGAACGTGTCGTTGTAGCCGAACAGGTAGTCCCGGACAATGAGCTTGTTGAAGGCGGTGGCCCCGGTGGCCCAGACCGCGCTGCGTAGCCCCAGCTGCGCCACGTACGGCTCGTCGCGGACCCGGGCGATGGCGCACTGAAATAATAGCCAAGTTAATGAATTGAGAAAGAACGAAACAATACCACTGTCAGACGCGGAGTTCAGACCGCCCTGCTGTAGAAACGACATCGATTCGATGTCGACAGTTCCCGAAACTGGCACTGTCGATCATGATTCGACATTCGGGGAGCGCGTGTGGGACTGACCAGGAGCGGCAGGTTGGGCACCATCACGACGTCCTCCTCAGAGCCAACAGACTGCTTTGGCAGGAACGTGAAGGTCCGCTTTTCGCTGTAGGACATGGTGCCGTTGGCGTGGAACTGGACGTTCACGTGCTCCAGGTTCTCCCTGCGGCGGGCACGGTACACAGCTCGTACAGGGTGCTCCGGACAACAGTTTGGAAGCGTTTGGCTGCCTGCTTACGCGTAGGTGTAGGGGCCGAGCTCCTTGACGGCTAGGCGGGCGGCGTTGCCGGCTATGAAGTCCTGGGCGTTGGTGTAGTTATACAGGTACATCTTGGTCGTCGGGCCGAACGGGGGCGACATCCAGGCCTGGACGAACTCGCTGCCCTCGGTGTACATCATGTTCTGGACAAAGAGACAGGTACACGGAGAGAAACGGTTAGTGGTCGCAACTCGTTTTTGGTTGATTTTCAGACAAGCACTAAATTTTGGTTCTAATTGCTAAAATTTGGTTACCAACAAAAAAGTACATCAAGGGCACAAAACTAATTTTTCCCCTGCCTTTTGCTCCTTTGCGAACCGATTCGTAGGTACAACTAAAAATTAGTCCCCCCGACCAAATTTTAGTGACCCAAAATTCACTGCTTGACCGGAAATCAATTTAAATATCAGCTGCGGCCACTAATCTATTTTGTCCGTGCGGTCAAGGCTGACATTTTGGGGAGGGGGTGCTCTCGCTTACCGAGTGGATCATCTCCTCGTAGGCAGAGGTGAACCAGAGGAGGTAGGTCCCGGTCAGGGAGGCGGTCAGCAGCAGGCTCGCTACGCACGCTGCAACACGGAGCCAAGTTATCACCTCGTCCCGCCCACACCAGCCGCCGACTCAAAGCCACCACTCAAGCTTGTTCTCTTGCTTGTGAAGATGAGAGGAGACGTTCAGGGAAACACGTATTGAGGATACGTCGTAAAGGACGACCCAAGACACATAGAGCGCCTGCCAGGTAGGCAACACCGACTCCCGCATGCACGCGTGTCGTGCGGGCTGGCCTACCCTAGCATTCGCAGGCGCTCGGCGTCGAGGTATCGGAGGAAAAGGTCGACATCCCTTAGTGGAGTCATCAATAGAATAAAGACGACTTGGCGAGTCTATAAGAAGCTCACGGATGCGATGCACATATGACAACAAACGTGTCGTTTTCTATCTCGTATACGTACGTAGTCCACCCGGAATTTCACAATCGCGCTCGGCCGACAACTATAGCCTTTTCCACGCTATCAGTAGAGTCGCGTGAGTGCTGAACGTGTCTGGAATACAACAAGTTGTGATTCCTCACTACCCCACGCGTCGCTTCCCTGTCCTGACCGAGCGCAGGGCAGCAGGTATGGCAATATCAGGTGCAGGGGTGCCCAGGCACCGAGCCTGCACCGGCTGCGCACTCGACTAGATTTATGTGATTGTTAAAATTAATCGCAGTCGGCCAGTTATCAAAATCATGGAAAGTGCATTCAATTCAAGAGTTCGTCATCCAGTATCAGAAATCACACCGATGAATCGAAATCGACCGATTAATCGAACCGGGCCACATATTGCTGTAGTGATAACGTTCAAAATAAGTAGCTTCACCGTGATTTTTCAAAACTGAAGACTTTTTCCTGCATTTTTGCGTTGTTTTGTTTTTTGATGTAAAAAATAGTGTTCAAGTCACATAAGGAAGAGAGGAAATGGTTCGCGATGGGTTTCAGTTTTGGATTTGCGCGCTAAGCGATCATTATAAACATTCTCGATTACTACAATCGAATTCGACTGTTTAAAAATTCGTCGCCGATTACTACAATAATCGGTATGAACTTTCGATTAATCGATGATCGCACAGCCCTGCACGCGACTCACCGCAGGCGGCGCGGGTGGGCGTCCATGCTGGGCGCGCGCTGTCCCCGCTGATCTTGTAGTGGATCTCGGGCCAGGGCGCCGTCTTGACTGTCCTCACCGGCATGGCGACCGTCCGCAGCTGCTGGCGACACACAACCACCCGTCCGCTATAAATACGGCCCCTTGTGCCTGCCGCCGGCGTCGTTGTGGTGACGGTGGCGGTGGTGCTGCTGGGCCCCCCGGCCCCCAGCCCCCGGCCCCCAGCCCCCGGCCCCCAGCCCCCGGCCCGCAGCCCCCGGCACCCCGCGGGCCGCCGACGGGGGAGTCTCGATCGACGCGTCGTCGCGCGCACTGCGTTTCCGATCGCGCCCACGTTTCGGGGAAAAGTCAGACGCAGGCGTCGAACAGCGCGCCGGCGATGAATGCATGATCGTTCGCCCCATGCGTCATTAAACCGGCAGCATTGTATGTGCCCGCCGGGGACTCCGGGTCCGCGGGGGGGCGCCGTCGTCCTTCCCCCTCCCGGGGCGCGCGCTCCGAGGCACCGCAGGCACCGCAGGCACCACAGCAGGTTGATGACTTCCCCGTTAGTCCCTTTCGCAGATAAATCCACATCGATAATGTGTAACTGTGAATGCGGGTGGGATCCACGCCAAGACCTGCCATGGATGCTAAAATTCTGTCAACGGCGCACCATTGTTTGAGAGAAAAGACTCAGCTAGATTTTTTCTGTACCGCTAAGTTCGATTTGCGAGACATGTTGAGCTGGTCCAGGTCAAACAATTAACACCTGCGCTGAAAAGAATTAGCTAACTACATGTCTTTTGTAAAAATAAAATATAAAAAATAACTGGGGTTTCCTGCAGCTACTGAGTAGCCACAGTTCATTCCCAACTACAGTTCACGCCGTCCAACAGTATCAAGGGATATCGCGCTGTGAAAACTATTAACGCTTCGACCGGAGTCGAACCCGGATCATTATCCAGCGGAGTCCAGCACGCAAGCCACTGAGCCACCGCAGGTCAGTCTCTCATACCATGCGATGGCTCGGACTAGCAGCGCTGTGTCTTATTGGCACAGATCGAGCCGGTGCTACAGGAGGTTTGCATCTGATTTGCTATTGATTGACTAGCACCTAGGTTAATTTAATTAACTGCACCATGCAAAAAAACAGACCAGCTCTTATCATATAAAGCTAAACTCAAAATCGGACTTTAGCTAATTTGAAGGCGAACTCAGCAAAATGGCGTTGCAAAACAGTTAATATTTTTGTACCACAGCTGAACCCATGCCAGCAAAAAATAAGTACCGGTCTGACTTTCCCGAGTCCGGGCCCCGCCTGCGCAGACACAACAGCGAATAATTGCGGCATTATCGATACTCATGAGAAAGGTCGATATATCCATCGGACTTAAACCAGCACTCTGAGGCTAACGAAAATGGAGTACTTACCCACCCACCCAGGAAGATAGCGACACAAAAGTGATACGAACCGTGAGGTCTGCCGAGTGAGCTGGCTTTCTTACTAGGTTTTATGACTATGGCATGGCACGAAGTTGTAGGAAAAACGTGTGAAGACGGACCTAACTAAAATCAAGTAATTATACTACTGTCGTAATTTGAATGCATTGCCGCATGTAGTGTTTCTAAGAGCGTCGGAGAACGTGCACTTCATCCACCCATTGCACAGAGCCACTAACTAATTCGCCCGCGACAATTTTATGTAGCCATATTTACTTGGCCATCCAAAGCCATTACCACCGTCGCAGGATGGTAGGGTGTATCTAGGAGCACTGGCAAAAACTTCCTGGAAAGAAGCTCTTCTTCTGTGTTTTGTCTCGCGGTGTGTGCGGAGTAGCAGCTCAGCAGTAACGAAGGAGACCCGCACAGTGCGCAAACACAACACTGACGATCGTTCAAAAACGTGAGGGCGCTAACCGAGCCGCGCTAATTGAATGTCTGCGACTGCCTATATATGGCCTCGCCGACACACTGTTATTCATCTATCTTTGCAGTTTTGCAGTAAACACCAGGAAAATGAAACTTTTGTACAGCCGCGTTTACATGATGAAATTTTCCGGCTATTACGAAAGAAATTAAAGAAGGAGAGGTCAGGGTTCGCATACGTGTGCGTGTGTCGCCGTTTCGCACAATTCTGCGTTCTCTGAGTGTCAGAGTGTGACGGACAAAGGGGACCGAAACCTCGCCTTTCTTCTCTGAGATAGCGCAGACACGAGCACTGGGTACGACACCAGTGCCGGGCGAGTTCTTCGTCCCGCGGCCAGGCGCTGCTGCCGCCGCTGCTGCCGCCGCTGCTGCCGCCGCTGCTGCCGCCGCTGCTGCCGCCGCTGCTGCCGCCGCTGCTGCCGCCGCTGCTGCCGCCGCTGCTGCCGCCGCTGCTGCTCCCGCTGCTGCCGCCGCTGCTGCCGCCGCTGCTGCCGCCGCTGCTGCCGCCGCTGCTGCCGCCGCTGCTGCCGCCGCTGCTGCCGCCGCTGCTGCCGCCGCTGCCCTATGCAAAACGCATGCACGGATGTCGTATTCAGGATGTGGACTGGCCCGAAACAGAGCTGCACAACTCGAGCGCAGGCCACCGTCCGTTGTGCTCGACTTGGACAGTGGTTCTGCTTCCTTTCTCCACCGCACACGGGAAAGGGATTTTTCGTTTCGACTAAAAACAGTACTTTGAAACCCTTGTTGTTCCTAAGGTGTGAGATGATGGTGGTAAATACGGTAAGTGCGACAGATAATAGACAGAAGTCGTGTAGCTGTTGAACGGGGATTCACCAACTTGGAGCTCAGAACGAGCTGTTTACTAACACCGGGTGACATAACGTGTTGTCCGGTGCTCGAAACTCAAGTCCGTTCCGCGCAGCACATCCTTCTGAACCACTCGCATGGTACAAAAACAGCAGCCGCACCGTTTTGGGATTTCCCGACGTTCTATGAGCCCGAGGCCTTTTCGCACCTCGGATCCGATGAAACCAACGCGGTCCACTGCCAACCGAACGTAAGTTAACTGGGGGTACCTCCAATTTCGCTCCTGTATTTTCTTGGGTCAATTATGGAAATGGTGACACACATTGACAACCCACCATGATACTGTCAAAGCAAACGCGAGGATGCCAGCACAGGTGAGTCCGAATCCCGCATTCCATGTTGAGGATGGAAGTGTTTTGACCGTGGGCCGGCCGCCCAGTACAGTAGGAGGCCACGTTTATCCCGCCGACTAGATTTGGTGCGGCTAAAATTCGCACCATATATCGTAGGCTCACACCACTACGCCATGATACTGTCGAACGAATACCGCCAATAAGTCTTCCACAGATTTCCCTAACCTAACCACGCTCCAAAGTTCTTACACTTATCCGTCCGGCTCAGGACCAAGGCGCACTAACTCGGGGACACGGCTGGAAGGTGCTGCAGCAGTGAAGCACCGCCCTGCGTGCGGACCAGCACATGCGCACGTCTCCTGTGATGCTCCTCCGCTGACTTGACGAGGAACGGGTGTTGAGTCGAGTTTTCGTGGTCAGAACTCTTTCTGGACGGCCGCCGGGTCGGCGTCGCGTCGCGTCGTGGCGCGTGCGAAGCGGCTAACCGACTCTGACCCGTACTGCGGTCAGTTGGCCGGCGAGCGGCCCCACGCCACGCCGGACCACGCGCCGCCACGCCGCGCCACGCGCCGCTACGCGCCGAGAGCCACACGGTGTGGCACATCAACAACAGCAGCCGCACGCGCAATAAGAGCATTTCAGCAATGGCTGCTGCTGGAAAAAAAAAAACAAATTTGAGTGAACGCTGCATAGGATATTCCACAATAGAGTACTCCGGAAAAGCCCGAAACGGAAGTAAGAAGTCGCGTGATTTTTGAAGGGCAGTGGGATTTCGTGTAATCGATTTCTCATACTTCCCCTGCATTCTTCTTCGTTTTCGACTTCTCACTTCCGTTTCGGGCTTCTCCGCGGAGACCCAAACGCATTTGCCTATGGCAATACGTAAACTAATTAAAAAAAGTTTTAAAATGTTAATGTGTCTCCAAATAACTGCTCAGAACTGTCCAAATAAAGACGTAGGGAGATTAATATTATTTTGCGAAAGGTACTGACCCATCGAAGTAAGCAGCTCGTCTTCGTCACTGTACCACACTGCACGTCTGTCACGCCATATTCTGTGTGTATCTGTGCTCCGATAGCATCACGGCGGGAAAACGACTCACTCCAGGCACAGATTATTGAAAAAAGTTTCCAGGTCAAGTTCCAGGTCCACTAACCATTCTGAAGGGCAGCCAAAATGACATCACAAACCATTTGCGTCAGGGTTTTCACCATTTTGGTTGATATGAGGTCTCGGGTATTTTCGTTGGTACCGTTGCGCCATAGGGAAATATTACCTTCCGAAATACCGCATATACCGTTCTCCACGGGATGATTACTTTTTCCTGCCCACGTGGAATCTGCTTCTGTCGGCCCAGTCAAGTTGTGACTCATTGTGGCTGGGGTCACAGGTTAACGACTTCCAGAAAAAAACTGAACTTGTCTTGGGGCTCTCGAGGCGCCTTACTATTGTTTAGAGCGCACGAGTTGGCACGTCACGGATAGACCACCCACTCGTTAAAGGAGTGAAATATTACGGTTTGTGGGGTAGCTCCTATCATGTTTGATAAGCATCCATCGGATCTCGTCCTGCCGAGCAATTTGAAAATCGCGACGTGTAGAGCGTGATGAAGGTTATGGGAAGCATTTCGGGAATGCTTAAGACAAATCAGGTTTTAGTTTCGCGATAACAGAGCAAGTGTAATTTATTATCACAAAATATTTCTTTATTCTCTAAAGTAACAATAGTCGAGTCGCCCACTCTAGGTACACCTTATCTAGGTAATGACTAGTAAACTGTGATCAGAAAGTCGAGATTCTTCGGGATCACATGAACATCGGGGCCAGGAGTTGCATTTTTTTGGGTGTAAATCTCTGCTTGATGAACTAGTCGTCTTCACCTTTGCCCCTCTTTGGCATGATCCAGACCAGCCCCGAACATACTAGTGGAAAAAAAAGAAGAAATGTAATTAGATAAAGTATGCAGAGGACTTTAAGAACGCTTCCAGATAACCTACGGGCGAGGCAGGCCGTGATGTAGATGAAGAGCGCCTCGCACGAGACGCTGAGCAGGAAGGGGAGGAGGATGTTCCCGGAGAGGGAGGCCGCCCGGCCCGAGAGGATCGTCAGACTCACGGACAACCCCCTGGCAACACCACACGTCGGACTCAAGATTCCGTACAGACTGGCAGTTAGATCACACCCGAGTAACCGGTGATCCGGGAAGATCACCTGGGACAGCACTGACCTGAGTGACGTCGGGAAAAGGTTGACGGTGCACGAGGAGACGGCAGTGAGTCCAATGGACACTGCAGGCGTGAAGAGCGACAAGAGGCCCATCAGCATGTCCGAGCTGGTGGCCCAAATCATGGCGGCCGCGATCAGCACCGCCGTCGGGTAGCTGATCACTGCAGAGCGGGCACAGCACACTTTGTCAACAAGTAGTGGGCTCTTGGCATTGAATGGTCTGGCAATGCCTTCAGCACGCGAGGCCGTTGGGATGCCTACCTTCACGGCGCACGCCCCAGTCCCTACTTACGCAGCAGTGGCCTGTTGCCGAACCGCTTGGAGGCCCAGGCGGAGATGAGGAAGCCAGCGGTGGCCACGGACCCGATGACGATCGACCGGACGTAGACGCCGCCGCTGACGACGGCGGTGCAGTCGGAGGCGACGGCAGTGTCGCTGGTGGCGTCCAGGACCTGGTCCAGGACCTTGTGACGGCCCATGACGGCCGAGATCATCTGGCAGACGGTGGTGGCCGCCGGTTCGGACGGTAGCGCGGACGCCTCGTACTCCTCGATCAGTGCGAAGATGGTCGGCGTCCACAGGCGCAGAGAGTTCATGCTGTCCAGGTGCGCGGGTCACAAAATACGGTTATTTACAACGCCTCGTGAGGAAAGGAAGCGGAGACTAAAGAATCAAGCTACATCGTACCATATCATAACGTTGACCTGGATGGTGATGATGATGAGCATCCTGAAGAGGTGCGGCTTGCGGAAGAGCGGCCCGAACTGGTCGATGGCTTTCCGCAGCCGAGAAGTTTCTCTTCCACCCAAGGGCTGCGGCGGCTTCTCCAGGTACCTCACCTATTAGATTCACACACAACAGCAGTATGTGAGGGGCGATCGAGTTAGTTTGCCGTATGACACGTGACTGCTAAAACGAGGCACGGGTTGGCACGCATGCCACGCGTACCGTACCGGATACGCCTCGGACGCGTTGCCCGTGTTGGTGGCGTAGATGCTGCGGAAGACTTGCAGCGCCTCGAACTCCCGGCCCTGGCTCATGAGGAACTTGGGGGACTCGGGCAGCCAGAGACAGCACAGGCCGGACATCGCGGAGGGCAGCGCGCAGACCAGGAAAAACAGCCGCCACGACGCTATCACCATCCCGTCGAGCGGCAGCAGCCCGTATGCCAACACTGGAAGGTACGGTACTCGTGCAATATGCCGTACGCTACGGAAAATATGCAAAATATGGTTCTGCAGAGTAAGGAACTGCACACGACACTTACCCGGCTGCACGATCTGGCTGAAGGCGAAGCCCAGGCCGCAGGCCATGATGGCCATGGTGCGGTGCTTGTCATCGTGGACCTCGGCCAGGTAGGCGTAGAGCACGGAGTTGGGACCCGAAATACTAAAACACAGTCATTTGAAGATACACACGTGGCGTGTTAGGCGGTACTCACGACCCCTCACCTCTACCTACATGGCGCCCGCGAGGACCTTGAGTACAAGCAGCTGCCAGTACGCGTGGGCGAAGCTGCAGGCGATGCTGACGACGAAGTCCATGAAGAAGCACCACATGATGATCTTGCGGCGGCCGAACATGTCAGACAGGCCGCCCCAGATCAGGCCGAACATCAGGTTGCCTGTGCACACATCAGTCCACATGTATTGCTGAGATCAATTTGCACGTATCTCCCATAATAAGCAGATATCACTGATAGAAAACGAACTCCGACAAGGCACTCACCGAGGTAGGTGGCCCCGTTGAGGGTACCCTTCTCGACGTCTCCCAGCTGCAGGTCGCACTCGGCGCTGGGGAGGACGAACGCCATGGACCCGGAGCTAAACAGCTGGCTGAGCGTCATGGGAACCAGGGACAGCAGCACCAAGTAGTGGAACCGGCCGAATCCTGGCAACGGAGTGTTGATTGTGAAGCTTAGCTACATGATAGGTGCCCTGGCCAACAGCAACTAGTGACACAGGCCATGGCGATGTAGCAAGAACTTCAGTTTATTGTGATGTTGGTTTCTGCACCTACCGCAAGCCACGATAGCTGTTTCGTAGGTGGCCGGTGCATCCTGGCCGGCCTTATCTGTACGAACCAAAAGCGGAAAAAAAATCACTCCTGGTCTTTCAATAAGTTAAAAATAGACGACTACATTTTGAATACCCCTAAAATCTCAAGATGGGAAATTCCGGCAACATCTCAGATCGTCATCTTAATAATCGGTAGCGAGAGGCATCTCACGACAACCCCTGTAATCCCGAGAAGCAAGGAGAGACTCTCACTCTTTTATTCTGCACCCGATTCGTCTCCGAAGGAAAAAAAAAGGTCGGTCTCCTGCTACGCTTTAATCAATGATGGACAGTTCATCCGGGGACGACACTACTTGCTGGGAGCGTGGAATCGCGAGCTAGCGCGTAGCGTCTATGGTGCGCCGTGTTATGGAAGGCTCTTCTTGCTGTCGTGAGTCTGCCTCTGCCTCCTCCCCTTTTTTTCTTCCACTCTGTCATTTCCATTGTTATTTGGAAAACATAAGGTATGTCTGGTGTGCTTTGTGTGTTGCCGTCGCTCCACATTGCCACCCACGCGGCGATCTGTCTAAATTAGCAGTGCTCCTCTATGCGATAAGGTAGGCACACAAAGAAAGGTGAGTTGGGAAAGACCGAAAGAATAAGGAGGGAGGGCCGTTAATGCTGCTGCCGCTGCTGCCGCTACCGCACGTCACGTTCCTAACTCGTAAACAACTACCACCCGCCTCGGAGGATTATTCCGTTCGCGGAGTTGAGCACACTTTGGTGTGGGTGGATCTCAAAACGGTCATGTTAGCTTCAGATCTGTTTTCCGAGGAAAGGCAACTGGCTACGAATCGTCGCCATCATGCGTTGCATAAGGGAACACATGTAACATATGCGCTTAACAAGTAACGTATGTAGGCATATTGTGAATTCGAAACATTTCTTTCGTGGGACTGATTTTCTACATCTACATCAAAACTTTAGATAAGCATATGACAATCAGCGTAACCTGGCATTTCACATTGTTCACCCGGTTTGACTTGCCTTCACCCCGTATCCAGAAACAAAGAGGGAAGCGGGATATAAGATAACGCACGTCGTTGTCTTTCATTCCATGCCACACAGTTCCTCGTTTCAAAGGCCTTCCCTAAACTTGTCTTGTTATCCAGCTCGCCCAGAAAAGGGTTAATATGACTCTGGAAGTTTTTGGAAAACTTGAAGGCTGCTGTGAAACACATCGCGTAGTGCGTGTTATGGAACCCTCCCCGGAAGTGGTGCTCCGACATCTGCAGCGATATCTGCCAGTCATGCTGGCCATGCTGGCCGCGTAGGAGTCAACGGCCGGTGCTGCTCTCGGCTGCTCCAGGCGGAGCGACAAGGGCTGAACCCTCATGGCGCCTCACAGTCTCGTCTAGCGTTTCATGCCAGATTTGGAACCACTAAGCGAATTACTCAAATACGATTTTCCCTAGACTTGCTGTCTTGCAACTATTCACGAACCTCTCTTTTCTCCTGCGATGCCATTCTTGAGGTCTATGGTGACTAGGGTGGCCGCGCTCCCCTTGGCGGCGATGGTGGTCGTCCCGGTGGCCGCAGTCTCCATGGTAGTGATGGTGGCGGTGTTCCGTCCTGGTGGCGCCCTGCGCCCGCCCTGGCGCTTGAATGATCCCTACGCGCGTCGGCCGCACGACTCCGACTGCGTCCGGGGTGCGCTGCGAACGCAGCCCTCAGATATGAGATAGGTCAACGCGGCTCCTGCTGGCAGCTCCCCGCTGCGTGACGTGTGGAAATACAATCTGCGGGGGAGCATCCCTGCTGCAGGTGCCGATCGTGACCTGGGAAGGCGGTCAGTATGTTCAAACCGACGAATTTGGACTGTCATTGGGGGTTCTTTTGTGTACAGAGGAATTTATCAGAACGTTTCATGACGCATCGTCGCGTTTCGGGCATGACTTGCATGACGACACGCTAATAATATTACTATGACATACTCCTGGCTTCGTGTTACACTTACACTAGTGACGTTGCTTTGGTCCATGATAACTCGCCGATTACTATGATCACCAGCACTGATCGATCAACTATGAATGCGATTGATCTTCTCCGATTTCGACCGATTACCAGACACCTGACGGCGTCCCTGAGAGGCCCTCGCACCACATTGTACTCGCACTCATTTTACTCGTGCTTTTCCTTTTGTGCGTTGTGCTTCCCTGGCAACCCGAACCGAGCTGGCAGTTCGTCTTCGCGTGGCGCCGGTCGGCTCCGCTTGCTCTTGTCCTTTTAGTCCCGTGACGTCACCACCGCGGCGTGAGTCATCACCGCACCCCGCCTCGGGCCCTCCGCGGCACGGCGTAGGGCAGCGTGAGGCCAGGCGGACTCTGTGCACATATTTTCGTGCACTTCCAGCGCTCTGCCCAGCGGAGTGTCCGCGCCTGTGACGTCACACGGCGGCCACTTGTGCTCTACACCGCCGACGACAAAGAAAGCAATTATCTCCGCGGTATGGTCGGCAGGCAGCGCCGCGGTGCGGCCGGGCTGCGTACCGACTGGCCGCCCGCACCCAACACTGTCCCGAAAGTGCGACACGCGGCGCTTCACTAAATTTGCAATACGCGTCTATGTACAACCATTTATTTCTCATCAATATATTACAAAATAAATATAGGTGTATAAAAACAACTCTTCACTGTGGACGTCGTCGAGTCCCTCCCCTCCGTTTGTGGTGGTGCAGTCTGAGGGCCTTAGGGCGCATGCGTTAAGCGGCTCTCCTCAGCAGCTCCGGGTTGGGGCTCCTCTGACATCTTCTGGAAGCAAAACGGAAAGGCGAACGGTGAGCCAGTGTGCGGTGCAACGGGAAGCAAGACGACAGGTAATTATTAGTATCGGTAAGTATTAAGTAATTGTTATTATTAGCAAATTTTTATCGTCACCCGTCCCCTCACCAGCAGCCCCAGCTGCGTCCGCCTCCGCTTCCTCCTCTTCCACTTCACTCTCGGTGCAGAGCATCCTCGACGACTCCTCGGGAGCTGATGACGGCGTCCCCGAGGTCCCCGACGGCGCCCCCACGACGCTGAGCTCGCCGTTCTCCAGGACCTGGAAGAGCGCCGAGTAGCGGGGCGCCTTCTCGGCCACCTCGTCGTAGCTCGGTGGCGAGTCCTCGTGCTGCTGCTGCTGCTGCTGCAGGACAAGCAGTGACAGCACGCTGTGACGGGAACTCACAATAGCTACTTAACGCCAACCAGTCGCCAACATCTGGTACCGGCATGCTTGGTTCTGGGATAGAAGTTTCCAACGAGATTTTACAACGGAAGTTGAAGAACAAACACACTTCCGTATCAGAAACGATCGAGGCCAGGTATAAGAAACTTCAATTGCGTTTTCAGCGAACTGGAGGGTTAGTTCCCATTTTTGGCGGGGCCCTTGTGCGTCAATATTTCTCATACCTGCCCTCGAGAGTATCTGGAAGTGTCTTTGATCTTGAAGCTACCGCTTGTGAGCCTCGCTGGAAAGCTCTATTGAGTATGGAGGATGTACTCCTGTCCCCGAGGTCGCAGCCTCCCTTCCGCCTCGGTGTCCCCGCCGACAGCCGAGCGGGGTAGTGGCCTGTGCTGGCGCTAGCTGCCGCCGGCGGGAGCCCGCGGGCACGCTGCCAGCCACGCTGCCGGCCACGCGCGCACACACTTGACGACGCACGCGTCAACACTTCGCACACTGTTGATTTTCTTGGAGCGACGCTTCTACTTCTCGCGCTCTTAGGAGAGCGACATTTCTCCCCATTCCGTTCGCAATCAAACAGAGCGACGCTTGACATCGGTCGCTGCACATAATCGGCGTGCGCCGCTCTTGCACCGCAACTCGTCGCAAAATCTTTGACGAGAAAGACGTCGCAGCTACTTACGAAAATTACGGCGGAATTAGTCGTACGTGACTCTGATTTTGTGAATCACAGCAACAGTTAAACTAGTCGTGAAAACGCGTATGTGAAGAATGCGGATGCACGCCATCCCCCTGTTACACGCACGGCTCTAAAAAAAAAAAAAAAAGCTTACGGGAAATCCAACTAACTTATTTCACAATATCGACTTACTCCGCAAATTCAACGTTTACTCCCCCTCAGGTACTGTTCTCTCGCTTGCGCGCGTCGAGGTGTGAGCGGACCTTCGTGCGGCACCCCGTTATGGCGCGGCCGGACACGGAGCGGAACACCCTTCGCCTGTCCACGCGGCTCGCCTGGGCGCGGCGGCTGTATCGTGAATGCTAAAAAGCTGCATAAACGCGGCATATTGATGGCTGGCGAACCTTGATAGGCGTGCGAGCGTGCGAGGGATGATGGGAACGATGTTGTTATCGTCATGTTTATGACAGATCCCAGGATGATTTCGCATTAAGAAGACGCTGAAGTGCGCGAGTACTCCGGAGGAGCCCAGAACAAAAGTAAGAACTCGTGACGAAGAAGGAGAATGCAGGAGAAGGATGAGACATAAAGTATTCGGATACCCCACTACTGCACTTCAAAACGAACGCGATTTCTCAAAAAAAATATCCAGGGTTCGTTACGACTTCTAACTTCCGATTTGAGCTTCTGCGGAGTACTATATTAGGAAAGCGCTGCCTTCTCTATAAGGAAGAAACGTCCTGGGAACCGATAAGGTGTTCCTTTTCGTTAAAAGAGAGGTTTAAATAACTCCCGCGCTTGTGGCGCCGAGACAGAATGCGGTCTCGGTCGGACGGTCTCGAACAGGCTGGCCCGGCCGCCCGGCCGGCCTGGGTAGGCACAGTGACTCGGCACCCGCGTTCCCCACGGGGCAGTACGCGGGCGTGATAATACAATGCGACTTGGGACGGGACAGAGACGCGTCGCGGCGAGTCAGGTCACCGGAACCACTCCCAGTCACGTCCGCCATTTATTTTTTCCAACTTTTCTTACTGGGTTTTTGACCATGTTCGCCCTAGACAATGAACGCAGTACGTCTCAGCGACGGTCCGTCAACCATCGTCCACTGTCTAATAGTCCACGGTCAGGGCCTTGGCAGCCCTGGCAGCCCTGGCACTGGCTCACCAGTCAGGTCCCGGGGCCACAGAGCCCCGCCTGGGCACGGCCCGCACGGCCACCGCCTGCGAGCGCCAGGGTAGGCCAGCCCGCCAGTCACACACGCATGGAAAGGCCGCGGTTGCCTATCCAGCAGGCGCTCATTGGTGCCGAAACTGGCTAGTAAACAGGCTAGCCGGACAGGCGGTCCGTGTCCTCCATGGAGGTGGCCGGAGTAGAAGGCGAATGCGTTTGGTGGGCTGAGCACGTGGAGGTGCATGTGAGCCCACTCCGCACTCCGCCTGTCTCGGCTCGGCCCGCTCTTACGGCACAGTGGATCACCCGGCATGTGTCACCCTCGCGGAGGCGCGTGCCCAGGGTGGGGGGGGGGGGGCTCCAAGACCGGGGTAGGCAACCCGGAAAACAAACCGCCTGAATATAGGCAAAAGGCCCCCCCCCCCCCCCCCCCCCCTTCCCAGAGTCAAGTCTAGTTACGCGCCTGCCCTCGCTGCCTCTCCTCTTCCCTGGTGCGCGACACGTCTGGATTAGCTTCACAGTAGTCTCAATAAGGAAACGTAGAGGGTATAGCGGAGCGAATCAGCCGTGGCTGCCGGCCGAACTCGCCTTATCTGGCTCACTCCAGTAACTGTCAGGGGGAAGGGGGGAGGGATGACGAATTCGTTGTTTGGTCCGCCGATGTCATCAAAGAGCTCGTGCTGTGCTATCTGTGACCGCCCCCCGGAATGTAGGTCGGCTCGGGGTCACAAACACACGTGGCACAACTGGGGCACCTGCGGCAGCGGGGGCACCCACTATCACCTCACCTTGGCGAGTCGCTTCTGCCGCTGGTACACGTCCATGATCTTGAGCATCATGAAGGCGGGGCCCACGACCAGCATGACGCCGCCCACCGTCACCATGACGACGGCGGTAGCAGCCCCCGTGCTGGCCGTCTTGGTGGTCCCGGCGCCGCCCTCGGGGACTTCACCGACGGGTGCCGGCGCCAACCAGGACGGCGGCCTCGGCGGCGGCTGCATCGGCAGGAAGGAGGACCAGCCCCTCTTGAGGACGTCGCGTGCGCTGTCCTCCGCAGCGTCGCCTTCGGCGCCATCGTCTTCGTCTGGATCCTCGTCGGGGTCCTCTGTCACGGCCAAGATGCCGACGTCGTCCGCCGGTTCCGTCCAGGCGGCGGCGGTGGTGGTCGACAGGCCGCCGCCATCGTTACGGTACTGCAGCGTCCACACGACGGACGACGCCGTGGTCGAGGAGGCAACCGCCGCATCCCGGCGCTTCAGGTTGACGACGCCGCGGTGCATGAGCAGCGCGCCCACCAGGCACCACGCCGCCATCTGCACGCCCACGATGGCCAGCCCCACGCAGTGGCGGGCAGAGCGGCGCTGCCGCCACGGCGGCCGCGGCCTCCCGGGCGTTGGCCCGGCCCCGGCGTGCTCCTCCTCGTCCTCCTCGCGGATGCAGGCCGGCATGGCACGCGGCGGAGCCCCGGCCCCCGCGGCCCCAGCTGATGCCTGGCGGCGCTCAGGCCATTGGTAGGCCAGCCAGGTGTACGTGGTGCACATGCCGAGCGTGCCGGCAGGGCCGCGAGCGCAGGAGCAGGGCCTTGGGCAGGGCCTTCGGCAGGGCCTTGGGGAGGAGCAGGGCCTTGGGCAGGGCCTTCGGCAGGGCCTTCGGCAGGGCCTTGGGGAGGAGCAGGGCCTTGGGCAGGGCCTTCGGCAGGGCCTTGGGCAGGGCCTTCGGCAGGGCCTTGGGCAGGGCCTTGGGGAGGAGCAGGGCCTTGGGCAGGGCCTTCGGCAGGGCCTTGGGCAGGGCCTTCGGCAGGGCCTTCGGCAGGGCCTTCGGCAGGGCCTTGGGCAGGGCCCACGCCCGGTGCATCCCCAGCGCGCGCGCCGTGCCCGTCGTGCACCGTACTACACCACCCGAGCCTGGGCCTGAGCCTGAGCACGGCTGCTGGCGCTGCTGGTGGACGAGCGCTACGCGGCCGCCGGCATCCTCGCTGAGTCACGGACTGTTGGTGGACTCGGAGTATGGCCCGGCCCGCCCCGGCCCGCCCCGGCAGGATCAGGACCCCAGACCTCAGACCGTCGTCTTTGCAAGTGGGCGTGGCGGGGCGAGGCGGGGGGGGTGCTGGGCGTATCTGTCGTGTCGTGTGTACTGGCCAGGGCCTTGCCGCCGGGCCTTGCCGCCGGGCCTTGCCGCCGGGCCTTGCCGGCCGAGCCGTTAATTGGCAGTAACTGCTGGACGTCGGCTGCACGGCCTGCAGACAGGGGCAGGGCAGCAGGGCGGCGGACCCCGCTTCGGACACCCTCCTCGAAGGACTACGACGACGACCACCGCGACGACCCGACCCGACCGACGGCGGTGACGGAGGCTGCTCTGGGGCTTGCAGGGCCTCCAGCGGGGCTGACGACTCGAGCTGCAGAGGTCGTACCGCACCGCGCCGCACCGCACTGCACCGTACCGCTCCGCACCGCACCGCGCGCTCGCCGTACCGTCCACTGGCGAGTACAGCGAGGCACACTGGTCCGTCGCACGCCGGACCGGACGGCGAGAGCCGCGGGCCGCGGGTCCCGGCGGGGCCGATGAGTAGGTGCCATCTCCCCACTCTTACCCCCTCCCCTCCCCTCACCCCTCAGTGCGCACCGAGGGAAGGCCGGCCTGGGCCAGCCCACACAGCAAAAGTCTAAGGACACTTGTTTCTGGCCACCTCCCGCAACGGACAAGTCGTTGGTGACTACAACCAGAATTATAATGACCTAGATACGTACGAACAACTCTACCTTAGTGTTTGGGGGCATTCACACCCACATTACGTTATCGTGATTTCGGCAATATAGGTCTCCCCCTCCCCTCGTGATCACTTCCTGACGCAAACGAAATAGTTCATATTTATCGCAAGGAAGAGTGACCGTCTTGAAAAAGAAGGGTTCTCTAGCCAATTTTCCCCGCTAAATCGATTGGCACGGGCCTGATTTTTTTTTCTTATTATTTTTGCGTGAGGGGGCAGTGCGCCGGGTTCGGGAAGTGGCAGTGGAAGAAGGGGGGGGGGGGACTCCTGCTGCGGCCCTGGCTCCGGCCCGTACCAGTGACTGTTTTCTCCCAGCAGCTGTCCCTCCGGGCAGGTTAAAAAAATAACTTTTTACAACCATTTTTTTTTAAATTCTTGTTATTGTTGTCATGCCAGTGGCGCGGTGTAAGGAAAACCTCCTATCAGAGGTGTGCGATGGGTTGTCTACCTCGGAGGCGTTGTCACGCTGCCAAACCCAGCCAAGCCGAGCTGAGCCAAAGCCAACAGCGGCCACAGACGATACGGCCATGATACGGCCAGCTACGTGAAATTTAAACTGGCAGTCAGCGTCCCGGGCTCGCATACTGTTTCCGGTTTTCCCCCTCGTACTGCACATAAGCGAGTCGACGCCAATGGGCAGCAGAGTCAAGCAGACGACGCATCTCAGACGACAGCAGAAGCAGCAGTTCAGCTCCGCTCCTGTTTACCACCCGAGAACCAGCCATGGTAAGCTCTGAGGTCGATCTGATTGTGACTGTGAGATAGCGATAACGGAGAGTTATCATGACGTCCGCAACGCCTCTGTCTCCACACCGCAGTTGGTCATTACACACTACCGACCTGGCAGCTGGCTGTCCGTTCCTTCTGTCCTCAGGCAACCCTGGCATCGAGAATGGCTAGTAAAGCCCACCTTTCCAACTTTAGCGAGGTGGGGCGGAAGATTGTGGGCGCGGCGTTGAACTACAAGTAAGTTGGCCCAGCGGTGACAACCTGTAGCATCTATGAACCGCTCCTCATGAAGGAATGTCTCTGAATCAGGTCATTGGCCCAAGCTAACAACGTGCCTCATCCACCCAGACCGATTATTTTCTTGAAAGCGACATCTTCATACATTAATGTTGGGCAAGTGATTGAGGTTGGTGATGATCTGTACCATACCTGAAAGCCTTAGTTCTGTCCATTTTATAAGTTTAGTATTTTTTTTCACTCTCCCTGTTAACAGGTGCCGAAAGCAGATGTTGTGAATCACGAAGTGGAGCTTGGCGTCATCATTGGTAAAAAATGCAAAAAAGTGAGCGAGTCTAATGCCATTGACTACATTGGGGGTTACTGCTTGGCCCTAGACATGACCAATGTATCTATATTGGTAAGTGGATTTCTTGCCCATTTTCTCAAATAAATATTTTAAAGAAATTTCATATGAAGAATTGCAAATTATAGGGAGAGGCAAGGAAAGCTTCAGCTCCATGGGATCTGGGGAAGGGTTTTGACACAGCCTGTCCAGTAAGTAAGTTTATCCCAAAGGAAGCAATCAAAGACCCTGACAATGTTAAACTGTGGCTTAAAATTAATGGTGAGACCAGACAGGTATGTATTCAAATTTGAAAAGAATTTGATGCTATTCTATCATCTTTGTTCACTTCGTCTAACCTTGTACTGTGTTGCAGAATGGTAATACAAACGACATGATTTTCTCCACTGCTCATCTTATAAGTTATGTGTCTCAGTTTATGACCCTTGAACCTGGAGACCTAGTGCTAACTGGCTCTCCAGCAGGAGTGGGGCCTGTCAAACCCAGTGATGTCCTTGAGTGTGGCCTGGAGAATTTGGTTACAATGAGTTTTGAAGTCAGAGCCTCAGACTGATTAAACAACTTGGTACACACTAAAGGCCTGTTACATGAGGGTCAATCCTGACTGGCTGGTATCTAAAAGTACCTGATCTGGTGGTTACTTTCCTAAGTGCCATTGCGTTCAAATTTTACAAGGTAAATTAAAAAAAAAAAAAAAAAACAATTATATTGCTGATTAGCAAAGGCTAGCTGACTTTATTCAATTGATTCACATGGAATGAATGTACATATGAAAAGACAGAAATAAACATATATTCTTTTATGATGTAATCATTTAGTTTCCAATAGTTCCAGGATGTGTTTGCTCAGTGAGCACAGGGGAAGACCCATGACAGTAAAGTAATCCCCATCAATCTTCTCAATGAGGGAACCACCAATCCCTTGAATACCATAAGCCCCAGCTTTGTCCCTGTTGGAGGAAATAAAGTCCAAAATGACCGCAGGTCACAAAACAAGACTATAAAATATTGGCTTTACGGAAATAAATTTGGGAGCTACTTACATTGGTTCTCCGGTCTCAATGTAACTTCGGATGACTTCAGGGGATAATTTGGTGAAGAAAACTTTAGTGCTCTCACAAAAAGACACTGTCTTTGACTGTGACTTCAGAACCACTCCTGTGTACACAGTATGTGATTTGCCACTCAACCTGAAATTTCAAATATTGTCAGTCTACACAAAACAAACACGACCTGAAATTCAAGATTTAATTCGTACATGCTGAGCATTTCAAATGCGTTCTCCTTGCTGGTTGGTTTTCCAAGCATAACATCTCCAAGTGCAACAGTGGTATCACACCCGATAATCAGATCTGGGAGTCTCGCATCCTTTGACAAACGCTCAGACACCTCTAGAACTTTGAATTTGGCTGTTTCTGTTACAAATGCATCTGGCGCGTATTTCTTTGGATCCAAATTTTCTTCAAATGTTGATGGAATTATTTCACATTTAATTCCCTGAAAATATTGGAATAAAAAAACAATAAGAATTGGCACATTTTACAATCTCCAAGAAAGTGTTTTTAAAAATACTGACAATATTTAGCAATAGCTCACGCCTACGAGGAGAACCACTAGCAAGGATAATTCGCTGGGTAGACAAGATGTGTTTCACCGGTTCCAACATTATAGTTGATTGAATTGGACTAGAGGTGTCTGCGGTGTCTGCTGGTGGCGGGTTATGAATCTGGTAGACAATCTTACAAAATAGCAGAAATTGTGAAAATGATGTCAGAACGGAATAAGATAGGAAAATTTTGCAACTGATAGAGAATGCAATGCTAATGAAATTGTTTTAAAACCCAAACATCCTCACATATGCAATCATCTTACCTAAAACCCACTAAAGACACGCTCACACTTTGGTTACGTTTGTGGTGTAAATAAACCAGACATTCATTGCTTACACCTACATTCAAAACTGTCGATTGTAAACAACAGAAATCTTGTGTGTGTCGTCTCGTCACTCGTTTTGTTAAATAAACTGAGCTACTTCAACTAACTTTTTTGATTTTTACCTGAAAGTATCAGGGCAACCAGTAAACATGAAGTGAGTGAATGTCTTTCATATAATTGACAGCGATCATTCATACCAAATGGGATACATTAACCTAAACTGTTGTGCAACCTACCGGCTCAATTGAACATGCAATTCTACCCAGTTTAAGTGCATCTCAGTTTATACTTTATTATGTTTCCAGGCTGAGCGTGGACGGGCTGATAGTTTACTTCCCCTACGATTATATTTACCCAGAGCAGTATGCTTACATGATGGAGCTAAAGAGGGGCCTCGATGCAAAGGTCTTTGTTTTGTTTATCATATTTATCTTTCAAGTGTGAAGCCGCAAATAACGTGCGAGGTTGTCTGATGTACCATCCTAAATCAAATCCATGCCCTTAATTTTGTTTTCTGTTTTTCTATCATAGGGTCACTGCTTGCTGGAAATGCCTTCAGGAACTGGGAAAACAACTACACTGCTTTCCCTTATTGTAGCATACATGATTGAGAATCCGTTTTCCATTGTGAAACTAATTTACTGCTCTCGAACAGTGCCAGAAATTGAGAAGGTCATGGAAGAATTAAAGCGCCTTCTTGAATATATTGAAAAAGAAAGAGATATACCAAACACTATGACAGGTGTTGTACTCAGCTCGAGAAAAAATCTTTGTATACATCCTCAGGTACTCATGTCATTTTGAACCAAATATGTTTAAAAATAATTTGGTGTACTTCATTAATTATCTTTATACATTTTACCGTGCCCATCAGGTCAGCAAGGAAAGGGACGGTAAAATTGTGGATGGTCGATGTCATTCGCTCACTGCATCGTACGTTCGTGAGCGTCACAAAACTGATGAGAGTGTCCCTATTTGTACCTTCTATGATAGATATGACATTGAAGGGCGTGAAGGAACAATTCCTCCAGGTGTTTATAATTTAGATGACCTCAAAATGTTAGGGCAGAAAATGGGCTGGTGTCCATATTTCATTGCAAGACAAACTGTAAGTATCTTTCTTTATATGCCTTTGACTTCTTATGTTTTGAATTTTTTTTTTTTAGTGAGGGTAGGGGCTGTTGTTTTTCCAGCTCCTTTTGCAAACCCAGACAGAAAAGAAATGTTTCATTGACTTTTTTTCCCCCTCAGATTCTTCATGCACAGATTGTAGTTTACAGTTATCACTATCTACTGGACCCTAAAATTGCAGAAGTTGTTTCCAAAGAACTGTCAAGAAATGCAGTGGTAGTGTTTGATGAAGCCCATAACATTGGTAAGTGGAATGAAAATTACATGTGGTCTAGTGATTATTTGTTTTCATGACTTATTAATTTTGTCTACTGTACAGATAATGTGTGTATTGACTCCATGAGTGTTAAAATCACAAGGAGACTGCTTGACAAAAGTTCCCAAAACCTTCAAGACTTGGAGGCATCTGTAAAGGAGTAAGTGAAGTCCTTATTAATGCTCTCAGTGAAACCTTATCATCCTCTACCTCATTAAGTCAGATAACACAAACTCATTTGATCTTTGACTGCCTACAGAATGAGAGAAACAGATGAGGCGAGTCTTCAGAATGAGTACGAAAAGTTAGTCGAGGGCTTAAGGCAGGCTAATGAAGAAAGAGAAAGTGATGTTATTCTTGCAAATCCTGTTTTGCCAAATGAAATTTTGCATGGTAAGCTTCTATGTTGTTTCTAAAAATATAATTCCTCATAATTTCATTGCAATTTATGATCTTAGGTTAATTCCTTTTTTTCTTATTTGCACAGAGGCTGTACCAGGGAATATCAGAACAGCTGAACACTTTGTAAGCTTCCTTAAGCGATTTGTGGAGTACCTCAAGACCAGGTTACGTGTTCAGCATGTAGTTCAAGAGTCTTCTGCGGGTTTTCTTAAGGACTGTCTAGAAAAAGTTTGCATTCAGAGAAAACCTTTGAGGTAATGATGAATTTAAAGTGTGTAAAGTGTACTTTCTTCTTTAGCCCATTATATTAAATAATGCTGCAAATATCCACTTTCCACTAACAGATTTTGTGCAGAGCGTTTGTCCTCAATGTTGCGTACTCTGGAGACAGCAGACATCACAGATTTCTCTCCACTAACTCTTGTAACACACTTAGCTACCTTGGTTTCAACTTATACAAAAGGGTTTTCAATAATTGTTGAACCCTTTGATGATAAAAATCCCACAGTCTCCAACCCTATTTTATACTTCAGGTAGGATCAATTGCCTCTTAGGCATCAAATTTTTTTATGTTAAGGATTTTAAATAATTTATTCCTTTATATTACAGTTGCTTGGATTCTAGTATTGCCATAAAACCTGTCTTTGAACGCTTTCAAAGCGTTATTATAACCTCGGGGACTCTGTCTCCTCTTGATATGTACCCCAAAATCCTTGATTTCCACCCTGTTATTATGAGTTCGTTCACAATGACATTGGCAAGGCCATGTCTTTTACCCATGGTAAGATTCCCCAGTTAAATCAACTTATCTATAGAATAGTGCCTTTTTGTATTGTGATTTAATTTGAAATGTTATTGCAGATAGTATCTAAAGGAAATGATCAGGTTGCAATATCTTCACGGTATGAGACAAGAGAAGATGTTGCAGTTGTGAGAAATTACGGCCAGTTACTTGTTGAAGTAGCCTCTGTTGTACCAGATGGTGTTGTATGTTTCTTTACGTCCTATCTTTACTTGGAATCTGTTGTGGCTTCCTGGTACGATCAAGGAGTCATATCCAATCTGCAGAGACATAAATTACTATTTATTGAAACACAAGATGCTGCAGAAACAAGTTTAGCTCTTTTGAATTATATTAAGGTTTGCACCTATTATTTTCGCCTTTCCAAACTTTATTTGCCACACTATAAAATAGAAACAATATTTTTTGTCCTTCTCTTTTTGTTGCGAACTAGGCATGTGATACAGGCCGCGGTGCTGTATTACTATCAGTCGCCCGAGGAAAAGTTTCTGAAGGAGTGGATTTTGATCATCACTTAGGTCGTGCTGTACTTATGTTTGGGATCCCTTATGTGTACACGCAGTCTAGAATTTTACGAGCTAGATTAGAATACCTCAGAGATCAATTCCAGGTCAGTCCGTTCATGCATATGCCGCTGTTGATGTTGTGAACAAGTACAAAAAATTTAACATTTAGACTAATGTCATCATTATTTGTTTTATGTTTTAAAAACTCAGATTAGGGAAAATGACTTTTTGACATTTGATGCTATGAGACATGCAGCACAATGTGTGGGCAGAGTCTTGAGAGGAAAGACAGACTATGGAATTATGATATTTGCTGACAAGGTGATTGTACTTTTAGATATTGATTAATTTGGTGGTTGTGAGATTGTGTATTAATTAAGCAGTGCTTTTGGTTCCATTCCTGACAGAGATTCTCAAGATCAGATAAACGAAGCAAAATTCCAAAGTGGATTCAGGAGTATCTATCTGATAATCTTTGTAATTTGTCTACTGAAGAATGCATCCAGGTCAGTATGCAATGGCTCTTTCTCTGAACCCAATATAATGTATTCGGTAGTAGAAATCCCAATTCTAATTAATATGGTTCTGTTTTCAGATGTGCAAAAGATTTCTGAGGAAAATGGCTCAACCATTTACTCAGGAAGATCAAATGGGTGTTTCTCTTCTCACATTAGAGCAGCTTGAAAATGAAGAATTGATGAAGAAGACTGAGCAGAAGGCTCATGCTCAAATAGGTTAATAAGAAAGGAAAAAAGAAAATGTGCTTTCACCTCTTCAATGAGGAGGCTTGGTCTATACATCAACCTCATCTAACTGTTGTGGATTATATTACCTTCCTGTATTGTGGTGGGAAATACGCTTTTGAGGCAAGGCTGCATCAAAATAAATAAAAGTTAACCACTATTCCTCGATTTGTATATTGTATTTATTGTATTTATATATAAGTATATCCTCAACAAATCACATCACGTGGTTATTTAATCGTGAGTAGGTCCTGGCAAAAGAATTATGTCTGGCCAGCAGGACTAAAATGCACAGCCATTTGAAACCAAAGAACAAGTTTTTTTTAAAATATGTGAAAAGGCGATTAATCAAAGAGAGACGATACCGTGCTGGTCTAGGGGACGGACGTCCGCATAAAGAACGTCGGTGTTTCCCTGTTCTGTTTGCCCTCGCAAGCGACTCCAAGCGCCTGTGGAAGGTCGGATAGGCCAGCCCGCACGACACCCGTGCATGCAAGAGATGAGGTTGCCTACCCAGCAGGCGCTCTGGTCTGCGTAGGCATGTGAGGCAATAAGATGGCACTTGCGTAGTCTGTCTGTCTCTCTCTCACTGTGCTGTGTCGGAAATGATGAAAGGATTTATTTATAAAGACAAATAAAACGCATCATAGGTAAATTGATGATCATGTATCTCTTAATTTAACAACAGAAGCCATTTTACTCAGGGAAGCAAAGTGGTAGAGGTGCTTCCCAAGAGTGTATATTATTTTTCACAACAAACAACTGCTACCACAAACTAATTAGGTACTTCACACAAACGTACAGACAAGGCAGGAATAGCAAATCCATCTGTATGACTAAGGGGGCTGTCCCTTATCACTGCAAAGTTCTCGCCCTCTTCAGTGATTGGGATCAAAATTATCATCTTCACAGAAATTTACGAAGGAAATGCAACTTTGGATAGAGGTAATTGACAGGTGTGTTCAATTAGTAGTGCACATCGATCTTTTTTTTTTTTGTGACATTGTCATTTTCCGTTCCATTTCTCGCTGCCTCATGATTAAAGTGTGGCTTACAATTTCCCCATTTGTTTGCTCCGTTCAAATACACTGAAGATGTTTTCTATGAAGATATTGTGTTATTCGCGGGATGAGGTTTGGAAGTTATCAACTGCAAAGCCATCGATTACATTATTATTGTAGGATAGGAGTATTGGAGTATAAAATTAGGCTCTAAAATTTCGCTAATTTGCCACGATCAGTCGTCCGCTTGAGAAGCGATTTTATCAGATATTACGTCACAATCGACTACTAATTTCGTTAGATATGAATAGGGACGTGAATGACACGACAAAACGTGGTCCGAATTGCAAGTCAGCTTTCAAACATTTTGGAGACAGTGTACTAAATTTCTTTGTGCTTTGAAGGGGACAAAATGGAAAGAAGATGAAAGGAACCTCAGAGACAATGGAAAAACAGACATAGAGTTAACTGCGAATGTACGTCGCGTGTCCGATGTGCCACAGAGGGTTGGTTATTTAGAACACCTCCACATTCTATGTTTTTCCTAACTTCCAACTTTCATTTTAGCTCTTCTCCGGGATGCGTTTATATGAAAGGGCCGCATGAACATTGGAAGTAACCCATAAGTATGCACACGGCACAAAATGTCGGAGCACAACTCAGAATGTTTAAGTGGTAGGCGTAACAAACAGTGGTACACCTCTATGTGTTCCTCTCTTGTCTAAATAAATGCTGATTTAGTCTCTACAAGAAGCGCTTCCACCTTTTGCAGCAATATGAAATAGTTTATTACATCGATGGCAGCGGGTACATGGACATTCAAAACCGGACACAAGTTAACACAACCAAAAATTATAGAAAAGCGTTAAAAATAAGGACACTTTCGTGTAAATCCATAGATAAGAAATAGCTATTGTCATGAAATTGTTCTTATAATATATTGGAAAGAGCCTCAATGCTCATTCGAACTGCTGATTTTCGCTTTCCAATACTTTTAATTGACTGAAGAAGAGGTTCTATAAAGAGCAGGTATCGACAGGCAAACTACATTCTTCTGAATAGAAACCTCCATTTTCCGTAGCTATCAGTAGATAGTCACGCACATATGAGTCGTTCAGAACATTCAATTTTTTTAAGAGGGTGATTTTGTCCTGGTACATAGCCCCTTTCGTGCGGAAAGCGAAAAGGCGAACTTCGGTGCATCGCACCCTAAGAGTATTTTGAACGCAGAACATAACAGAAATTTTCATTTATTTTCATTTTCATTTATAGTTGCAGAAACTAAGAAGAGTCGATGGCAATGTATAATTTGCATCTTTACTTCAAAATACGTGACCAGGGAAAGGGACTTGACTGTGTATCCATTCATTTTTTTGTGCATTTTTTTGTTGCAATTTTTATTACTTAAGAGACGAGTGTCGTATTTTAAAAGAACACACGAACGAGTGAGTGTGATCGTGGCGACATGATCAGTTCTCACGCGTCCAGTGAACAATTTGGCACATTATTGTGCGGTGCTATATGCCACGTGCGCACAAACCCAGTGAGAGACAGTTTTGATCGACATAAAATCGACGTATTTTGTCCACCAAATCGCTTATCGAACTATTGATGCCGATGATGATTTTTCTTTTATGTTTCACCGAGGAAGAGGTAATTCCACAATGGCGGCCATCGGGCGAAAATCCGTCAAGAATTGATATGGGTTGGGTGATATGGGATTGATATGGGATATCCGTCAACGTCGATTCGATATCGTTTAAAGTCTGGTAGAGCTTATAATCAACTTGACTGATGTACGAAAAGCATTTCTACGTTCGACTTCGAACATTTGCAATACACTAAAACTGCTGTTTTGAAATCCATGACAAACTGATCGCCCGACTGCAACAGTTAACATTGTGGTAGCACCTTCCTTGGGTGTCGGGTAAGACTGAACAAGGTCAAAGAGGGAATTGAATTTGTACCTTTTGCGATCGCCTATTCGTTAATTCTGATATGGGGCTTCAGGGAGGATTTCCAATTGATATGAAGAAGCAATAACACTAGGATATGCCCTCTTAAAAGAGACAGAGAGAGAGAGAGAGGAGCTTCGTTCTGATATGAAAGGCTGTTTAACAATGCCATCATGAAGGACTTCCAATTCAAAAGACGAAAAATGGACAGTACAAGTAGATGGTATTTTTTGTTCTAAGAGAACTGATAAGGTCGTGGTACCTGAGATGGAAAAACATTCATCTACAAAATAAGACAATATTGAACAAAATATCACACAATAATACATTTTCAAAGATGTAACAACCATCACTTTGATTCTTTGGGAATAATGTTTGACACTGCAACATTTTGTTAGGAAAATGTAGCAATAATGTTTTGTTTTTTTCTAAATTGAGTAATTGATATGACATGCAAAATAAATAAAACGAGCTTTTCTCTAAAGCTCAATAAAACCTGCGGGAAACGGCCTACAAAATGCCTTGGAGGGGAAAGGGGATTGCTGACTAGAAAGGGAAATAACAGTGAATCCGCGTCCCTTGGGCCAAGAAACAATCAATCAATGAATCAATCAATCATCATTAACGCAATCAGTAGAACACAGTATCTCTCAACACGAACTGAATTACATCTAGATATGTTTTAATGGTATGCTTCGTATCACATTCTGGTAGTGCCAACATATTGCCGATACCTTTCCATATGGCGATTCTATGACACAGTTTTCTCGGTCATAGCATTGTGCAATTATGAAAAACAAGCACTTTTAGCCTGAAAAAAAGAAACAAACAGCCATGAATATTTTGACACTGATATTTTTTATTTTATCCAAGTGGGAGAGTGACGGTTAAGTTTCGCGAAACTGATGCATAGCGTTTTTACGTCACAGAAGATATCGGCAGTACCTAACACATCCCTTGTAAGGCAGCGAATGCAAAGACTTATAAAGTGGCAACAACAAAATCATCGCAATCCTTCGCAAACGACATTTTGCACTGTTCCATTTTACAAACTCTCGATAGCTGAACGGGTTGCCTACCTCAATGGGTCACTGCGACAATGCCGCCTCCCTCTGCCCCTGCCACCCATTTGAAGCGCAGAGCATTAGAGCAAACACATCCAGATATGAATTTCACTTGATAAGTCTTGTTAAACGTCTGCAGCGTTTCGATATATACACATCCATAAATTCTGCTCGGTAACAAAATGTGTTAAAACAACTATAAACTATTCATAATAATATCTTGCATCGTTTTTAACTTAACTCGACTTAAACACTTTTCCCCCCTTTTCCGTGAAAACACTTCACTCCCGTGGAGACCTAGAACAGGTCGCCGAAAGCCGCAAATGCCGTGAGAGCGGTGCCAGTTCGCGTCCATTTTTACAAATTTAGCTAAGAATTGTACTATATAGGGCTCTTCCTTCGCGCGAACGTCGAGGCCGCCCGAAGTTCCCCGTTTTGTATTGTCGCATTTTTGAACGATGAACGTCTTGTTCGAGGTGGTCTCTGGAGCGGAACGCAAGCACAGTCACTTTTTTCCTCGTTGGAAGAAAAGAAAACCACACGCACACACAAAAAAAAAAAACAAATGTTGGAGACGTCCTCAGAGTCCTCCGCAGGGTGTGAAAAGGGAGGGACGGGTCCTTCCCGTCCTCTGTGGGAACAGTCTCTTCTCTGTCCCGCTGCTGCGTCTAGTCGCTCTGATTGTGGTTGTTGTTGTTGTTATTATTATGATTATTGTTTTTGGAATATCGTCGTGATCGGTTGCAACTACCCGAGTTAGTTGCGGTGCCGGCCGGGGGTGGGTACCTCCCTCGGCACGGGCTTCACCCTGCAAGACACTCGGCAGGGCCTGCCTCTGTAGGGGGTAACAAAAGCCGCGTCAGAAAACAAATCGGCAATCACAACCGAAATAATTGCAGGCAAAATCGATTCGATTCGTAGATTCAATGGACAGAGGGTTGTAAATAATTCACACTCACCTAAACAAACCATTCGTCTTTTTGGCTGGAGGAGATATCGCTGCAACAGAGAGGATGGGCCGTTTGAATAAAGAAGTTTTAGTCAAAGCAGAAGGGATCGGGATGGAATGGCATGGAACGGGGAGGGGGCAAACAGGCCTCGGGCTAAATGGCCCGTGACGTTGTGTGGAGCAGAAAGCGCGACCAAAGTTTGTCGCGCGCCGCGCCTACTTGTACCGCACTCGGCCAGGGGGCCAGAGGGCCCAGGGGCCCAGAGAGGCACGAGATAACAAGAGACGGCACGCGAAACTTTTTATTTTCTTTTTTTCCCTTTAATGCCGAGGAGCAGCGGCGCGTTAAGTTGTTGGTATTGTTAGTTGTTCTAAAAACTTCATGGCTGAAGTATTTTATAACATTTTTATCTTAGAGATAGTTGTACGTCGGCAGAGGAGGGTGATGATATGCTGGTCCTTAGCATGCCAAGGGAGACTTTGGCGTTCGATCTCAACACCAACGGAGTTCTCGATACATCGACCATTCCCCACGGGGGGGGGGGGGGGGCGCCGTAGCGAGCGGGACAAATAAACAGCACCAGTCGCTTCTCAGCTATTTCGTCTCTCACCTGTCTGAGCCATCGCTCCTCACTTTGCCAGGCAGCAGTAGAGGCGGGCCCACACCGCGCTGTACCCGAGCTGTGTTCCCACAGGGCGTAACCAGTTTCCCGGCTGCATCAACGACAGTGTGTGTGGCGGGTTGGCCATGTGCATGGCCCCCATGCTCTGGGGCCCCAGGCCATGGGCCCCCATTGGGCCCCTCGTCAGCGTTGTCGTGCCGTGATTCAGCGCCGAGCCCGTGTGGCCCGCGCCGTTCAGCCCCGCGTGGTGCACCGGTTGGACTGCGAAGCAGACAGCATTAGGTCAAACAGTGTGCATGATTGAAGCAGCAGCAGCGGGGCCTGCTTGTACTCACAGGCGTTGGCACCCGGGTTGGCCGGGGCCTGGCGGTACACGCACACGGCCACCCCGACGACGGCCAGCCCCAGGATGAGCAGGGCGGACACGCCTCCCACCACCAGGTTGGTGACGGACATGCCCAGCACCAGGCCGATCTCACCGCGGCCGCACTTCTCGCCGGCTGTCTCGTCGCTGCCGTCCCCGCAGTGGTTGACGCCGTCACACACCAGGTCCGTGTGCACGCAGAACTCCTTGGTCTTGCACTTGAAGTCGTTGCACGCCGTCTCTGCGCACACAGGAAAGGAATTAGTTCGCGCCGCAATCCGCATGCAAGTTTCACGGCGCTGTGGACACAGTGGGACACAGGACGTGTCCGGCCGGTCAACCCCTCCCCCCCCCCCCCCCCCCCCCCCCTCCCCCCCCCTCAGGGCCCCGACCGCCGCAGAGGACGCGCCGCCGGCGTTTTACTACATCCAAGTTTCACAGCAGTGGGGTTGCTGAATCTTTCAACACGTACTCTCACACACACGTGCAGGCACACACGCACACACGCACACACACACACACATTTCCTCACGCGGCGAGTGAAGATGGCGCGTCCTGCCGCGCTCCGTGTGAACAGGCGGCAGTGACACGTACGGGGGAGGGGGAGGGGGGGGGGGAGGGAGCAGAAGAGTCGGATACACGACATGTCCGGAATGAGATGGGTACCGTCACAACGTCAGCTCGGTGAGCGCCTGGCGCGCAGGCAGCAGGCAAGCCCCCGCGCACGCGTGTCGTGCGGGCTGGCCTACCTTGGGCACCGCAGGCGCTCGCCGTCACCCACCACCAGAGCTGTAGGTATACCGCGGGGGTGTTTTGGTATTAGGCGGTCCCGCAGCGCACCATCTCAGTCTCGTGATATCTCACGCGTCTTCGCTCAGATTTCGAGGCCTGTAAAACGTTTTGAACGTAGTTTGGGGAGAAAAAGGAAAAATTGTGGGCCGCTTCCGCACGGCGTGGCACAAGCAGAGGCAGGCACGGCTCGGCTCGGCTCGGCTCGGCTCGGCTCGGCTCGGCTCGGCTCGGCTCGGCTCGGCTCGGCTCGGCTCGGCTCGGGCAGGCCGTGCGGCGCGCGGTTTGTTGGCCGGCTGGGGGAAATATATCACGGTCACACATCCGACCACCGCGCCACTGCGTGAGTGAGAGAGAGAGAGAGAGAGAGAAGGGAGGAGAGGCAGCAGGCGGTGCAAGAGTGTGTGTGAGGGAGAGACAGAGGGAGAGAGAGCGGCCTGAGCGATGGCGGCGAGGCCCTGTGGAGATTGCTAACACATATTTGGACGGATGATCGCCATAAAGGATAATGGTGGCCAATTCCAGAGCCCGCGGCGCGGCCTCTCTCTCTCTCTCTCTCTCTCTCTCTCTCTCTCTCTCTCTCTCTCTCTCTCTCTCTCTCTCTCTCTCTCTCTCTCTCTCTCTCTCTCTCTCTCTCTCTCTCTCTCTCTCTCTCTCTCTCTCCCGTCGCGCGTCCATTTTTCGCGCTGATCGTCTTCCCATCGACTGAAGCCTGGCCAGGCCTGGGGGCTGCGTGCGCAACGGCCCTCTCCGCGCGCGCCTTTTCTCTCTCTCTCTCTAGAAAAGCCCATCCCATGCCCGTTTTGCCTGGCTAAAAAGGGACGAGAGAGGGAGGGGGAGAGAGTGTGAGAGAGAGCAAACGTCTGGGAGAGGTTGACCTCGGAGGTGGACCCTACCCTCCCCCAGCAGTCTCCCTAGATCGGACTGATGTGGTCCGGGGTACCGCTAATGGACATGACATCGGAGAAAAACGGGGGACGGAGGGAGAGGGGGGGGGGGCGAAGAGAAAATAAAGAGAAATGGGGAAATAGTGGAGGAGGAGAGGAAATACTCACGCGAGTCTTTGATGGCGGTGATGATGAGGTGAAAGCCGCAGCGCTCCGTGCCCCAGTTGTCCGTGACGTACCGCAGGGTCACGTGGTTGGTCCTGGTGTGGATAGGCCCCACCAGCTCGCGGGTGTCTCGGCACGACAGGTCCCACTGCGGAGCACAAGGGCACAGCCGGGCACAGCTTTCAGAGAAAGAATTTCACCGGTTTGTATCGCGTTCCGACTGCTAAACGGTCAAGACGGGAAAAAAAATACACTTAGATAGTGGTTAGAAAAGGCAGCAACAAAAATTATTTTTATCGCAATTTTTTTTTTAATTTTGTTTTGTGTTTACAACTTTTGCCATAATTTTGGAATCTATCAACATAGCGTAACACCGCCTACCGGGAGGCCGACGCCTTGAAAAAGGACCCAGTGACGTCAGTGGCGCCTGCGAAGGACAGGGTAGGCCAGTCCGCACGACACGGATGCAAGCAAGGGGAAGAGTTGCCTACCCACAAGGCGCCCCGTGCACCACGCTGACCTCAGCACAAACTCATTCTCTTCCAGAATGTTCTTTGGTAGTAATTTGCAGATTAGGAGGCACATTCGTTCCTCTCGAGAAGATAGGACTAAAGTTTTTCTTTTTAGTTGACCTGATTTCGATTGTCCGGACCAAACAAGAATTATTGCGCTGACCTTGGGCGTGCTGACGGCGTGCGCGCCGTCGTAGATGTACAGGTGGTCGTTGCAGTCGAGGTGCAGGTCCTCGAAGCGCAGCATGAAGGACTGCAGGATGGAGTGCGTCTGGAACGTGATGACGCAGTTGAGGTTGTGCTCGTTCTGCGACACCAGCTCGGCGCCGTCGATCTTGCGCAGCTGCTGCTGCCGGAAGTAGTCCTTGCACAGCGTGTCCATTTGGTCTGCAACACAAACAGAACGCGGTTAGTCTCACAAACAAAACTCATCCAAACAGAGACAGTCTGCGAATAACAGGCGGCGAGAGAGAGAGAGAGAGAGAGAGGGGGGGGGGGGGGATAGGGGGGGGGCAACGATGCGAGGCGCCGCGCCGTGCCTACGGCCCCTCCACAGCGACAAAGACAGGCATGAGGAGGAAGAGGCAAGATGGGGAAGGGGGAAGGGGGAAGGGGGCAAGGGGTAGGGGCGGGAGGGGGGGGGGAAGGTGCGAAAGAAAGGAAAAGGTGATGCGGGAGCATGCAGTAAAGGTTGGTGCCCGGAAACGGGATGGCGGAGGAGAGGGGTTGATGCGCGCGGGGTGCGGGAGAGAGGAAGAGAGCATGCCACAAAGGCGTCTTTGCCGCTGCGGATGTCTCTCCTGCTGCAGACATTTCTGCCAGTTCAAGCGTCAACGGCAACACACAGAGCGGCCCACAAAGACATTTCAGCCGCGCGCCGCGGCGGGCGCGGGCTGCGCGGGCGGGGCTGCGCGGGCGGGGCGGGGCGGGGCGGGGCGGGGCGGGGCGGGGCGGGGCGGGGGCGACCACACTGTGTGACCACAGGCGCCATGCAGAGGAGCTGGTTCTCTCCCTCCCTTTGGGGTTTGGTTTCGCGATTTTGTTTTGTCTGTCACTCACTCGGACAGACACGCGTTTGGGTCGGATTAGGATTGGTGCGACACTAGGAAAAATCCTCCAGGACAAAATTCATCCATCCATTTTTTATTTTATTTTTTGGTCTTAATTTTTTTTTTAAATGGGCGGACGAGTGAAGTTTTGAGAGAACTGAAGGTATGTAAGCTAGCTGCGCTGCGTTATGTAGCTCGGTACTTCATGAGTACACGTGCACGTGCCGCACAGTGTTCGGCTGGTGTGCATGAGCGGCGGACGGCCCCGCACGGCCCTCTTTGTGAGAGTCCCCGGAAGCCCCCGCTCTGGCCTGCCGCTGGAGTTAGCGAGTAGTTTCAAGGAGCTTTGAGTGCCTGTTTATTCCGCGACGCCACCCCTTGGAGCACCTTTTGGAGGCGGAGCCCCCCCCCCCCTCACTCTCTCTCCTCCTCCTCCTCCTCCTCCTCCTCCTCCTCCTCCTCCTCCTCCTCCTCCTCCTCCTCCTCCTCCTCCTCCTCCTCCTCCTCCTCCTCCTCCTCCTATTGGGCCGCGCCGTCGAACAAAAGCGCTGCAAAAGAGTAGCCCCACTCCTAATTCAAGTACACACCAGTTTTTAGGCACGGAGTGAAACGGAGTTGCCTTATAGTTTCGTAGCGGATTGGACCTTTTTTTTTTTTTTCTTGGAAGCATAGCCCCATATGGCCCTCTGACAGAAGTTTTTCAAACTCTCCAGATTATCGAAGGGTACTCATACAAGACACGCTGACGTGTTTTTACACTTTAAAAATATCACACACGGTTTAAAAACGAGTTTTTAAGTAGGCTTTCTCACTTCTTTCAATGGGGAAAGTAAGAGACAGAGCACCTCGTCAACAGGTACCACTAGTCCAAAATCAAAACGATCTAAAAAATCAAAAATCTGTCTAACAGAATTACGGGCAGTAGTCGTAGTAAATAGTCTAGCGTGTTGTTAAATTCAAAAAATATCATTGTGATCAGAAAAACCACTTCAAACTTCAGCTTGCTCTCTCCATCCAATACAATGGTGATAGCAAGAGACAGAGCTACTGTTACAACGCCTCTAGACGAGCTATGCTCGACTCGTCAGCAGGCTGCATCAGCAACCTCTGCCTGACTCGGTATCATTCTGTCCTTCTCCAGAGCACAGCCAAATCGGACGTCCTTCTTTTTTGTTGCGTAGCCTTTGCCGGGTACCCATTGTCGATGTGGCGAGCCGAGCCGAGGCACGCCGAGGCCCCGCTAAAAGGGAGGCGACTCAAGAGTCAGGACCGTTTGGGACCGGTGGGGGGGACAACAGTGCGAGAGCCTTGCAGGAGGCTAGCGCTAGGCGGCCCGCGTATGAGAATGCGTGCGTTACACTGACCGCTACCTAGACGCCCTAGCTCTTCAACTACTCCCTCTCCCCCTCGAAGGAGATACAAACCACCCTGAACTACCCCAAAACTGAAACAAGGCTCAAACAAAACCCTCATTCCATGAATTTAAAAGAAAGGAAGCAAACAAAACCAGAAAAAAAAAATTAACTTCTATAACCACCCCCAAACCAGCCCAAAACTGAAACAAGGCTCAAGCAAAATCCTTATTCCATGAATTAAAAAAAAAAAAAGAAAGCGAACAAAACCAAAGAGAACAAAATATAAACTTAACGTCTATTTTAACCAAACCCCCGTGAAACTCCGGGCCTACCAGTATCTCACACAGTGGGATAGTATTTTTATTTTTATTTTCGAAATCGTGTGAATAGGCAGCTAGAAGACCAGTTGAGTTTCTGGTTTACCTAAGGATACCTAAGGATAAAACTCAGCCCAGTAGGCCCCTCACGACGGAAAAAACTCGAAAAAAAACTGCATTTGACAGTGCCTACTTTCGGCACGGACCGTGGCAAGAAAAGAAGGGCATTCCTTTCAAATCAAAAGTCGCATTTTCCAATGGCGCCAGCCAAGACCAGGTACTTCAGACGGAGTCCGCAGCGCCACTTCCCGAAAAGGGAACTTCCTCTGCTGCCTTTCCACTTTATTTGCAGCTCAAAGGGCGGCGCGGGATCGAATACCGGGTGGTCGCGTCGCATTCAAATGCATGCAGCTTTCCCACCCTCCGCGTTTCCCGCGTTTATGCTTCTTGCGAGGCGATAGTCCGCGGAGGTGTGCAGCGAGCGGCAGCGAGAGTAAACGTTTGAGTGAGTGAGTGAGTGAGTGAGTGAGTGAGTGAGTGAGTGAGTGAGTGAGTGAGTGAGTGAGTGCCGAGTGCCGGGATGGGAAAACGATAAGGAGGGGTCATTCAGTTGAGAGCGTCACGGGGCGAGAGCTCGCCGCTGCCAGACTTGCTAGGCAGCTCTGGTGTTTTTTTTCTTCTTTTTTGACTGACAGGGTATAGGTCGAAACTATACTGGAAGAAAACAAATGATATTTGTGGCGTAGGCAGTACGAGCAAAACAGTTTGAACAGCTTGCTGAATACCTTACTTTATTGCGCAAATCAATCAGCTTTGTGGGCGTTTTCATTGTGCAGGGAGAAGAGTGGAAACAGAAAAGATTATGACGTGCCCTTTTTTCCTCCCAGCCAGGTTATTATGGTGTGAATAATGGTGCGCGGGTGCCAACGGAACCTTTCCTCAGCCGCGGCAGGCAAGAAATGGATTACAAAGAACGGTGAGAGAGGGGGAGAGGGGGAGAGAGATAGAGGGAGAGAGAGGGAGACAGATGCAGAGAGAGTGCAGATAAAGAGAGGGAAAAGGGAGGGGGTTAGTTGGGGTATGTACGAGAAGATCCTGAGCGTAAGTGCAGTCATAATGAGGCTTGAAGCTTCAAGAGGGAATTTATAAGCAGTGTGAGCATTAACCTCCAGGTTGTGGATGCCAGACGCAACGCTCTCTCTCTCTCTCTCTCTCTCTCTCTCTCTCTCTCTCTCTCTCTCTCTCTCTCTCTCTCTCTCTCTCTCTCTCTCTCTCTCTCTGAGTCTACACGACTAGCTAGACTCATGTGAGGCCAGCTGACACAGGTGGTGAGGTATGTGGGGGGGGGGGGGGGGGGGTTTAGGTTGTCCATGGTGGAAAAGGGCCGGGGCCGGGTTGCGCGGGGACCGAGATGAAAGGGCTGGTGTGTGCGTGTGCGCGCGCCAGGCGCCCAGCGGGGAGGAGGGGAGAGGAGAGAGGGGATCAGCGGCAGAGAAGATGGAAGGCCGTGGATCGAGGATTCCCGCGCGTTTCTTCGAAAACGAGAGCTGCAACAGAGGCAGAGCGAGCCGGGCTGTTTTTCCTACACAGACGGCGCACTCGGCTCACAGGACGGGCAAAGTCCCAAGACAAGTCGGCCGCTGTCGCGCACCGCCGCCAAAACACGAAGTCTGCGCCTTCGAAGGCAGTGCTGCCGCCGCCGTCCGCCAGCAGAGGCGCTGTGGTCATCTGTTACGTGGTCAGTTACACTGACAAGATGTTGGAAAAACGCGAATAGAGTACTCCGTGGGGCAGCCCAGAACGGAAGTAAGAATTCGCAGCGAAAGAAAAGAAACGAGAACGCAAGGTCAAGTATGACAAATCGCGTGTTTTTAATCTCATCGCTCCACTTAAAAAGGACGCGATTTCTCATCACGCGGGGTATGACTCTTGTAGTACGGACCGGGGAAAATAATGAAGGGGTCCAACACAGCGCGAGCGCTCGTGGGCTCTGACACTGATGCGGAGACAATGAGCTGCTGCGCTCACGGTGTCACCCTCCCGACCAAAACACTCCCCCCCCCCCCCTCCCCTCCCCCTGCCTGCCCACACTGCCTCTCTCGGGTATGGCGGGGGCGCGGTCGGCCGGGTAGGGTCGGGCCTTTGTGTGCGTACCGCGCGCACGCTGCGGCTCCGTCCCCTCGCTAAGGGTCGTGAGGCGTGTCGCCGGACGAGGGAGGGGGAGAGGGGGGGGAGGGGTAGAAGGGGGAGGGGGCAAATTACTGTCTCATTCTCGAGTAGGCTAATGGAAACCGCAGCCGCAAAACAGCTTGCAGAGCTCGGAGCTCGGCGGCGCCATGAGTCGCGCGAGAGGGTTGACGCGCCGGCGTTATCTATCACGATATATTGTTCGCGCCGCGGCAAGTGCGTCAAGTGTGCGTGTCAGCGCCATGATCCGCGTCTGGAAGCGGAGGATGGCGGCGGGGAACGGAGACCTAGACACTTGGTCCCTCCACGACGGACCACTAGACGGTGGCGCCTGCCTCACAGACCAGAGAATCTTGACGTGTGGAGCGTTCATGAACTAAGTGACCCTTCCTCGTATCGCTTTTGCAGGGTGTGGGAGGGGGTGCGGTGCTGGAGCAAAAACTGTCGTTGGCGTGGGGCCTGAGTCTACATATTGTTGAGACTGCTGTAGTCTGGGTGGTTTCGATTCTCACATACGGTTTCAAACGCACTCACCACCCCTGATTTTTCGAAGTACCTAAGTAACGTCGACTACGTATGTCATATGGTTCCTGAACGCCCCCTGGTCATGGAAATCATTTCCCCGGGTTATGCCTGTCAGGTCAGCTTGTCCGGACCCTGGTGGGTGTTGCCGGGCGGGACCCCTTGTGCCCCCCCCCCCCCCAGGGGGGCCCCGTCGGCCCTCTGCTGTCACCCTGACCTGGCGTCAATAGCAGTCTCCGTCAGCGGGGCGTCACCATGCCGACGGAGGTCGACTCGACGTAGACATGGCGGCCGCGTAATGAAGTAGGCACGGCATGCGGGACGTCCCAACGCCAATCACAGCGCTGGGAACGGCCGTGCCTGTGTGCGTACGTGTGTGTGTGCGTGTGCGCGCGCGCGCGCGTGTGTGTGTGTGTGTGTGTGGGTGTGGGTGCGTGTGTGTGTGTGTGTGTGTGTGTGGGTGCGTGTGCGTGCGTCGGTGACGATCAAAGTCAGGGGGGACGGCCATACCCTGTGACCCCTTCATACCAGCGTGGTGACAGAGACGTATCGAGGTGGGCCTTGCCGTGCCGTGGCCATCCGCAGGGATGACTACCCGTCACATGACTACAGACCCCCCCCCCTCTCCCCAATTTGCCCCCCCCCCTCTCTCTCTCTCTCTCTCTCTAGCTAAAGTGCCTAAGGTAACCAGCTCACAAACAGGCCGGCTTTGGTCGGTCGCCATAGTATCAGGTGCAGAAAAAGTGAAAAATAAATAAAATAGGAGTGAGATCGGGTCACAAAAAGAGAGAATACAGAGCGTTGGGAGGCGAGGGGGGATGGGGTGGGGGGCGGAGGGCGCCTCTGGTCTGGACTGGACACTTCCGCGGGAGGGGGGGGGGGGGGGAATGGAGGTGGAACGGGAGGGGGCGACGGACGACACGTATATAAGGGTAGGAAACGAAGGGTTGCGCGCGAGCGGCCGTCGCGCGGGCCCCCGCCTCCCCCTCCTCCCCCCTCCCGTCCCCTATCCGAAGCCGGAAGGGAAAAGGGAGGGGCGACATCACCCAGAGCGGTTATTACAGTCTGTTGTCGCCGTCTGTTTTGCCCTCCGAGCGACGTCTCTCCCCACCCTGTTTTCCCTGCCCCCCCCCCCCCCTCACCATTGTTTTGTTGCCGCCGACCACAAAGTAATCCTTCTGCCCCCCCCCCCCCCCCCCCCCCCCCCCACGCCTCACGACGGAGCGGTGAAGTTCTCCGCAGCAAAGCGATCGCGCCTTTCAATTTGAACGCTCTCGCGCGCCGCGCGCTCGGCGGCCATCGGGAATCGGAGAGGAAAATCGATATTCGTAAGCGGCGGCGGGCAGACGCAGACGGGGCGGGGCGGGGCGGGGCGGGGCGGGGCGGGGCGGGGCGGGGCGGGGCGGGGCGGCGAGATTTGTTTCGGGGCCCCGGGAGACACGTGCGGCGTCCGGGAGGGTTTCGCTCTGCTATTGATGAAGCCGAAGCGAACATACTGGGAATGGAAAGTCAATGCAGTAAGTACGTGATGTATATGAGTGGCTGCGTTTGTATCGCTCTTGTGAATAACCCAACATAATTTGCAGAGCGACGGGCGACTAAATGCGGGGGGAGAAGCATGTAGGAAGTGGGTCAACCCGGAGATGTGTGTCAGTGGCAGTAGGGGGTGGAGGGGGGGGGGGCGTGCGCGTTCCAGAAGGAAAACACAAATATTTAAAGACCGCGAAATTGTCAGGGACGTGAAACCAACATGAAATGAAATCGACACCACCCCGTTTCAGATGTGTGTGGAGAGTAGAAATGTCGCAGAAGCCGCGGACCCGAAAATGTGGGGAGTGCGTCGGAGCAGAGACCGGAGCGCTGCGGGCGGTGGGGAGTGCGTCGGAGCAGAGACCGGAGCGCTGCGGGCGGTGGGGAGTGCGTCGGAGCAGAGACCGGAGCGCTGCGGGCGGTGGGGAGTGCGTCGGAGCAGAGACCGGAGCGCTGCGGGCGGTGGGGAGTGCGTCGGAGCAGAGACCGGAGCGCTGCGGGCGGTGGGGAGTGCGTCGGAGCAGAGACCGGAGCGCTGCGGGCGGTGGGGAGTGCGTCGGAGCAGAGACCGGAGCGCTGCGGGCGGTGGGGAGTGCGTCGGAGCAGAGACCGGAGCGCTGCGGGCGGTGGGGAGTGCGTCGGAGCAGAGACCGGAGCGCTGCGGGCGGTGGGGAGTGCGTCGGAGCAGAGACCGGAGCGCTGCGGGCGGTGGGGAGTGCGTCGGAGCAGAGACCGGAGCGCTGCGGGCGGTGGGGAGTGCGTCGGAGCAGAGACCGGAGCGCTGCGGGCGGTGGGGAGTGCGTCGGAGCAGAGACCGGAGCGCTGCGGGCGGTGGGGAGTGCGTCGGAGCAGAGACCGGAGCGCTGCGGGCGGTGGGGAGTGCGTCGGAGCAGAGACCGGAGCGCTGCGGGCGGTGGGGAGTGCGTCGGAGCAGAGACCGGAGCGCTGCGGGCGGTGGGGAGTGCGTCGCAGAGACCGGAGCGCTGCGGGCGGTGGGGAGTGCGTCGGAGCAGAGACCGGAGCGCTGCGGGCGGTGGGGAGGACGCACACCCCTCCCCTCCCTTCGCCTCGCATATCTCTCTCTCTCTCTCTCTCTCTCTCTCTCTCTCTCTCTCTCTCTCTCTCTCTCTCTCTCTCTCTCTCTCTCTCTCTCTCTCTCTCTCTCTCTCTCTCCCACTCACTCACTCTGTTCTACAGCGTCACGATCACGCCATCATCAACTTGCTATACCCTGATTGAGTCAATATACGTCCAACCCTCCCTCCCCCCGCCCCTCCCCCTCCACCCCTCCCTACTGCTGGAACCGCTTCACGTGTCATTTTCACGCGACTTTCACCCCCTATGGACCGGCGGCCACCGCGGCACGTTCCCTTGGCAGTCCGCGAGGACAAGACAGACAGACTGGCGGGGGAGGAAAGGGAGAGAGAGGGGCTGACGCGTGGGTGGGTAGTTTTGTTTGAGTTTTTTTTTAACTGTTTTGTTGGAATTGCTTTTTTTTTAAAAGAGCAGAGCAAAGAAGTGATGGGGGAGGGGCAATGCTGGGGGTGTCCTTGTCAATGATTGTTCTTCAATGTCCCAACCATCGACTCGGGCAATTGGAATGTACAGGCCGGGGCCAGGCCTACGCGCGCGGTCCCCAAATGGGTAAAAAGTCGATTGTCAGTGACCGTGACCAATTACTTGACTGGACCCCATCGGCCGTGCCACCGGGGTCGCCGGGGGCGGGGTGGACAAACTGTGGCGGAGGAGAGCGTCCACCTCCCCCTCAATTAAGTTTTATCAACTTTACTCCCCGACGCGGCGGGAAAAGAAGCAACGAATCGGTGTGAAAGGTTTCCAAAGGGAAGATAATCAGTGGTGTGAAATACTCGGAATAAAAGGGCGGTGTAGGAGAGGTGCAAAGCTTTGGCCGGATTAAGCGTCACGTTTACTCCTCGTGCGTAAACTTCTTCTTAAAGCGTTGAAAATAACTTTTATCTCCTGCCCCACCCGTTTGCAGCCCCCCCCCCCCCCCCCCCCTCCCCCTTTCCCTTCTGACTTCCTCCTTCGTGCCAGGTTGCAAAGGTCGACGGTTGCGTAAAAGCACACACACAAACACGAACGCAAGCAGCACGCACGTGCGAACGTGCAACACACTCACACAATCACACTCACACAATCACACTCACACACACACACACAGGCAAGCAGCGTCGTAAACACACCGGTACTGTCAGAGCGGCCGCTTGTTTGTGCCACACTGTGCCTCCATGAGAAGGGTCAAAGGGGAGGGGGGAGGAGGGAGAGGGCCAGAGAGAGAGAGAGACAGACAGACAGACAGACAGACAGACAGACAGAGAGGGGGGGGGACCGAGGGATGCAAGGGCAGGAAGAGGCAGGAAGGGAGGGAGAGCGGTGTCCGGGTGTCCCTCGCTGCCGACACACGTCAGGTAGATGAAGAAGAAGGAGAAGAAAGGTAGCAGGTAGGCGTGCGTGTGGGGGGGGGGGGGGAATGTGGCCACGTGGTGGTGGGAGAAGGGAATGGTACAAAATGCGCGTGATTCTCGTGGAAGAACGAGGCAGCAAATTCTGAGGAAAACGCAAAGCAAATGACAATAACTCCCGTTCGCGTCTTCGTGTAATAAGGTCGGCCTACAAAAAAAGAACAAAAAAAGGTTGCGTACTTAGGAGGTTCAACGGACATGTTCCTAAAGTTCTCTCGGTACTGTTTATTATGCCATGGCGGTTGCTGAAAAAAAAAAAAAAAAAGGAAATGGAAGGGCGAGCGTTGTGTGATGCGGAGAGAGGGGGGGGGGGGGCAGTCTGATCGAGCGAAACGGGAGGCCGAGCCGGACCGCATAAAGTTGTTTCCTCAACAGAAAGTCCTTCGCTAAGACCCCCCCACCCCCTCTCCTCCCCCGCCCTCTCCTTGTCCACTTTTCTCTACTTTCCGCCCGACCTGAGACCACCATACGCGGCAAAGCGATGGAGACCGACATACGCGTCGTTTTATGCTTTTTTTTTTTTTTATCAAATGAAAACCAATCGTGTCTGCGTGTAATCGCAGAGTCCGGGTGACGTCGACAGGTATATACGGAGGTTTGGCATTGCTGTGCGTGCGGTCTTCGCAGAACCTGGAGATATTGACAACGCCCCGTATCTTCAGAGAGAGAGAGAGAGAGAGAGAGAGAGAGAGAGAGAGAGAGAGAGAGAGAAAGAGACAGACAGACAGACAGATGGACAGACAGACAGAAAGACAGACAGAGGGGGGGGGAGTCTACATAGATGTACGGAAACCACAGCATGCCACAAATACCTGCCCCGTAGCGCTCGCACGGCTCCGCACGCAGCTGCTGCCCCGGAGAAGAGAGGATATCTCCGGGGAGTGCTCGCGCGTGCGCGCACACACACACACACACACGCTCACTCCCACCCCCTTCTCTCTGTCTCTGTCTCTGTCTCTCACTCTCTCCTCTCGCTGTCTGTCTGTCTGTCTGTCTGTCTGTATCTCTCTCTCTCTCTCTCTCTCTCTCTCTCTCTCTCTCTCTGGCACACAGACACACACACATTTGCGGACTGGACGCGAGTCAAAATGGCTCCCAAGTGAAATCAGAGCGTTCCGTGAGCACGCCCGCGCGGGTACCCGGGCCCGGTCGGGCCAGACGGGACCCATCGCAGCTGCAGCTGCTGCAGCTGCTGCAGCTGCTGCAGCCCAGTACCTGGCAGGGTGTGTGGGGCGTGCGGCTGGGCCGCCCGAGCGTGTGCCGGACGCAAGCACACAAAGTGTCGCTCACAAGGCCACACCATGCTTTTACATAGTAATTATTTGCCATTATTTACATTACAGTAATGATTCGTCTGGCAGAGTACTGCGCAGATTGGCTGTCCCGAATTACCAGAACGTATTCGGTGCGAAGGGGTAGAGGCGCAGGGGATGGGGGCGGCTTTGCACAAGCAGCATGCACCCCCAGCGCTGCGTAGCAACAACCTCTGTCCCGCTGTAAAAGCCCTACGGAAGGGGCGGGGTCCGGGCCTGGGCCTGGCTTTCAGCGGAACCCGCCAAACAATTACCACGTCCATCAAGCATTCTCATTCGCACTAGTCTCTCTCTCTCTCCCTCTCCCTCTCTCTCTCTCTCTCTCTCTCTCTCTCTCTCTCTCTCTCTCTCTCTCTCTCTCTCTCTCTCTCTCTCTCTCTCTCTCTCTCTCTCTCTCTCTCTCCCTCTCTGTCTGTCTGTCTGTCTCTCTCTCTCTGTCTCTCTCACCCTCCCTCCCTCTCTCGCTCTCACACACACACAGACACGACCTAACTGTACTAAAAGGCACACTTTAATTTCGTCGCATCTCGGCGATGCCGCTCTGCCTCCGTCCCTTAGGAACGCCCGACAGGGTAGGCAACATCGTGCGAGCGAATGCAGCGCTGCGCGGCGGGCTTGCCTACCCGGCCCACCACAGGCGCTCCCGGCCGCGGCCGGCTGCTGCTGCTGCTGCTGCTGCTGCTGCTGCTATGGGAATAAGGTTTAGCTGCAGAGTTGCGAGTGCGGTGGGGCGGGGCGAGGCGAGGCGCCCGCATCTCTCGACACGAGACGAGTCAGTCGGTAAGGCAACATCAGCTCTTCGCCTCCTCCCCCTCTCCCCCCCCCTTCTCCTCCCCCTTCCTCTTCCAGATTGTTCGGTGGCTGCTCTGTCGTCGCACTGATGAGCAGGAGTGGGATGCAAGCAGACAAAGAGCAAACGTACTGGGATGCCTTTGAGCGTAGTGAGAGACAGAGAGAGAGAGAGAGAGAGAGAGAGACACTGAAAGGGAACTCATACAAGGGCTAGAGAGAGATGGTCTTCCACGGGCAGGGCCGGCGGCGGTCGATGTCATCAAGGCGGACCGCACGGAGTTCTCCGACAACAGATCAGAGACGACCCGGCACCGGCCCAGCCCCGCCCCGCCGCCACGGAGCAATGCTATTCGGGGAGACGGTCAAGTCCTGGCGGTACACCAAAACATACCGCAAATCGTGTTACAAGTGTGAAACTTGGTGTGCTTGTTCCTTAAGGTATTTAGAAAGATTTGATCCGCTTTCCTTTTTGATTTTGGCATTATGGTTCAATTTTTGAACATTTTTAACAAAATGGCGCATAAAATTCGAAATATCTCCATATGTGCCCATATATACGATGTGAATGTTGTTTCCGTATGATTTGAGGGCGCTCCGTCCATGGGCAAGGTCCCCCCAACCCCTCCGGCACCACGTTGTGCCCCAAATCCGCATTTTTTCAAAAATTGCAAAAATGGCGGCGTATTTTGCGTACTCTGTTATTTACCGCTACGGAGGCGTGTTTGGTGTCGTTTCGTGGTAAATTGGGGTCACTGAATCCATTTCTGAACTTAAAAAATTGTTTTGACGACATTGAACGGATAAATGGGTACCAGAAGATGTTCAATTTCGGTTCAAACTTTCCGTAAACGCGTGCTGGGTGTCGTTTCCTAGTAATTCGAGGTCACTGAATCCATTGCTGAACTTCAAAAATTGTTACGACGACATTGAACAGGTGAGCGGGAACCAGAATATGTTCAATTTCGGTTCAAACTTTCCGTAAATGCGTGGGAACCTTTAACGCCGTTTTAGAGGTTTTAGAACGTGATTCTGAGCGCATAATCTGTTTTCGGCCACTTCTGGTCGGGTTATGTATGCCTTCGGTGCTGTTAATGAGACCAAAAGAGCCTGCAAACGCACGTGAAAGGCAGCGGCGAGTGCGAGCGAGCTGCGGCGCAGCCCGTCGCATTGCAAGTAACTGTGGTGGTGTCGGCGCACAATTTTCTCAACCAGACAGAGCTTCTCGAGTTTTTAACGGAAAGGCTAGTCTCATCATTCCAAGGCCTTTTATTTGTGACTAACATGGGTGAGGAATTTGCTTTTTCCAAGCCTTCTGGCAGTGCTTTACCTGGGGCAAGCTGTGCTCACCAGGAAGAAAGCCGACGGAAGGATTATCTTGCACGTCCGTGACATGGTAGACAATGGTGCCAAAATAGTCATTGTCTGCTGTTCAGATACCGATGTTCGTGTTCTTGGAATTTCCTGCTGCCCGTCTCTGAAACAAAGAGGTCTGAATGAACTTTGGTTTAGATTTGGTGTACAATCGAAACAACTTTTCATTCCTGCACATCTTATTAGTGAAAAACTCGTTAATATGATGACCTATACATTCTCTAAATTTTACATCTCCTTATCTTTTATGAGTGATGCTCACATCTCTTGTCGACTTCCCTGTTTACAGGTCCTCTAAAGGCAGAAGCTCTGATGGTTTTCCACAGTTTTAGCGGATGTGACTCGGTGTCATATATGTCATCCGTGGGGAAACCCAGAGCGTGAAATGCGTGGGCAAATCATACCAGAGACTTATTCACGAAAGCATTTGTTGAACTAAGCAGGCTACAACACAGTTTTGGACATTGAAGTGGTAGACGCCCGGGAAAAGTACACAGTTAGATTGTACAGGGGAGACAACTCTTGTGTCGATATTGATAAGGCCAGGGAAAACTTGTTCTGCAGTGGCGATCGGTCACTTACCATGATACCACCAACCAAAGCTGCCCTTGTAGAACATATCAAGAGAGCTGCTTACCAAAGCTGGCCACATTTGGGGCACCTGCGATAAAGTAGAAACCAAACCACCTTGCATCAAAAGCTGGGGCTGGAGTTGTAAAAATGGCAAGGTAGAGCCATTATGGTCGTCACTCCCAGACATTTGGAACGACTGTCGTGAACTGGACCGGTGCGCATGTGCTTCAGACTGCAGCACACAGAGGTGCATTTGCAGGAAGTACGGATTTGTCTCTGTAAAGGCTGCAAAAAATGCAAAGGAGACTGTTCAAACAAAAGGTAATAACATGAGTTCAATAATGACACCATCTTTCACTTACCTCTTTCCAGCCTCAGTACTGAAAACAGCTATGAGAATCCAGATGACCCTGCTTGCACATGCATGTTATTGGCAGTTTCCAATTGGACATGTATTATTTCACCTGTGTTTTTTTTTTAAATTTACACAATAAATTGTGTAGTTTCAAGTTCCCTTATCTAAATATGTAAGTTGTGTACTACATATGTACATTTTATTTGAGGCGGAATTGTTTTTTTTTTACAGTACATTTTAACACTATATTTAGGTTTCATAATATACACGTTTCTTTGTGGCTTGTATTTTTAACATTCTGTGATGATGAATATTTTATATTAAAAAAACGAGAGTGAGTCACTGAAACCTTCGTTGGTCAGTAAAGGAAATTTGCTTATTATTCCGAAGTCCTCAAAATTATAGTCACACTATTATTAGGACCAAAATTAAACCCAAAACATTTCGTTTAGCTGTTCGACCATTAAATGATCTCAAACATTTAACACGGGCTTGACATCGCGATCAGCTACCTCTACAACCGCAGAAAAGGTTTAAACCGAAATAGGACATCTTCTGGTACCCGATCACCCGTTCAATGTCGTCGCAACAATTTTTCAAGATCAGAAATGGACTCAGTGACCTCGAATTACTAGGAAACGACACCCAGCACGCGTTTACGGAAGGTTTGAACCGAAATTGAACATCTTCTGGTACCCGTTCACCCGTTCAATGTCGTCAAAACAATTTTTTAGGTTCAGAAATGGATTCAGTGACCCCAATTTACCACGAAACGACACCAAACACGCCTCCGTAGCGGTAAATAACAGAGTACGCAAAATACGCCGCCATTTTTGCCATTTTTGAAAAAATGCGGATTTGGGGCACAACGTGGTGCCGAGGGGTTGACGGGACCTTGCCCTTGGACGGAGCGCCCTCAAATCATACGGTAACGACACTCACATCGTATATATGGGCACATATGGAGATATTTCGAATTTTATGCGCCATTTTGTTAAAAATGTTCAAAAATTGAACCATAATGCCAAAATCAAAAAGGAAAGCGGATCAAATCTTTCTAAATACCTTAAGGAACAAGCTCACCAAGTTTCACACTTGTAACACGATTTGCGGTATTTTGCTGCATCTGGCTGTGTACCGCTAGCACTAAAAGCTGCGTCTAACGCGACGCATTCGTTTCCTTTTGAGATCGAATATATGCAGTCAGTTTGCCACCCGTACGACGCGGAGTGAGTGGAATATTACACAAATATTGGGAGTTTAGAGGGGACAGTGTATGGGGACCCCGCAATCAGAGTCACTCGGATTCGTCCCCGTGTGTTTTGCGGCCGGCGGGTGGGGAATCCTGTTGGAAACGATCACAGACGTAATTAGAACTGGTGGAGTGCAGCTATGCTTTGAAAGGAGTGACCTGAAAGGGACAGGTTTTTGACACGTCGCTGTGCTGCGCTGCGTCATCCTCCCCCAGTCACGCTGCTGCTGCTGCTGCTGCTGCTACCGGCGACCCGCGGAACATTTTCCCAGAGAGCAGCCCCCGCAGGCCCCGTTCTTTTGAAGGCATGATGCTGCTAATGAGGTTCTGCTCTCCGTCGTCCCTCGCTGACCTGAACGTTATGTTCTCTCTCTCTCTCTCTCTCTCTCTCTCTCTCTCTCTCTCTCTCTCTCTCTCTCTCTCTCTCTCTCTCTCTCTCTCTCTCTCTCTCTCTCTCTCTCTTTCTCTCTCTCTCTCTCTCTCTCTCTGCTAACGACCAAATATGCTGCTGAAACCGAACACAATACGAACGTTAAGTACAGATTCGTGTAGAGGAGTTTCTGGCTATGAAGCTCGTTACAGCATGAAGTGGCACTAGTTGTGGTTTCATTTAATTTTGCGGGTCGAACAGAAGTTATGAACATCGCAGAAATGTTGAGGTAACTGCAGGAGGGAGCAAGTGGATCGGTCCGCCCCCCCCCCCCTTGCGGCCCCTCGCCCCCGCTAACCCCCAGACCAATGGCCAGCGGCTCCAGCGCCGCTCTCTCAGTGAAACAGCTCTTCTGCCAATCGCACTGAAGAGGTCTGCTCGACTGCCTGTCTGTCTGTCTGTCTGTCTGTCTGTCCAGGCCGCCGAACCGAGGTACCGTGGCACCCCTTCATCGCTTCTAAAATGAGATGCGAGTTGAGAAGTCTTCGGACGGACCCGCGGGGTGGCCGGCGGTGCACGGTCAGAAATAAGTACGGAAAGTACGGAAATGCGGCACTGAAGGTACACGGAGGCACGGTATACAAGGTGCGCACCGTACGGATTCGGCGAGCCCTGTTATTGAGCCCAAGCAGATAGCGAAACTGTTGGTGTTATTTTTTACAGTGTGTGAGAGTGAGAACGCGGGTCTTCATTGCACATTAGAATGTCATGTTCGCTCTCGTACTCTCGCACTTTGGACTCGAAGTGTATCGTGTCACACATGTGTGCGCGTTGCGTGCTGGTGGGCGTCCTTATAATGAGGGGAAGTGAGAGGCGTAAAACGAGGAAAATAGGAGGAAGGGGAAGAAGGGGGGAAGAAGGGAGGATTCGCCGTGCTAGTCGTACGTAATAGAATGTTCCGTGGAGCGGGCGAAGTTCAGCCAGCCAGTTAGCCAGCCAGCCAGCCAGCCAGCCAGCAGCCAGCCAGCCAGCCAGCCAGCCAGCCAGCCAGCCAGCCAGCCAGCCAGCCAGCCAGCCAGCCAGCAGCCAGCCAGCAGCCAGCCAGCCAGCAGCCAGTCCTCGCCGGGCCACCAGAAGCCAGGCCTGGGAGAGCTCCACCGATGCCGAGGCGTGGCGGGGCGTGGCACTACTGTCACACAGCTGCCGGGGCCAGCAGCCAGCCTCGTTAAAACTTTGCATGGCGTCCGCCAACGCCGGCGCGGCGAAGCCGCCTGATAGCGCGCCGCTGCCACACGCCACACTCGATACGCGACGCGCGTTGCCTGCAGACTGGCGGGCGGGCGGGGCGAGGCGGGGCAGGCGGGGGGGGGGGGGGGGGGGGGGGGGGGGGCGGAGCAGGTCGGTGTAAATCAACCGCACGGCGGCCGTCCTGTATTCCACCGGCGCGGCCCGGACGCCACGGTCCTAACGCGAAACGTGGTTATGATATCACTGCTAATCAAAGTGAGTGAAAACCACGCACACGTTTGGAACGTATACGGATGTTACACGCGCACGACTTGGACACGCACAAATTTAATTAAGATTCGAGATCTAAGCAGCTAGACTCAGATTTCTGGAACCCTGGTGTCAAGAAGGTTCGTTTATGAACTTCTAAAACCAAAAGAGATCCGCGCCCCCTGCCTCCTCCCCTCCGCCCCTTGCCTCTTCCCTCACCCCTGCCCGCCCCTACGCTGCCTCCGGGACTCGTAAAAGTCAATAAGGGCAGCCCTTCCGCGTCCTCCCCCGCGGGCCCTAATAAGACAAACGGAAGTATGAGCTCGCAGTGACCAAACTTGGGGCCGCCCCGGGGCTGGGCGGGGCTGGGCGGGGCTGGGCGGGGCTAGGCGGGGCTAGGCGGGGCTGGGCGGGGCTGGGCGGGGCTGGGCGGGGCTGGGCGGGGCTAGGCGGGGCTAGGCGGGGCTGGGCGGGGCTGGGCGGGGCTGGGCGGGGCTGGGCGGGGCTAGGCGGGGCTGGGCGGGGCTGGGCGGGGCTGGGCGGGGCTGGGCGGGGCTGGGCGGGGCTGGGCGGGGCAAGGCGGGGCAAGGCGGGGCTGGGCGGGGCTGGGCGGGGCAAGGCGGGGCTGGGCGGGGCTGGGCGGGGCTGGGCGGGGCAAGGCGGGGCTGGGCGGGGCTGGGCGGGGCTGGGCGGGGCTGGGCGGGGCTGGGAGGCAGGACGTCGGGTCGAAGGGCGCGGAGGATGACGCACAGGACGTGAGAAAGGACACACAGGGAAGGGCATCCCATGGACGCACACCGCAAATATGAAATACTTGCGAGCTTGCTTCTTTTAATTTTCGGAACTGTTTTTGAAGTTACAAAGAAATTCGTTGAGAGGGTCCTGGAGAGGCAGGGATACAGATTGCTAATCTTCCGAAGACTGCAACCGGCGTTGGCCGACCGGCCCACATCCCAGAGGCTGCTGTCCATAATCCAGTTTGCTCCTTTCCTCTCATCGTGCTGCGTCAAGCTCAAGTGGAGCGAGGGAGACGGAGGCGAGCGGCGAGCTCTCATACGGCGGAGCTCTAATCCCCGCCGCCGACGTCTATCGGCTCTATCCACTCCCCCCCCCCCCTCTCTCTCTCTCTCTCTCTCTCTCTCTCTCTCTCTCTCTCTCTCTCTCTCTCTCTCTCTTGCTGTTGCAGACCCTGTTCGATCGGCCAAACGAAGTGCAGTGTCTATATTTCGTTGTATGGCCGTTTGCATGGTCACCCTCCCTGTGCCAGACTAGACGTTCGGTTCCAGATGGCGTGGCGATGTTTGCCATGCAGCGGCCGGGAGCCGGTGGGCGCTGGGCAAGGGGCGGGTCCACATAAGGATGAGATAAGGGAAGCAGAACAGTGGGAGGAGAACGCACTTACTTACGGACCGGCGAAAAAATGAAATGATGGCATCGTTTAGCGCGCCGCTAGCACAGGCGGGAAAGTTGGGGCGAGTGTGGGGGGTCTGTGAGGCTTTGGGGAGGAGTCAGCCGGGAGTCAGCAGGGAGGCAGCCGGGAGACAGCCGGGAGGCAGCCGGGAGGCAGCCGGGAGGCAGCCGGGAGGCAGCCGGGAGGCAGCCGGGAGGCAGCCGGGAGGCAGCCGGGAGGCAGCCGGGAGGCAGCCGGGAGGCAGCCGGGAGGCAGCCGGGAGGCAGCCGGGAGGCAGCCGGGAGGCAGCCGGGAGGCAGCCGGGAGGCAGCCGGGGAGGCAGCAGGGAGGCAGCCGGGAGGCAGCCGGGAGGCAGCCGGGAGGCAGCCGGGAGGCCGGGAGCAGCCGGGAGGCAGCCGGGGCAGCCGGGAGGCAGCCGGGAGGCAGCCGGGAGGCAGCCGGGAGGCAGCCGGGAGGCAGCCGGGAGGCAGCCGGGAGGCAGCCGGGAGGCAGCCGGGAGGCAGCCGCAGCCGGGAGGCAGCCGGGAGGCAGCCGGGAGGCAGCCGGGAGGCAGCCGGGGGGGAGGCAGCCGGGAGGCAGCCGGGAGGCAGCGGGGAGGCAGCCGGGAGGCAGCCGGGAGGCAGCCGGGAGGCAGCCGGGAGGCAGCCGGGAGGCAGCCGGGAGGCAGCCGGGAGGCAGCCGGGAGGCAGCCGGGAGGCAGCCGGGAGGCAGCCGGGAGGCAGCCGGGAGGCAGCCGGGAGGCAGCCGGGAGGCAGCCGGGAGGCAGCCGGGAGGCAGCCGGGAGGCAGCCGGGAGGCAGCAGGGAGGCAGCCGGGAGGCAGCGTCACTGTGAAAAAGAGGCGCGAAGAGAATGGTGCCCGGAGCCTCCCGTCGCGGCGTCGGGTTGTATCCTCCTGTTCCAGCACCATGAAATAAGTGAAGGTCAACCGGCTAATGCGGGAAATGGGGAGCGCGTGGACGGCGAAGAGCGGGGGGATGATAGAGGGGGAGGATAGATGCGGAAGATAGAGGGGGTAGATAGTGGGGGGAGGATTGAGGGAGAAGACAAAGGAGGAGGATAGAGGGGGAGGACAAAGGGGGAAGATAGAGGGGGAGAAGGCGTGGGATAGAAAGATAGAAAGCCCCCGTAGCGGGAAACACTGCGACTGGGTCAAAGGAGAGCGGGCTGGGAGGAAATGAGGTTAATGAAAGCAGACGACGCTGTGCCGGTATGGCTGTGCAGCCGCTGTGCCACGCCCGCCGCCGCCAGGTCTGGTCCTGACAGAAGCAACGCTGTCATCTATGCCGCGAGCAATTAAATCCCTTTGCCACACACACACACACACACACACACACACACACACACACACACACACACACACACAGACGTCTGCCGATATGGATCCATACGTATGCACACCTCCGGGGCACGACAGACAGAGAAGGAGAGGGATGGTAGGCCGAGAGAGAGGGAGAGAGGGGCGGGGTCGGTGTATTCTGTTTAATCAGTCTATGTGACTGTGTGCAGGTGGCAGGGCAGCGGAGAGAGGGAGAGAGAGAGAGAGAGAGAGAGAGAGAGAGAGAGAGAGAGAGAGAGAGAGAGAGAGAGAAAGGGAGAGAGCAAGAGGGAGAGGCGGACAAGCAGGTCTAGCAAAGGTGGGCGGCCTACGCTCCAGCATCAAGACCATATGAGCCCCATAAGTGCTGTGAATCATTTTGGTCCTCAGGCTCGCTGTCACCCGATCGACATGGGGGGTGTTGGAGTGTTTGGTGTGGCCGAATGTATGAAAAGAAAACAAGGAAAACCAGCTGCGAGGCAGAAAGGGGAGGGGGAGCGCGCGGAGGGGGCGGGGGGGGGGGGATCTGAGCGAAGAACGGGATCTGGAAGGCGGTGGCCCCTGCTGGGGAGGAGGGGGAGGGAGGACTCTGAGGCAGTAAACATTTTAATAAGAGACGTGACACGACTCAGAAAGGCGGATGTGTGCTTGTGTGTGTGTGGGGGGGGGGGGGCTGGGCACGTCTGGAGGAGTCCCACTGGTGAGGTACTAGCGGCAGTGGAGTCAGTGCTGTTGTGGGCGCCGTTGTCATACGCAGATATGCAGCTGCCTCCAGCCGCCTCTCAACCACGGGGCCGTGAGACCGGCGTTATTTCGTCTCACTCACACCCTGCTCTGCTAAGCATCGCTCCGTCTCACTCTAGCGGGCCCGGAACAAGAGCAAACCTTTTCCTCCGCCGCGCTCTCACCCGCTCGCAAGCGCCGAAACCAAATACACGCTTCGAGCGCACCAACTCACCTGAAACAAAACAAGAAAAGTGTGAAGGTAAAAAAAAAAGGAAAAAATTGGAGCAATCAGGTCACCCCCCGCTCCACTCCACTCCACTCCACTCACTCCACCTCGCTCCGCGCGCCACGCAGGGAACGCTTCGCCTCTGCTTCGCCACGTCACAGGATTGTGCGTGTCGCTGTACATTGGCTTGGTGCACGGCCAGGCCACAGCGCGGCGCCAAGATGCGGATTTACAAGGCACACACACACACACACACACACACACACACACACACACACACACACACACACACACACACACACGCGGCATTCCTCTCGTCCTTTCCAATATATGTGTAGGATGTGTAGGAACAGTCAGATTCTACATACGACCAATCCCCGCACCCCGGCCCCCAACCTCCTAGAAACCCTTCCCCCTCAATCTCCATCCCTTCTCCCCCCCCCCCCCTTCCCCTTCCCCTTATATCTCTACCACCCTCTCGGGCTCAAAGTCAGACCGCACCAACCGCCAACTCACGAACGGAAAGAGAGTCGCGGAGAGTGGGAGAGCGAGAAAGAGAGAGAGAGAGAGAGAGAGAGAGAGAGAGAGAGAGAGAGAGAGAGAGAGAGAGAGAGAGGGGGGGGGGAATACCTTTTATTTTCCCACACATACAACCGGCAGCAAAGCTTTTCATTTCCACCCGTTTTTCATTTTCTTCTGTTTCTATTTTTCCTTCTCTTTTTTCACAATTTCTTTTTGGAAAGGAAACCCACATAGTCGGACGCACCAGTTTGGGGCCTAGAGGTTGGTAACAGATCCGCTAGACCGGTGACGGGTCTAGCTACTGTCTCGCATAGAAAAAAAGATTCGCGGCGAATCCTGACCTTAACAAGACAGGCATGGAGAACGCTTTGCCGTTCTAGGACAGGCTCGTTCTTTGGGGCTGTTCATATACCTCATGGACACTTAGAGGGGAAGGGGGGTTCACGAAACGTCCACAACTGTCCCGGTGAATTCAAATGATGTAAAGTTTTGATTTTTTTTAAAAGTGGTGAGCTCGTTACACTCATGCTTTATTGGTCGAATTTGTTTCTTCGCTGTTTTCCTCTTTTCTCTATTAATTCGTAGAAAGCGTTTCATTTCAATAAAAAAAATTAATTCAAAAGTATATTAAATCCTCAAGATTCAGACCCTGAAAATAAAAAATACAACAACAACAAAAAACGGCAAAAATGGGTGGGTCCTACCTCGTCCCAGACTTTCGTCCGGAACCGTTCCTGCTTAACTTCGGTTTTCGGATGGGAACCGGTGTACCAGGAGTTGACCGCCACTAAGACACAGGCACGACGCAGCCCCCTTGGTAGGGAGGCTTCCGCAACGGCCAACATCGCCCCTTCCGCTGACCAGATTTCAGGAGTCAGCCCCCTTCGACCAGCCAGTCGGTCTGTGGCAGTGAGGCCACTCCCTCGCGGATTGAGAGGGAGGTAGGATGCCCAGGTCGTACACGCCCGAAGCCGATTGTACTCTACCCAGCAAGCCGAGTAAGTGTTGCCCGCGACCGCAAAACGACCGCCCATCAACGTTCTCTAAAACGGCTGGAAACGAGATTTTATTTTAACTTTTCAAAATGTCTTATGTCATTTTCAAAACTAAATCAACAACTGATCAAAATGTCGCGTTAACGCAACACATGCGTTAAGCGGTTTGCGAATTGAAAGGGGGTCTTAACGGAAAGGGCGAGTGCAATACTGGTTCTTTTTTGCTTCTACGTCGTAGCGGTAGTAGTAGTAAGCGAAGAACGAGTAAAAACGTGTCTCGCGATTATTTTTTGGGAGTACTCGATTAATTTTTCGCTCACTCAGCGAATATTTTTGACTCGGTTATCAAATTATTTGCTGGATCGGAGAAAAAATCCGGATACGCGTATTTAGCGAACCATTTTTTTTTTTTTTTTTTTTTTTTGTAGCATTTGGTTGGATCCCGCGATGGAGCTCCAGTTCACTCGGCGGCGAAACGCCGCGAATTCCGAGTGTTTCATTTGATCCTAACGCGAATTAATTGAATAACGATCTGTACGTGAATGCGAAGCGACCTAACCCCCGTCCCCTCCCTATAGTTGAGCGCGCGCGTGTATCTCACGTCGTCGGCGCTAGCAGGTGGCGGCAAATTCAAACAACTCGGAATGGACTGGGAGGGCCGTAATCGGATGAGACGAGAAGGCCTGGCGCAGGCACCCCGTCCCGTTCCCGTTCACCGCCTTGTCGCAATCTCCTGGCGCGCGGAGCGAGTACTGCGAGGGGGCTGCGCCGCGCGCCATTCGCTAGTTAAAAGGGGAGCCGCTTCCGAGAATTAGTGGAGGGCCGCCGCGACAGGGGGTGGTGCGGGAAGGGGAGGGGGCGATGGATGTAAGTTTGATGTTCTTGTTCAGTCCTCCTTCTAGTTTACATAATCCGCAAGAGGTTTCAGCGGTTGTCCCCCTCCACCACCGCAACAGATTCCCTTCACACCCTGTGCCACCTGCAGCTGTCCGCACCGCCCAGCAGCACCTGCTGCCGCATCACTTTGTCCGCAAAAATATTTGCCCGCACACATAATTTTCAGTGCTACTACAAAGTGACGATTTACGAAATAAAGTAATAAAAGTTCTGCCGCAAAGAGTTCGTTCGCGCGATGTCTGCATGTCCTGGCAACGTCTCGTGGCACGAGATGTATGATAGTACCCCACCCAACCCAACCCAATCCGGCCTCCCACACCCACCGCGGCACCCGACCCGACCACAAAACCCTTCTCCTGTTTACACCTCCCCTCCCCCCACACTCTCTCTCTTTCTCTCTCTCCACCTCCCCCGCCACTCCCTCTCTCTCACTCTTCTCCGTTTCTTCGAATCCCTCTCTTCGCCTTCCGAAGACCTTCTCCTCCTTCAGCACCTCCCCTCAGATAGCTTCATTTTTTGGAAACCATCAATCAACCATCTCCTTTCCTCTACTGTCTTCTGTGCCGCCGTCCTCATCCCCTCCTCTCTCCTCATCTCGGTCTCTCTTTCTCTCTCTCTCTCTCTCTCTCTCTCTCTCTCTCTCTCTCTCTCTCTCTCTCTCTCTCTCTCTCTCTCTCTCTCTCTCTCTCTCTCTCTCTTTCTCTCTTTCTTACTCTGTCCAACCCCACCGATGGCACTCTGCAGAGAGTGGGTGTGTTCGGGTGGGGGCGAAACTAATTTAGATTAGACCGAATAAACGCTTCGCTGGTCACCAGATCATTATTTTTCGTAGCCTCCCCCTCCCCTTCCCCCTTCCCCCTCCCGGCCCTACCCACTTCCTACTTTCAAGTAGACCAGGTTTCATATACGACTGCAAGATTATTTTGCCTACTGTTTAGTAGCCATTGGGCTCAAAATGCTGTGATTAGGTGTGTGCTCTGCGAAGTCACCTACCATCTCTCTCTCTCTCTCTCTCTCTCTCTCTCTCTCTCTCTCTCTCTCTCTCTCTCTCTCTCTCTCTCTCTCTCTCTCTCTCTCTCTCTCTCTCTCCCTCTCTCTTCCGTCCTCTCTCTCTCTCTCCGTCCCCCCTTCTATCTCCTGGCTTCCCACACGTCCTTCACCGACGAGCACGTTTATGGAGAGGGCTACTTTGCATAATATCCTGAGGATTTTATGATGAAGCTGGAATTTTGCTGGAGTGATCGTTCCATCACCGCGCGAAGGACGCCGCTAGGGAGGGAGAGGGAGGGGGCGGAAACAGGAGGGCGCTGTAGGGGGGGGGGGGTGGAGGGAGAGGAGTGAGGGGAGTGCAGGGAAACAGGCACTCTCAAAATCATACGCAATTCAAACGATAATGTACTATTGATCCGTAACATATTTCGGAGAACTCCACACAAAACTTTGGCCTCTGGAGCAGAACAGTTTTCATCGAAAAAGTCTGCCTTTCTGCTTGAAAGGTTTTGGTATATATATTGATAAGGCAAGAGGTCCCATTCCGAGCGAAGCTATTCAGTGCTGATTGGCGAAAGCCACGTTTGAGGTGGGAAGTGAGGGAGGGGGATGGGGTAGAAAACAATGTAACCTCTCTCTCTCTCTCTCTCTCTCTCTCTCTCTCTCTCTCTCTCTCTCTCTCTCTCTCTCTCTCTCTCTCTCTCTCTCTCTCTCTCTCTCTCTCTCTCTCTCTCTCTCTCTCTCTCTTCTCTCTGATTTGTTGGCCGGGAGAGTTTTTTTTTCGACTTGGCCATTTCCCAGTTTGAGAAGAGTGCGCGCACTTCTGTTGTAATTGGCGGAGAAAAAGAGCCAAAGGGCACCCCGAGGCTAGAGGCCGAGGCCACAGATGTCGGTACGCCTCACTCACTTCCTTATGTGGGTGTGTGAGGACCTATGTGGACCTTCTTGTGCGTCCTACGCTTCAATTTTCCCCGTCTCCTTGTTTTTAAATATCCCCTTTTTAAAAAAGTAATTCAATCAACGAACTATGTCAAAAATGATTTGATCATCCATTCGAGGGTTGGAAAACGTGGAAATCCATGGTCCAAACTGCTCTCTCTATCGCGTGTTTGCCCGCCCGGTCCGGCCGAGACCACCTCTGGTGAGGCCGGAGCGGGGAGGGAAGGGAAAGGGGAGGGGGGCCCTTCCCCCGCCTTATGATGAATGGTCATGATTTGCGTCGACAACTCAGCAGGACCCGTTCCGTGAGGAGCATCGCACCGACCCCGCCCGCCCGCACGTCCGCGGCTGTCCACGCAGGGGGGAAAAAAATCGTTGTCCCAACAAATTTTTTAGTTTTCTGACAATACATTTGATTCTCAGCATTCAAATTTGCCGCCTAATTTTTCCGAAAGTTTTCAGAATTTTTTGAGAATTTGCCGTCAATTTTCGGGGCACTAGAAACACTAGAGATGGGGGGGGGGGGGGGGGCATCGCGATCGAGGCAAACTCGCCGAGCTCCCGAAGGACCGCAGACCTGAAGGCGCCGCGCCGGAAAGCCCGGGGGTCGGGGGGCCCGGGGGTCGGGGGGCCCGGGGGCCGGGGGCGGGGGGCCGGGGGGCGGGGGGCCCGGGGGGCCCGGGGGCCGGGGGCCGGGGGGCCGGGGGGCCGGGGGGCGGGGGGCCCGGGGGCCGGGGGGCGGGGGGCCCGGGGGCCCGGGGGCCCGGGGGCCGGGGGGCCGGGGGGCGGGGGGCCCGGGGGCCGGGGGCCCGGGGGCCCGGGGGCCGGGGGCCGGGGGGCCGGGGGCCGGGGGGCGGGGGGCCCGGGGGCCGGGGGTCGGGGGGCCCGGGGGCCCGGGGGCCCGGGGGCCGGGGGGCGGGGGGCCCGGGGGCCCGGGGGGCGGGGGGGCCGGGGGGCGGGGGCTCGGGGGCCGGGGGCCGGGGGCGGGGGGCGGGGGGCGGGGGGCCCGGGGGCCGGGGGCCGGGGGGCCGGGGGGCCAGGGGGCCGGGGGCCCGGGGGCTCGGGGGCTCGGGGGCCCGGGGGCGTGTCGGCCTGAGGAAGCATCTCGCCGCCCTTCCGCCCCCTCCTCTTCACTGGATCGCGAGAACGGTCCCAGAACTTGTAAATAAAATAAGCAAACGACGGGGAAACCGAGTTGAAGACCGACTTTGGAACGGAAGGGACGGGTGGGCGGGTAGGCTGCCGCTGGTCGTAGGCCGCCGTATAGGCCTGGCCTCCCCTGGCCTCCGCTTCGTAGGCTGGCGGCAGAGATGGGGCCCCTCACTACGCCTCTCGATGCCTATTTGACCTATTTGCCTCCCCGGCCACGCACAGTAAAGGAGCGGAAAGGTGAGTAGACTGTTCCAAATGTGTGCTCGTCATTCGCAGGAAAACTCAACTAAAAAAAAAAAAACATCGTAGACGTTCACTGCACTCTCAGAAAAATAAAACACAATTGACTAAAGAATGTCGCCTTGATCAAAACTTCAACCGAAATTCTGTCGAATCGACTCAGAATTTATGTGAAGGCAACTAACATTCTTAAGTCAATTCAATTTTATTTTTCTGAGAGTGTAAAACCGCAGTATCGTCCAGAAATGGTGGAAACGCTTCTAACGGTGTGCACTGGCCATTGGAGCGGCGTGTCGTGGAGGTGGGGGTATGGGACGTGTCAATGCGATGCAGCCTTGGCACAGTTCCGTGTCAGTGTGTGGGATGGGGTGTGTGTGTGTGTGTGTGTGTGTGTGTGTGTGTGTGTGTGTGTGTGTGTGTGTCTGTCTGTGTGTGTGTGTGTGCGTGGGGACGTCACCTGCCGGAGTGCACTCACGGCCCACGGCCCAGTCGTCTGAGGCGTACGTCCACCTGAATGAAGCAACACGTGCGGTGTGTACGGCCTCATTACTACTACGCTACTACCACTACTCCTATAGCACGACAGCCGCAGCACGACAGAATATGCATTCCCTGGGGAGGACATGCAGGAACACGGGCAAGAATGAATAGTGATCGCAACGAATTTTTCAGTAGACGTTCCAGACAAGCAGTCAGTTTTTGTTGGGAGAACTTATTTGTTAGTTGAACCAACTAAAACATTAGTTGCGATCACTGATCACTGCTCCGTTAAGGCAGAGGGTGGGGTAAGGGGGCAGCAGTAGGGGCGGCATTTCAATCTTTCAGTGAGATGGATCGAACGACACCTGACACAGCGACTCTCCGCCCGCTGGCCCCGCCAGCTCCACCCGCTCTGTGGACGCCTCTGCGCTGTCCGCCGAGCCCCCTTCCAACTCACCTCCTTCATCTCATCCCCCTCCTCTTTTCCTCTACCACTTATCCAGCATCTCTCTCTCTCTCTCTCTCTCTCTCTCTCTCTCTCTCTCTCTCTCTCTCTCTCTCTCTCTCTCTCTCTCTCTCTATCTCTCTCTCTCTCTGCCTCAGTCTCTCTGTCCGCACTGCTGCAAACCGTTTCCGCTGCCGGAGTAGGTCCTAAGTGAAGGGCCAACTTTTCTTATTATTATGACGAATTTCCCCGCGCCGCCGCCGCCGCCGCCGCCACCGCCGCCGCCGCCACCGCCGCCGCCGTCCGAATAATCTGTTGACGGGAAGCGGGGGGGTGAAGGGGTGCAGGTCGCACGGCAGCCGCCGCCAACAGGAAACGCTATGCACGTGCAGCATTGTCTCAGATACGACTAGACCCCGCGGGGAGAATTCTGGAGACGGCGTGCGGTCAGGGGAGAGGGAGAAGAGGAAGGAGAAGAAGAGGACGAATAAGAGGAAAACTTTCAGCCGGCGTGGGAATGGTTTCTGCTCCGCGACATTTTTGTGCCGTGGAAGCGTTCACAGCTGCCTGCCTCGCGCTAAGATCATGCAAAGAAAGAAGAGGAGGGGAGAGGAAGAGAGATAGAGAGAGAGATTATATTCCAACAAATTTTCGCCTCCCTTCATTCTATTGTTTACTGTTTCGCGTGCTCGTGCCGGTTCGTGCCCGGTTTCGTGTCTGTCCAAGTCTTTGGTGAATTCTTAGAAAATCGAAATCGAGGGAGTCTCACCAAAGGTATTTGCCTGCAACCGCCTGAGTGGGTAGGCAATGCGGTGAGCACTGGGGTGGGCGGGTTGCCTACCCTCTCGATCACAGGCGCTCCGCCAGCTGTGCGCGGGGAGCACTGAGAATATGGGAAAGAGTTGTGATGGTGACTTTTTCATTCTGAGCGTGTTTGGTTCGAGGGATCAATCCCGGCGGATACAGGAGGGCAGTGCAGAGGAAGAGGCGTGGAAGGAACAGGGAGGGCATAAGCTAGAAACCGAACGGGGGGAGCAAATAGCACAGCATGCGAAACAGAACCGCGTCGATATCACGTGTTTCAGCCGTATCGGGAAAGCGGCGCGCACGAGTCGGCAACACGAGCTGACAATCAGCAACAGACCCCCGGCCCGGAAGTGGGCCGCGGCTGCCTTTGTAGTCATGAAAAATTCGGAGCTGACGGGGCGCAGGGCGGGGGCAGGAGCACGGCGGGCCACCCACACACGGCTCGGAGCAGCCATGGGGAACCACGACCAAACCTTTGCGTTAACTTTTTTTTTCGAGTTGAATGTTGTTGTTTTTTTTGTGTCTGTTTTGTAATTTGTGGCAAATTGTCTAGGGCTTTGCACGGTTGTTTTATGAGAGTGCGTGGGAGCCACGACCGGCACGGCACGGCACACACCTTCGGGCCCAGCGAGATCTACGTCCGATTCGTAACGGCACACACATTCAATCAAATATGCACACAAATGCAGGCGGTCCCTACCCTCCGCTCCCCGGGGGGTCCTACCCGCACCCAGAGGGGCCCAGGGTGGTGGGGGCGCCGCACCGGACCGCGCACGAATCGAAAGGAGGGAGCAGCGGCGAGTAACTTGTAAACAGGGAGGCGAGCCGGTTCGGTTGTGGCTTAACGCATCCGCCAGCAACACTTCCCTCCTATGAAAGTTAAGTGACAAGAGCCAGGGCACTCGGTTTTTCTCCCTCTCTCTATATAACATTTACCAAAATAATAAAAAAATAAAATTGCTGCACGCGAAGAAGAAAAAAATATTCGTGGCGAGGCAGAGACGAATTTTAGAGGAACGTCATGAAATTGCACGCCGTTCCTTCTGCTCACCAAGGTGAAGAATTAGCTAATGGCTGGCCACAGTTCGCCGCCCGTCACACTGGGGATAATTGTTTAACTCTTGCACCTCCCCCCCCCCTTCCCCTTTCTTGTGCTCGGGAAGCAGAGATGGTCCGCTTGAGCCTTTCCCATGCTGCTCCTTTCTCTGAACGTGTGTGTGCGTTCGGAGAGACAGAGAGAGATAACGAGAATGAGGGGGAGAGAGGGAGAGAGAGAGAGAGAGAGAGAGAGAGAGAGAGAGAGAGAGAGAGAGAGAGAGAGAGAGAGAGAGAGAGAGAGAGAGAGAGAGAGAGAGAGAGTGAGAGAGAGAGAGAGAGCTCTGTTCTGTTTAGCCGCGAGCTATGCACAGACACCACATCGCGGTGGTTGCAGGGAGAGGGAAGAGGAAAAGCCGACCGCAGGCCTTGAAGAGCACTCTTGTTGGTGAAAACGCCATCTCCCCACCCCTCCCCCTTCCCTCCTCTCGTGGCCTTAATGCCCGTCTGAGACAGGCGCATCGGACGCAAGACACCGCCGCAGTAACCCTGCCATAGTGCTAATGCACAAAAAGTGTCGGGTGACCCGCGCTGCATGCAGCCCGGCAGAAATGTGCACTTTCAAAAAGTATGCCTGATTCAGCGCAAATTGTACGCCTACTTGGAAATCCTGGGTAACTTTCCCTAGTTCATCAACAGGATGCTTGTCTCGCCCATCTCTATGCCTGATTCAAGCATACAGACCGATACAGTCTGATGCCTGAATCAGGCACATAGTCTAATGCCTGAATCAGACATCCGTATTTAGCGGATTTCTTGATTCAGTCTTAGCCGTATTCCCAATACCATACTCTTGTTTGAAGCATATTATGCTCGAGGAATAATCTGAGGCTTAGGCATAAAATCTGCTATGAAACAGGCATATAATGCATGATTCAGGCATACTTTTTTGAGAGTGTATGGTGTTGTTAAAGACTGCACATACGGACAGACCAGCACCAAACGCCCACAAGCGTTCTGCGCCGAACATGCCAATCACTGCCAATCACAGTGCGTGTCCCGTAAGCACGATGCCCACGCTAATAACGCCATCCGCGGCCAGCCCGCCGCCCCCCGCCCCCTACCACCACCACCACCACCACCACCACCATCACGTGGCCGTCATTCACTAAGCTCTGTCCCCTCTCCGTCGTGTTTCGCCAATTTTCCCCTCACCTACTTTCCTCATCACCCTCCTCATCCCGACACCTCGTCGCCCCATCACCCTCCCCCCCCCCTACCCCCTAGCTCTGTCACTAAACATTGTCCTGCCCCCCCCCCCTCTCTCTCTCTCTCTCTCTCTCTCTCTCTCTCTCTCTCTCTCTCTCTCTCTCTCTCTCTCTCTCTCTCTCTCTCTCTCTCTCTCTCTCTGTGCTGCCCACGTACTGGGTGCCTTCTACTGGAAGAGATAATCGCCGCAGTGGCCCACTCTACACGGCAGCCCCCTACGCACACCGCCACCTCTACATCCTTCCTATCCAGCTTCCTACCGAACTTCCTTCCGGCCTCTCCACATCCCGACTGTGCTCGACTGGAATAGCTAACGTAAGCCGAAGCGTCACCGGCCGGCCCTCCCTGTTCGTGCCGCTGCGCGGCAAGCTCTGCTTCGCCTGTTTCGAGGGTCGCGGGTTCGAATCGCTCTCCAGTCGCGACGGGGGGATCGATTTTTCGGGGGCTGCATGTCTCTCCTCTCCTGGCGCGCTGATCGCGGAGCCCGGGAGAACCGTTCGCAGAAGGCAGGGGGAGGGGAGGAGGGGAGGAGGGGAGGGGAGGAGGGGAGGGGAGGAGGGGAGGGGAGGAGGGGAGGGGAGGAGGGGAGGGGAGGAGGGAAGGTAAGTGGTACGTAGAGAGGCCGCGGGGGGGGGGAGGGGTTAATGTGTGTGGTGGAGAAAGTGGTCTGTGGGATCCTCTGCAGAAAGGAGAAGGTGGGCAGGATCCTATTGGGGCAATCTGGAACGAGTTGGGGATCCTTGCGGGCTGGAAGAGGGATGTGGGAGATCCTGTCGGGGTGAATGGGGCAGGTAGAATTCGCACCGCTAAAAATTATAAGTTATTGTTCTCGGAGAAAAAACATCAGTGGTCGCAACTAATTTTTAAGTTGATTTTCAGTTGCACCAATCAAACGTTAGTTGCTCCAACGAAGAGGTTCGTTGCGGTCACTAAACAAAAAAAAATTCTGCTCTTTGCTCCTTTAGCGAACCTATGCTTTCATCCGTACCGAGCGCGCGAGCTAGCGTATAATCATGTTACCTCGAAAAGCGAGATTGATTTTAGTAAATATTAACAAAGGTGTATGGACTGATGATTAATTAATATTTTGAGACTAAGGTGAAGTCGTACATCGCTACGGTTCCCAAAGTGCAGGGCTCACAAAATTCCAGAACGGCTACTAGATAAAAGGTCTATTGAAAGCAACGAGTAGCCCCCACGCGCTCCCCGCCGCTATACATCAACTGTCCCCGCCCATGTACAACCCCCCCCCCCCCCCACACACACACACACAAATGTGAGCTGAATCCGATTACCCTCTCTCTCCTCTCTCTCTCTCTCTCTCTCTCTCTCTCTCTCTCTCTCTCTCTCTCTCTCTCTGTCCCTCTCCCCCTCTCCCCCCCCCTCCCCCTCCTTCACACATGCACATTATTTTTCCCCTCTTTGTTTTTCTATCTTTCTCCCTCTCTCTCCCTTTTCATCGCGGATCCACGAGGGGGTCAGCGGACCGGAAGACGCCGCTCCTTCCGGCACAATCTTTGCTCCCCCCCCCCCCCCCCCCCCGCGCGGCACGAATACAAACAAGCTGCACCCCCTCCCCCTCCCCATCCGGACACCGGCGTGCCTCCGGCGCAGCCCCCAATATGCAGCACAGCCGGAAGCCGGAAACAAGGCTGCGGCACAGGAGATAAAGACAGCACTGGGGGAGGGGGGGGGGGGCGTGACCGACTGATGAAGGCACGATACCGAAATAATTAAACAATCAATAACGGAGCACAGTGATGACTCCGAGACCTACCGCTATTCCACTCATTATCAGCGGCATCGGGTGGGGGAGGGGGAGGGCAGTGCGGGGCACAAGAAATGAGCAGTTGACTCCAACGCGGCGAGGTGGGAGAGGAGGAGGAGGGGGGGGGGAGGTTTAAATAGTTTGCGTTGCCATGGCAACCGATGCCGGCCCAGTGGGGTGGCGGGGGCTTACGGCATTGCCTGTGGGCTCCCCTTGCAGGCCACCTTACTGCCAAGCCTCCGGCTTTGCGCAAAAGCAAAAGAGTTTTACTCGTTACGATCCAACACCTAATCAGGGCCACCTGGGACAGACGCCCCCCTGCTACCCCTCGCTTCATAATCACGGCTACAAGGCTCTCTCTCTCTCTCTCTCTCTCTCTCTCTCTCTCTCTCTCTCTCTCTCTCTCTCTCTCTCTTTCTCTCTCTCTCTCTCTCTCTCTCGTTTTTCCTCCACACATACACACACACACAAGTTGTCCCCCCCCCTCCTCTCTTCGCACCTGTTGATAATACAGTTCACCTTTGCTTGCCCGCCTTACTTTCCCCCTCTCCTCTGTCCCAACGCCAGCAGCAGTCTGAACCCTAATATTCTGCTGCACCCGGCTGCACCACACCACCCCAGCCAGAGGACAATAATGTTAGGGACTGGAAAACTATGAATCGGGATGTATTTTTCACAATCTCGACATAACTGCCCCGTTTCATCATTTATCAGATTGCGCCGCATTTTATCTTTGTCCTCTCTCTCTCTCTTCATAGAGATACAATACTAGTAGGCTGCCAAAAGGCGAATCGCGGGCGAATTTGTGTCATGTGTTTCGTAGTGGTAGTTTTAGTCCTTTAGGGTTCAAAATTCGCGTCGCTCGCTCGCTTAATTGTAATTAATCAATAAATATTCAAGAACATTCAAGATATTACAAGAACAATATTTCAGTTATAAGTTTCAATCATCGCGTATAAGGAACGTCACAGCTGATAGGCACCCATAAGGTAGTCAGCAGGGGGCACAAATTCCCTGGGGCTGGTGTGCCCCCATAAGGCGGTCGGCAGGGGGGCACACGGTCTCAAGAGCTGGTGTGCCCCCAATGACCCGTTAGTAAATTCAATTTCTCTGCCTAGTGCCAATAAGGCATGTTTAAAAAAATGTTTAGATTCTAGGTCAAAGAATCATTTAAAAATGCCTTTTCGTACTTTCAAAACAAAATCGAGGAATTAATGAAAAAAGTGAACCTACGGCTCCCGGCCCTGGGTATTCCCGCAAGGGCTCTCCAAGTTCCGCACCGCAGCACTCGCCTTGCTCCCTCCGTGCGCTCTCCGTACTGTCTCGCCCCCCCCCCTCCCTCTTTCTCTCTCTCTCTCCTTTCCCACCCCAACGCTGCGCGGACACTGGCTTTCCGCGCGCACGATATTGGCTGTGCCACACAGGCGGGCACAGCCTGCGCACGGCTCATGCGAGGAGAGAATATCGCAAACGGGGTGAGAAGGACCCCCGCCCCCACACGGCCCCGCCCCCACCCCCACCCCCGCCGCCATATGCACACAGGCTCAGCCCGCGCTCATCTGTACCCCCGACTGGTGCTGCCGTTGCTTGGAAGCACCGTTCTTTTAATCCCCCGGAAGGTTTCTTCATTAATTCAGTTTTCTCTGGTACTCGGTCAAATTAATTTTAATTCAAATGACAAAAAAGACGGACCACACGTGGGTAGTAATTCAACATATTCAAATACACAGCACAAGGTGGGTCAAAATCACATGTCTGCAAATCGGACAAAGAAAAGGCACATTCTATGAGCCCCGATTGAAAGTGGCCGAAGCTCCGGAATGTGTGTCTGCACGAGTCTGGAGCGGCAATATTTTGAATGAGGTCTGTCGCTGAGAGAGAGAGAGAGAGAGAGAGAGAGAGAGAGAGAGAGAGAGAGAGAGAGAGAGAGAGAGAGAGAGAGAGAGAGAGAGAGAGAGAGAAATTCTCGCAGGATTGGCGGGGAAGGGTCTTTTGCCATCTAGAAATAGGGAAAAGGGCGGGGGAGGGGGCACTTGGAAACAAAGTGCGCTAACTCTCCCCCTCTCTCCCCCGTTAACAGGACAGTTCGCCCTCCACCTCTCCCTCCCTCTCCCTCCCTTCCTGGGGGCACTAGTCTCCAGGCTTTTGGCCACGCCGGGCCGCGCCGAGAGCACCCGTACTCTGTACTCTGCTAATTAGAAATTTGTCGGACTGTGGGCTTCTGAGCTGGTCTCCGCTGGTCTCCGCTGGGCTCCGCTGGTCTCCGCTGGGCTCCGCTGGGCTCCGCTGGGCTCCGCTGGGCTCCGCTGGGCTCCGCTGGGCTCCGCTGGGCTCCGCTGGGCTCCGCTGGGCTCCGCTGGGCTCCGCTGGGCTCCGCTGGGCTCCGCTGGGCTCCGCTGGGCTCCGCTGGGCTCCGCTGGGCTCCGCTGGGCTCCGCTGGGCTCCGCTGGGCTCCGCTGGGCTCCGCTGGGCTCCGCTGGGCTCCGCTGGGCTCCGCTGGGCTCCGCTGGGCTCCGCTGGGCTCCGCTGGGCTCCGCTGGGCTCCGCTGGTCTCCGCTGGTCTCCGCTGGGCTCCGCTGGTCTCCGCTGGGCTCCGCTGGGCTCTGTCTTACACTCCATCACCACAGTCCTCAGGCCGTCCACTCACTGGCCCAGCCCAGCCGGGCCCAGCTGACAGCACGGGCCAACGCGCTGATCACACCTTACACGCAGTCATCTTTCCTTTGTGTTTTCTCATTAGCAGTCCCTCGCCCGACCTGAGAGACGCCGGAAGCGGGGTGAAGCGGTCATATTGAGGCTGTCTTCAAGACGGACTGAAGTCCCTACCAAGCACGGGCGTTATGACGGATTTGCTTTGTACTCCAGCCTTTCTCCAGCACATTCATTCAGTCTTCTCCAGCAGCCGCCATATGGGCCAGGCACTGGAGCCGGCCCCGCACCGCACGGCCCAGGGGCTCCAGGGGCCCAAGGGAGAGGGGCGCGTCATTTCTTGAATGCAGAATAAATGACGGCCCCAGAGTTTGTGGCAGAAGGGAAGCGAAGCTGCGCCACACTGCGCCCCCGCGGCCCCTGCGGCCCCCGCTGCCCCCGCGGCCACCTAAGTCTGGGCGGGGTCCAGACGGAGACGTGCCTGGCTTGAGAGAGTCCTCCGCTATCGCCTCGAGCTCTTTTGTCTCGCCGAGAGCAAGAAGCGAGGGGAGGAGGAGGAGGAGGAGGAGGAGGAGGGAGAAGAGAGGAGATGAAGAAGGCAGAACTAAGTAATGGCAGCGGCGGAACTATATCGAAGCAGCATAATTGAATAATCGAAAAGTGCGAGAGAAGTGAGCACCTTCGATAGTGAGTGGTGGCCGTTCTATCGAAAGATAAGCGGGCAAAGTTTAGAGAGAGACAGATAGACAGACAGACAGACACAGACAGAGAGAAACGGCAGGGGGCAAGGGGAGGGTGTGGACAGAGAGCAGCACTCCCCTCACTGGCCAATAGGAGCAGAGCGGGAGCGAGCCAGCGCTTTTCCTGTTTTCTGTCCGATACCCCCACACTCACCCCCTCCTCCTCTTCAGCCCCATTCAAGCATTCCTGATCGGAAATAGTAGGTCCTCGATGCAAACCGCCCCGACTCGACGCCCCTCTCTTTGTTTATAACTACCCTCAAGAGCAATTGCCAATATGGCTCCATCTCTGCACCATTGTACACTGACACACGGATGACCCAGGCACCGTCCCCATCGACGTCGTGTGTTACTCAATTTATGAACTGCCTCGGGGTCTTCCTCCTCCCTCTCCACCCTCCTCCTCCCCCGCCAACCCCAATTTCCGAGTCTTACACGACCTTTGCCGAATCTGCATACTTAACACTCCCCCCTGACTGCAGTTTACAAACACCAACTCATCTGCATAGTCATCTCTTGGAAGAAGCAGAAGATACCGTTGGCTGGCTTCGGCGTCGGCCCCAGCAGCCTAGGAGCCTCGTGGTCCAGGAGCAGCATCCTAACAGTCCCAGCGACGTCTCTGCCTCATATCTCATGGTTCGGCCTCGGCATGCTGGTCTCTGGTGCCGAGGCCCACTCCCCCCCCCCCCCCCCCCACCCAAACTGCCCTAGCCTGTCCTGTCCTAGACTGCCATAGCCTGCCCTCGCCTCCATAGCAGTCCTTTTCTCCTTGCCCTTCTCTTCAGTGGCGCCCAGGGAGCTGTCTACTTACTCCGACTTTTTTTTCCTGCTTTTCTTTTCGCAAACGTCATAGTCGCAGCCACCATGCTCCCTGATAAATAACTTAGTGAGACGGAATGTCCAAAAAAAAATGCAGACGAAGGTTGGCTTAATAAATTGCAAGCGGGGGAAGGAGCTGGAGAGGGAAATGGATGAAGAGAGAAGACAACACTGGACATGTATTCATTCTTTACAGATTTCTTTCGTAGCCTACAGAGAACTTCAAAAGCGACCCATATAATTGTAATGTTACACACGTGTGTGGAAGTGAGGAGTCGATGAACCCTGCGATATGAAACTACTTATTGGCCTGTGGCCTTCTGGATCTACTCCGGCACGGCCGAATGAGACCCCTCCTCTGGGCCCCCGCCAACCTATTGCCATGGCTGGCGTGGGGCCACGGGGTGTAAAAAGAGAGAGAGAGGAGGGGGAGATAGGCCGGCGAGGGGTGACGCGCGGAAAGGGGGGGGGGGCATTCTATCAACATGCGTTGCATATATGCGTCCTCGCCCCACCCCCTGCTGTGACACATGTGCACATATGCCTGTGCCACCCGTGCGACTAGATCCTCCCCCCCCCCCTCCCGCCCCCTCAGACATCCCGTCGGCAGAGCACCCCCCCCCCCCCCCCTCCTCCTCGCTACCCCGTGCAAATGGCGTGTTGATCGACACAATGTGGAGGCGTGGTGTGCGCCGTCTCGCCCTCCCCCATCCCCTCCTCCCGTAGTCACATTTTCCATCCCCCTTCCCCCACTTGTCTCTCTCTCTCTCTCTCTCTCTCTCTCTCTCTCTCTCTCTCTCTCTCTCTCTCTCTCTCTCTCTCTCTCTCTCTCTCTCTCTCTCTCTCTCTGCTCTGGTCTCTTTTTCCTCCCCCATTCCTGTCTCTGCCGCTCGTTCGGTGTGACTCCATGAAGATCTCAGCCCCGTGGAGCACGACCACGACACCGTCGCGATGTGAGGTGGGGGGAGATGACATTGGCTGCCGGCATTTTTCATAATTAGTGGGAATAAATTTATTTAGTGCAGCATCCGACTTGAGAGACCCCAGGACTCGCGTGTCTGCTGGTGAGGTAGGTCCACTGAGGATGAAAAGGCATGATCACATGATCACACACTTGTCTGACGAGAAATGAAAAAGTTACTGGTAGGCCTCATCGTGGCCAACTCAGTTTTCAATTTCTTGCGTAATCTATACCGTGCGTGACCAAACAGTGTGCCGGAGGCGAGACGAAAGTCCGCCGTCAACGTTTAATGGGAAGAGCGGCAAACGGGCCGCGAGGCGATCCGTAAGGCCCTGAGGCTGAGGCTCCGCAGGCATAACGTCTTGTTTCCTTTCCCCTCTCTTTTCCGAGGGACTTAGCGCGCGCGCGCGAGCAGCCCCCGCTCGCCCCCTCGCCCCCTCACCGTTACGTGGTGCGTGGAGGGGCGGGGCGGGGCGGACCCAGGCGTCAAGTCCTTGAGAAGGCCAGACACGAAGCAGGGTAATCCTAGGGCCCAGAGGGAGGACCGAAACCAGCCCCTAACCCCACCACCACCACCACCACCACCGCCCCACGGCCTCCACGCAGCCCGGGCCCCCAGCAGAGACCCATGCCGTGAGGGGTAGGACACTGGGTGAGAGAAAGCCAAGACCAAATCAGGTACGTTTCAACAAAAATCACAATGCGGAAGAAAAAATGTCTATTGTGTACGTCTGTGTGGGCTCTACGAACTGCGACGCTGAGCGCCTGCGAGTCCGAGGGTAGGCCAGCCCGCACGACACGCGAGCATGCAGAGGTGGGGATTGCCTGCCCATCCGGCGGCATCGAGGGTAATCCAAAGGGAAGGGGAGGAGGGGAGGGGGTGAGAGGTGGGCGGGTGGTGGCGGGCCCGAGTGTTTCCATTTCGCACCCTTCCGATTTCTATCGGGGGCCGCCGGCTCGGCTCGGCTCGGCTCGGCTCGGCTCGGCTCGGCTCGGCTGCGGCGGCCCGGCGGCCCTCCCGGCGGCCCAGGCCTCCCTGCACCGGCGCGGCGCTTGCTGGCCCGAAGGCTGCCGAAGGCCTCCCGAACCACCGGCGGCCCACCGGCGGCCCACCGGCGCCAACCGGCGGCCGCGTTCTGAGCGCGCGCGATTTTTCATCCTTTTCCCCCTCCACAACAGTCGCCAGCCCTCGACAAGGAAAGAAGAAGACGGACGACCTCTGCTGTTCGGACCCAGCGCGGCGCGGTGTGGCGGTGTGGCGGTGTGGCGCGGTGGAGTGAAGGCCTTCGGTCTTTTTGGGAACGACTACACGATTAGGGGGAAACAACTCGGGCCTGACTTGGGCCGGGCCGCGGGGCGCAGGGGGAGTGTGGGGGGGGGGGGGGGGGCCTGCGTGTCAGAGGGCTGTTTGGCATCATAGGCTCTTAGGAAATATCACACGACCTGCCAAAAGAACAGTTTGAAGGAGCAGGCCGTCCGGCCGGGTAGGAAAGGGAGACACGACACCGTGCACGCCGAGGGGAAGGGGGAGGCGGGAATCAGTCAGACACCCACCCCCTCGCCCCCCCACCCCCCCCTGCCGTCTTCTTTCCCCTCCCTTGATTTCCCTGGAGACGACCATCCAGCCCCTTTCCTTGCCTCCTGCTCTCTTAGCGCGCGGGACCGTTTGAAGAGGCGGCGTCGGTGATGAGCGCGGGAAGCGGCGGCCAGAGAGGCCTCTCTCTCTCTCTCTCTCTCTCTCTCTCTCTCTCTCTCTCTCTCTCTCTCTCTCTCTCTCTCTCTCTCTCATTCATAGGCCGGGCCAGAGAGGAGGCCACCGCCCTGGCACTGCATCAGCAGCAGCAGCCGCCACAAGCTGCTCTCGCCTTGAGCGCCCGGTGGCTAGGCAGACCCGCAGCGCACGGGTGCGCGATGCGTCAGCATTTTGCCTACCCTGTACGGCGCCCGAGTAGCCCGCCGAGCGTGCAGCACCAACCAGCAGCGTCCTGGTGGCGAAGAGAGAGAGGGAGAGACAGAGGGAGAGACAGAGAGAGAGAGAGAGAGAGAGAGAGAGAGAGAGAGAGAGAGAGAGAGAGAGAGAGAGAGAGAGAGAGAGAGAGAGAGAGAGAGAGAGAGCCCTGCTCAACCCGTGCACAATCCCAGTGCGGTGGCAGCGCCGCGCCACGCTCCGCCACGCTCCGCCACGCCACCCCAACGCGCGTTTAGGTGAGTAGATTATCGATTACCGCACGTGACTCGCTACCGGCGCTACGCCGCCGTGCGCTATGCAAATGCACTGAGTAAGTCTGGCGTGACGTCACGACGCGGAGCGACACGAGATAGAGAGACGGAGATAGTGCGTTGCGGGGCTGACTAAAACCAAAACTGCCCGGGGCCAATAATACACCTGGTGTAAGTCAGTCTTATTTTCGTTGTGGCAATCCGAATTTTTTTTTTACAATTTGTTTTTTGTTACCCTAGTTTTGTTGCTGCCACTAAAAATTGATTTGCTATGTTACTGCTGCAGGTGGCGGCCGACTCCGGCTGCTTCGCGCTCCGGCTTTGCTCTCTGCTGGCTGCCACTCCGGACTCCGGGTCACCTCCGGCAGGAGCTAGCAGCGGCAGCCGCCCGCCGCCCGCTGTCCGCCGCCCGCTGTCCGCTGTCCGCCGCCCGCCGCCCGCCGCCCGCACCACCCACCGACTGTCTCCGCAATCTGCTGTCTTCCCGTGCCGTGCTCCCCCTCCCCTCCCCTCCACCAACACTGCCGTCCAGCCAGCTTCTGAACGTGCAGACCACTTTATCGCGAGTGCACTTCCCCGGCTAGTCACACAAAAACCGTGAAATACTGTTTTCGGCTAAACGTGTTATGATGTTGATACTTCGAAAGTCCATGAATTATTTTCATCATTCACAGCTGCCGATTAACGCACTCACACTTTTGCGTGGCTTCACTTTGAGTTCTCTAATACCCGTTCTAGCCCAAACCGATTCCACCCCACGAGCTCGGCACTTCGCCGGGCTCCCTGTACCTCCCTGCTTCTTCGCTCTCTCTCGCTCTCTCTCTCTCTCTCTCTCTCTCTCTCTCTCTCTCTCTCTCTCTCTCTCTCTCTCTCTCTCTCTCTCTCTCGCCCCTTTCATCAGGGTCTCGGCGGTTTAATCTCTGGCACTGCCTCCCGCCGGGGCCGCTGAACGGATTCCACACCCGGCGGCAAGGGGGTTGGGAAAGGGGGCGGGGGGCTTCATCCCCCTGAGGACCTCTCTGCAGGTGGGCCCTGCTGGAGGCTGGCTGAAGGCTGGAAGCCCAGCTGGAAGATGGAGGCCCGTCCGGAGGATGGCTGCAGGCTCGAGGCCCAGCTGGAGGACATGGAGGCCCGGCTAGAGGCTGGCTGCAGGCTCGAGGCCCAGCTGGAGGACATGGAGGCCCGGCTAGAGGCTGGCTGCAGGCTCGAGGCCCAGCTGGAGGACATGGAGGCCCGGCTAGAGGCTGGCTGCAGGCTCGAGGCCCAGCTGGAGGACATGGAGGCCCGGCTAGAGGCTGGCTGCAGGCTGGAGGCCCAGCTGGAGGACATGGAGGCCCGGCTAGAGGCTGGCTGCAGGCTCGAGGCCCAGCTGGAGGACATGGAGGCCCGGCTAGAGGCTGGCTGCAGGCTCGAGGCCCAGCTGGAGGACATGGAGGCCCGGCTAGAGGCTGGCTGCAGGCTCGAGGCCCAGCTGGAGGACATGGAGGCCCGGCTAGAGGCTGGCTGCAGGCTCGAGGCCCAGCTGGAGGACATGGAGGCCCGGCTAGAGGCTGGCTGCAGGCTCGAGGCCCAGCTGGAGGACATGGAGGCCCGGCTAGAGGCTGGCTGCAGGCTGGAGGCCCAGCTGGAGGACATGGAGGCCCGGCTAGAGGCTGGCTGCAGGCTCGAGGCCCAGCTGGAGGACATGGAGGCCCGGCTAGAGGCTGGCTGCAGGCTCGAGGCCCAGCTGGAGGACATGGAGGCCCGGCTAGAGGCTGGCTGCAGGCTCGAGGCCCAGCTGGAGGACATGGAGGCCCGGCTAGAGGCTGGCTGCAGGCTCGAGGCCCAGCTGGAGGACATGGAGGCCCGGCTAGAGGCTGGCTGCAGGCTCGAGGCCCAGCTGGAGGACATGGAGGCCCGGCTAGAGGCTGGCTGCAGGCTCGAGGCCCAGCTGGAGGACATGGAGGCCCGGCTAGAGGCTGGCTGCAGGCTCGAGGCCCAGCTGGAGGACATGGAGGCCCGGCTAGAGGCTGGCTGCAGGCTCGAGGCCCAGCTGGAGGACATGGAGGCCCGGCTAGAGGCTGGCTGCAGGCTCGAGGCCCAGCTGGAGGACATGGAGGCCCGGCTAGAGGCTGGCTATGCAGGCTGGAGGCCCAGCTGGAGGACATGGAGGCCCGGCTAGAGGCTGGCTGCAGGCTCGAGGCCCAGCTGGAGGACATGGAGGCCCGGCTAGAGGCTGGCTGCAGGCTCGAGGCCCAGCTGGAGGACATGGAGGCCCGGCTAGAGGCTGGCTGCAGGCTCGAGGCCCAGCTGGAGGACATGGAGGCCCGGCTAGAGGCTGGCTGCAGGCTCGAGGCCCAGCTGGAGGACATGGAGGCCCGGCTAGAGGCTGGCTGCAGGCTCGAGGCCCAGCTGGAGGACATGGAGGCCCGGCTAGAGGCTGGCTATGCAGGCTGGAGGCTCGAGGCCCAGCTGGAGGACATGGAGGCCCGGCTAGAGGCTGGCTGCAGGCTCGAGGCCCAGCTGGAGGACAGTGCAGTGAATGCGGGCTCTTCGCCCCGTGGGCCCTGCGGCCTGCGGCGCCCCCGTGCCGGGCGTGTGCTGACGCGGGACGTTGAAAAACGATTTAGCGCCACCGCCAGTCTGTAACTCGCGGGAAAAGGGGAAAGAGGGGTTGCTAGGGGCGGGGGGGAGTCTAAAGGCCCGTCCCGGCGGGGGTGGGGGAGCCTGGCACCACGCCCAGCTATCGGGCGGACCCTGACCGCATCCCCTTATCTAGCCAGATGAGAAAGGCAGTAGCAGCAGTATAGCTCAGGGAGCGAGGGAGACAGACAATCCCAGGGTCGCGGGCCGGGAGGGGTAGTGGGTAGTAATTGCGAAGGTAAAGGTTTTGGAAGGGCTCCTACAAAGGACGCTGGACGGGAAATTGACAGAGACAGAAACAGAGAGGGTAGGGGGTGGTGGGGCGGAAGATGGAGAGGGATGGAAGAGATAGAGAGAGAGAGAGAGAGAGGGGGGGGGAGGCGGCAGGGGCGGCGTACTCTGTAGCAGCGGGGGAGGGGCAGGGGAGGGCAACTCTGTGAAGCGCATATTTCGTCGGCACAAAAGGCCGCCCGCTGCTCCGCATATCGGATAACAAAAGACGCGGCAAAATCGAATTCAAGCGCGCGATTCGCTGTGGTGCCGTTGGCGGCCGCTGGCTGGAGCTGGGCAGAGGCCAGGCCAGGGCGATGCCTAGGCGATGCTCGGCCGTGCCACCCCTCAGCTAGTGACACAGGCCCGCACCTTACCACCTATCCCGGCCCGGGATCCTGCCAGAGGTCCTAAGCATATCTGAACGCTCCCGACCTTGTGAGCCCAACCTACTACAATCTCTGCCTCCGATCCCTTCCCTTCTCTTACCCAACACCTGTGACCGAACCCCCCCCCCCCCCCGCATCCCCCCCAAGTCGCCTGCTGCTTTCTCGAGCGCCACCTGATAGCCCAGGGAGTTGAAGCTTTTACTTTTTCTCTTCGCCTGCCCCAACCCTTTTCTTGAATTTCGTAAATAAACGCAAATCTCGGTGTGTTAATTTCTCCGTGCCTATCCCCATCCCCCCCCCTTCTCCCGCGGCTGACAAAGCTGGGCTACTGCACCGCTCCGGCCCGTTGGAGTAACATGAAGAGGGACAGAGAAAGACGAGCTGACTGGGAGGAGGGAGGAGGATGGGAACAGCGAGATAGGCCCGGGCTGGGGGCAGCGCTGGGGGCCGGGGCATCGCCGGGCAGTGCCGCTCTCTGTCTCGCTCGCTCCTCGCAGTCTGTCCGGGGCCAGTCGTCCAACTTGAGGAAGTCAGGCCCCCGCCCCACCCCGCCTGTCCTATTGTTCCCTGATCGCCCCGGAGCGGACGCCTTTGAGACTCTCCGCCCGGTCCCCGCTGTCTCACTCTACGGAGGCGGGCGGTTGGCAAGTAAGACAGAGACGGAGGACGCGGAGGGCGACGATCCCGGAAACAGCCGAGCAGAGGCCATTGGCCATGGACGGAAACTCGCATTAAATTTATTGTGTGTCGCGTTTTCCTCACGGCCAAGCCCCCGAAAGGGCAGGAAGAATTATTTTTTCTTTCTAGGGAGCGGCTTTGCTCTTCTTGGGACAAGAAAGGAAACTCGGCCGTCTGCAGCCGACTGCAGCCGATATGGGACCCAGTGGTTTCCTAGCGAACATTATTTGAAGCCAAAGCAACTTGTCAGTGCTACTTATTGCACTCCAGCCTCCAGCTGAGCATTGGAAGCATCCCGGTGGACTGCGTTGGTGCTGGATAATGACTCGAAACAGTCTTCCTCTTCTGCCGTGTTCCGGTGTCCCTCCCGGTTCTCCCGGTCCCTTCCACTCGCCCGCCGTGTGTAGCAATGCGCTCGCGATTCCCTCGGCGTTTACGTATTCATAAGCCATGAATAAATCGCATCTAAGTTGCCTGATTATTTTTATTAAGCTATGTATGCTAAAAGTGCACATTTCTTTATTTCTCCTTTTTTTTTTCGAGAGAGAGAGGGGGGGGGGGGAGGGAGAGGGAAGATGAAAAATCGGTGGGACACAACTCCCCATTCTTTTGTTTTTATCTTTTGTCTCCACCATGACACCGTGACTGGACTGGAGCCATCACCACCACTACCACGAGCATTCATCATCGTCATGGAGATTAAGTGTGAAGAAAGAAAAACGCTGAACGTTGGAACACACGTGGTGTTTCGGACATGAGCGTTTTTCTGTTGTTTTTTTTGTGTGTGTGTGTGTGGGGGGGGGGGGGTGTTCAGGATGACTCTTGTTATCCTTGACAACAACAAAAATGACTACCTAGTCAAGATTTGAAATGAACACTGTCCTAATATCCTAGGATTTAGTCAGAGTATTGCCCTGATTTCTCTTTGGCTGCGCTGCTGGTTTGACGCCATGCCCCGTTGTCCTGCGGTGCCTTTGTAGCCAAGGCCGCGATGATGGCTAATCGCACGTGGTGTGGCGATAAGGTTGGCTGCTGTGCCCGGCCAGGGTCATACATCACGATCGGGGCCTTCCGCCGAAACAGATAGCGGCTAGCGGCTCCAAGCCCCGCAGCCGGCAGCTGGCCAGAGCCATAGCCAGACTTGGGTTTCGGAGGGGGATATGTCGCGCTAGTTGCCTACATATGTCGCGCTACAGCTATTACCCGACGCATTTTCTTATTTTCCGAACCTCATACCGGACGAACATCGCCGAACGCCCTGCGGCCAAGTTCTCAGAATTGTTTTCTCTTTTTTTCCTTTTTTTCCCTCGAGTACAATTGTGCGGAAGATTGAAGACAATCGGGTGGTGTCAGGAAAGGCAGACAGAGAGGAAAGCGGACGGCCAATGCAGATTGGGGTGGGGTATGTCCCCCCCCCCTCCCCCTCCCCCCTCTGCTGACCCCGGAAACGATACATATTCATCAGTTACACTGCCAGGAAGCTAGTCGGTAGTTGAACCTTTCACTCTGTGTCTCTCTTCCATGCCCCTATCAGCTCATCCTTTCTCATTTCTCTCTCTCTCTCTCTCTCTCTCTCTCTCTCTCTCTCTCTCTCTCTCTCTCTCTCTCTCTCTCTCTCTCTCTCTCTCTCTCTCTCTTCTACTTCGTAGTCGCCTCCCGCGGGTTATCTCTCGTGATGGCGTTTTAATTTCAGGCCTCTCCCCCTGAAAGGTTATTAAATAATGTTTGGAATCGGAATTTGATTAGATTCCGTTCGCTAAGCGAATGCGACCTCCGGAGTCTGATCAAGGAGCTGCCTTTCATTAGAGTTGCAATAGCTCCGATCGGCCCTCGGCCCCCAGCCCCCCCCCCCCCCCCCCCCCCCCCCCCCCCCCCCCCCCCCCCCGGCCCCGGACAGCCCTGGTTACTCAGGTCGTCTGCGGCCCGATCTAGGTTCGATTCACAGCGCCGCTCTCCGTTTCTATTTTAATGCCATAATGGGTAGGCCAGGCCACGGCAGGCTGGCCTGTCGGCCGTCATCCAGACACCAGACCGTGAGCATTCCTCCAGCGCAAGAGATCCCTCCAGATTCATGACCAAAAAAAAATGGTTTAAATGGATTCCTCGTTGTTACTGCTACCGTGTCATCACCGTATGGCTCCCCGCCCACGTCCCGGCCCCTGCAAGAGAGCTGCATCATGTGGCAGTAAAACAACAATGTTATACCCGCGCCTTACAAAGCCGGAATGTGGGTGCAGCGCGCAGCCCGGCGTTAGCGTCGGTCGGCTACGCACCGCTATTCCGCTCGCTAACGCGATCCTGTACCTCACGCAGTAAAAAAGATGCGTCATCGCAAAAAATACTCGTTGGCAAGTAATTAATTTGTGGGGATTAAAATTTTCGTGTTGGGGGAACTACGTGTTAGTAGTGCCGGCGAAAATTTAGTTCTCGCATAACACAATTTGTTGCTTGTCCCAAAATGAACGAATGGATTCGTCGTGACTCCTAAACACTTTTTTTTGCGTGCTGTCCCCGCTCCATCGGTGGGCGTCAGGAGGGGGAACGGGCGCCATAAGCTAGTGAGAATAGCAGTGCGCATTGACGCCATTCACTTGAAGCCTCATTTGTGGGCGGCTGGCGGCTCCCGGCGTCACTGTGCGAGCCCGACAGGCGGGGAGGGTCAGGGAAACCAACGGCTGCGCGCCCCCCAAATCTTGCAGCGCCGTCGTAAAAAGAAAGCTTTCCTTTTTCCATCTTTTATTTTTAAGCGCTCCCGATAGCGCCATCGCGGTGCGGTAAACTACAGGACGCGGCTCTATGGTGCTCTGGCTAGAACACGCCTAGAAAAAGTACCAAGTTCATCTAGCCTTTTGCTTCTTCCAAAGGTGCCGATGAATTGGCCCCGTCGCGAGACAGAAAAAAGATTGCCGTATGAATAAAGTGACATATCCATACTTTTTATGACCAAAGAATTATTCGTTACGGAGGCTTTTCCCGCCAAATGGCCGCAACCATTTTGCACTGCATTTCCAGAGGTGCTCTGCGAACGATCCCGGGTTCGAATGTTGCGCCGGCACGAGCAATGATTCGGGGCCATCTTCCTCTTTTTTCCCCGCCCCGAACTAGCTCTATGTTCTTCACTGTGCGCTTTTGTTTCGGTCGCGTTGCTATGCTGCCCGCTCTCGCTGCGATGTGATGTTGTGGTGTTCTGTGTGCATGCCGGGCCGGGACGGGCCGGGACGGGGGTTTGGGGTTCGACGCACGCCATCGGCGGCGCCCGGGAAAATAACGCGGAAACAAATAAAGGGGCAGGAGGGGGGAATCAGCAGCAAACAAATGAGCGGCCGCGGTGTGCGTTCACGTTCGGATTCGCATTCGGATTCGCTTTGGCACGCGCGCTTTGAAGCTTCCCGCCAAAGCAAACAGTGGCCCTTTCCGCGCCGGCAGCCGGGGGCAGCCGGGGGCAGCCGGGGGCCGGCCGGCGCCCCTCCCCCTCCCCCGTCCGGGTGGTCTGGTCTGGCCGCATACGTTCTGACGTAGCACACGGGGGGCGCGGCGCAAGAACACCTAGAGAGCTGGGTTTGGACGCAAATTAATTTGTCTGTGACCCGCCACTCTGACCAGGGTGCGGGTTAATCCGTGTCTCTAATCTTTACACAAGCAAGACCTCCCTCCAAGAAGAGCTGACGAAGGCTATCGCTCAGGAAATCGGAGGGGAGACTTCATTGAGGGGAAAAGAAATAGTCTTCGTGAAGAATTGAAAACTGTGAGGGTGTAATCAGCGAACAGAATGTTGGTGTAAATCTGACGGGATACATACATCGATATACCACTCCGCAGAACCATTTATAGACGGCACCTCCCTCAAGAGAGTGCGGGTGGGTGGAAGAAGGGGCGGCCGGCAGTGGGTGGGGGTGTGGTGGGGTGGGGTGTGGTGGGGGTTGTTTTCCCGCGCTCGGTCAGTACAGTAAACACGCCGAGATTATAAGTGCGGCACCGTTTCCCCTTAATTCCCCTTAACTGCATGAAAACACACACAAGACAAGACAGCTCCCCTCCCCCGTCCCCTTTTCCCCATAAAAATAAAACCGCGGCGCCCCACAGCCCACAGGCCCCAGCGCCCTGGTTTGGAGGAGCTGTAGCATCGAATCAGGACCAGTCATATGAGCTATGCGGGATGCGCCCAGTTCTCTCCGTCACCGCTCTCTTAAACTAGAGACAGGCGCAGAATTGTGGTCATGGACTTCTGACTGGGATTAGGAGAACCGGAGAAAAATGAAGACTTTGGTGGTGAGCTTTCAACAGTCAGTCGGGCTCTCGTCTGCGGCATATTCCCTTGGCAAGCAGTTTGCGTTCACAGAACAGCCCAAGCTGCCCTAGCCCCGTGCAGGTAGGCTGTCCCGCTCCTCACGGCGGAACTCACGTTGCCCACCACCAGCTTCGCCGGGGACCATGGTCCATGGCGCTCGGAGGGCTCTCAGCCACCTATGCGGGCTTGAGAAGAATGCCGACGGGAAGGTAGGAAAAGGACGACAAGGGCACACGGTTGGTCTGCGTGTATCACTGGAAATAGGCGCGGACTGTTAGTGTAGAGGCGCGCCACACACACACACACACACACACACACACGGCTTTCTCTCTCTCTCTCTCTCTCTCTCTCTCTCTCTCTCTCTCTCTCTCTCTCTCTCTCTCTCACTCACACACACACACACACACACACACACACACAAAACATTTCGGGGGTAAACAAACTGCCGGGGCAGCGGCTACTCACATTTTTTGTTTGTCTCGCCGGCCGCGAAGCCGGTGAGCGCCAACAGGGCGGTGACCAGCAGGACGCCGGCCGTCGTCCATCTTCGGGGACTGCCCGATCGCCGCCGCCGGCCGGAGGCAGCGTCGGGGGCAGCGCCGGGGGCAGCGCCGGGGGCAGCGCCGGGGGCGGTCACGGCCGCGCCGTGGCGTGGGGTCCCCCCAGGGGGGCCGTTCCCCCTGGTCCTGAAGCTCATGCTCCACTCACAGCAGCGTCACACACATGCCCGTGCACGCGCACACGCACGCACACGCACACACACTGCACTGCACACACTTCACACGGCACGCGGGGACGGCCGGCGTCCGCACCGGTCCGGATGCGGCAGCGGGGCCCCGGGAGCCGCGGAGCCCGCGCCGTGTAATCCATGGCGGCGGCCGCGGGGCGGGGCGGCGCGGCCAGTGCACGCCCTGCAGCCTGTCGGTCTGGAGGAAGGGACTCGGGACGAACCGCGTGCGGCGTACCGCGGGCGTCGCGGCGTGCTCTGGCGCCAGGCAGCGAGAGCCGAGTCCCGCCCTCCGCGCCCCGCCACCCCTCGCCACCCCGTAGGCTGCCGGCCCGGGCCCCCGTCCCATCCTCGACGCGTCCGAGGTGAGCCGTCCGCCGCGCTCCTCGCTGCGCCGCGGCGGCTCCGGCTGCAGACCGACAGAGCGCACCGCAGCACCCGCGGACGCAGCCCCGGGAGTATCGACCGCCGCGGCGCCGCCCATCGCACCGCGCCGGGCGTCCGAGTGGGGGAGGGAGGGGGAGGGAGGGGGTGCGCGAAAGCGGCGCGAGAGGGAGGGAGCGAGCGAGAGGGCGCACGCAGCCCGGCCAGCGCACCCCTTCCCCTCTCCCCCACTTCCGTAAGCCCCCACCCGCCCCCACCCCCTCGCCTGCCCCCGACGTACAGACATTGGCGCACCCCGCCCGGCACAAGCCAAGCCGATAGGCATAGGCACCCCGCGGTCGCGGCAAAACACGAACCGGTAAGCCTTAAAAAACACGCACCCTGGGCTAGACCAGGCCGGGGGCGGGGGTCCGGGGGCTGGGGTCGGGGGCGGGGGGCGGGGACCGGGGTGGGAGGCGGGGGCCGGGGGGGGGGCGTGCTTCAGGGACATGCCGGACGGCCAACGCGCACCCACACAGCGCCCGTACCCCGTAGCGCTGCGTGAACATCACGAGGGTGCACGCTGCCCGCAGTTCTGCAGCTGGGGGTGCCCCGGGTGCCCCGGGTGCCCTGGGTGCCCCGGTGTCCCGACGCCGAGTCTCTAGTGCCCACGTCCCAGTCCCAGCACCCCCGGCCCCGGCAGCCCCGGGCTCTCGCATGACATCGCCGCTTCTCGGACCAGATCGGGTTTAAACATGGATCCGCGCACAGGGAGGGAAGCGGCGAGGACTTGTCGTGGGACGACGAGGACGGGACAGGGGAAGGAGGTGTGGGGAGGGGAGGGGAAAGGGGAGAAGCCTCGGGCATTGCTGACAACGTCGGGAGGGAGGGAGAGGGGAGAGGGAAGGGCTCCGATGCGTGGGAGGAAGACAGGTCGCTTTTCTGAACGCAGCCGAGAGCGAGCCGCGCTGAGGGTAGCCGAGGGCAGCCGAGGGCCAAGCGGTGGGGTTGTTCACCCCGGGAGCCCGCGCACCACCCCCGCCGCACACCCGCCCCGCTGGCCCCCACCCCCAGCCATGCCGCGATGGCAACGCCCTCAAGCCGGCCCCACTCTCAACTACATTCAACGGCCGCGTTGGACGAACAGGGAGCGTCCCTGCTCCCCAAAACGAAGTTGTAGGGTTCGAGACCCTGCAGCGATTTTTCTTGTTGGAGTTTTGATGACGGAGGCAACGCGTTTGGAATGCCGACGCCTGTCAGACTGGTGGTCAGGCGCGTGGATACAGAGGCTGCCGTAAATGTGGGCCATCATTGTAACTGTCGGCATGTCAGTAGGCAAGAAAGCCATCCATTTGCCCTACCCGCCTTTTGTTTCGAGCCGCCCCTGGGACTACCACTGCTGTCAGTCTGGTTGAATTTTTTTTTTTTTTACATCTCAATTAAAAGTGTGCGAACAATGACGCCCAACGCCTGCGAATGCTAGGGATGGTCGGCCACCCCGCACGACACGCGTGCATGCAGAGGTGGTGGTTGTCCACCCAACTGGCGCCGGATAGGTAGGCAATCCCGACTTGGACTTGGACGCGTGTCGTGCAGGCTGACCTACCCCAACAGTCGCAGGCGCCGGCCGTCGCCGTTCGCACTTCTGGGTGAGAGGAAATTCGAACGTACGGACTGGACGACGCCAAAGACTTCACACTTATTTTTTGTCCGTAAGTTTCATACTTTCCCGTTTTCTCGACCCCCCCCCCCTCTTCCCCGCCACCACCACCACCACCGTCTGCCATTAACCGTCCCCAGCAGACGACAGACAGAGTACTATTTGCAGTCACGGCGCCTCTATTCGCAGTCGTAGGGCTGCAGACGATGGAGTGACGTGTTTAATGAGGCAAACGGGACTGCTACTGCTGGTCCGCTACGTTTGTTGCCGTTGGGATCAGCGATTTATCTCGTGTCGCTAGGCTCTACGGCTGTCTTCGGGCCTAGCTTCTGTCAAAGGATCTGAAAACCTGTCGGCCGTCCGCCGTCTCCGGCGCCCGGTCGTCTAGAAGACCGCTGTCATCTCACCAGCTGGCGAACACTGCGCTCCCTAACCAATTGCCATGGCTGCCAAAGTTACTTTCAAGATTACTCTCACATCCGACCCCAAGCTGCCGTTCAAAGTGTTCAGCGTGCCCGAAGCGACGCCGTTCACGGCTGTGCTGAAATTCGCCGCTGAGGAGTTCAAAGTCCCCCCAGCAACCTCTGCTATCATTACTGACGATGGCATTGGCATCAACCCGCAACAAACAGCTGGCAATGTTTTCCTCAAGCACGGGTCTGAACTCAGGCTCATCCCCAGAGATCGTGTGGGCTGTCGAATGCGGAGTTTCTTGTAGTGAGAGAGGACTGAAACTGTGAATGTGATGCATTCCTCCAAGACTCGTGTGTACGGTCATCAGGCGACTTTTCAGAGTTGCCAGGACGCTCACGGACACCAACTAAAAGTGACTGTTGCCACTGTGATTTATTTTTCCCCCTTTGCATTGTGTTGTATCATTTCACTTTTATGCTACTGAAATCATGAATGTATGCCATGATTAAAGTGTATCAATCAAAACAGCTCATTACTATCTTTTGCTGTACCATAGATAATAATCAAAAGACTAAAAATCCTGAAAATATAATGTTTATTTCTATAATTTACTAATTGTACGTAATATTTCTTTTTCCTTAATCAGCCAGTCACAATCGATAAACCTTGACCAGAGATCATTCCCAGCTGTCACATCCACTTCCCATCGCGGTTCCCATTCCTCAGCCCTAATCCGAGTGCCACCGCTCTGGTTCCCACCACAGTTATCTGGGTCAACGCCTGTTTTACAACTGCCTGACTGTCTGCTGCAGCACCTGGAATTCTGCTTCTCACATTCTGCCAAGTCTCAACGCCATGGTGCCTGTCTACTTTAGGTGTCGAAAATTTTCCACCCTGCCCCTCTTTTATGAGCCCTGCTCACTCACACAATGCTGGTACAGTGTAGCTAAATTTACAGACTTCGAATTCCTTCTTGCAACACGAACCGAATGTTAACGGCTTTGTACATGAAAGCCATTACCAAAATCCAGATTTCAACGACCAATATGTAGTTGTAGGGTCAAGGTAATGAAAAGTTCCGCCTTCCTCCAGTGCCAGGAGAGAGAGAGACAAGAGGGGTAAATGGTTTAATAGCCATCAAAATATTTCCAAACAAAATTCTAAAAAGGAAACAACAGTTGAGCAGCAAATCAAAAATGGAAAAGTAGCTGACATGACTGCCAGTCTACCTTTCAGCTACACAAAGTTTTAAAATAGAACTGGGCCAATTAGTATTTGCAGCTAAAAGCATAGTCTGCTCCAGAGTGCTCAGGAAAAATTATTAAGCCTGAGAAAGGTTCAAGATAATATTTCTTAACAACAAAAGCAACAGAGTTTGTTTTTTAAATTAAATAGAGCAGTACATGTAACTAGAACTCTAAAGCTGAGTTAACTTGAATACAATTATACATTTGAGTAGCCTACCAAGGAAATAGCATAGTATCCGCAGAAACGCGTTCAAAACTACGCGCTAAATAGCCAACATTCAACTCTCAACTTTACGATTCCGTCACAAATTTAGTTGGTGCTTCTAGAGCTCAAAATTTTTTTAGTGGGTTTCAAAAATATTTTTTTTTTTTTTAATTAGGTCACATACTTCATATGCTCCCGTTTTCCGTCACATCGTCGTCGGGAGTTATGTCGGAAGGTCGGACCCGTCGGACCTAGTCGGACCCCGGCCTGCTCCCCACACCCCTTTCCCCCTCCACTTCTGTGACGTATGCGGCGAATGATGCATCGGGAAGTGTTCTGGTTCTGTGGGGGGTTAGGCCGTCAATAAATATATAGTTGCGTTTGTAAACTGAAACAATGGACAAAAACGGAAAGAAGGTCATTGTTTGTGACAATGGAACAGGGGTAAGTTCGACCAAATTGTGTCCGTATTAGCTGCGAATTTCCCTAAAGCCGCTCTCGGTGTCAACTGTCCTAGCCTCACCCACTTAGGCCTGGCTGTCAAACAATATGTAACTTTCCTGATACACAGCCCAATTCAAACCACTCGTTTTCATTGCGTCGGGTGGCGATATTATAAGTGCGGACCCAACATTCCAAACACGTCCACCATGCCTGAAGTAGATGTAGACTCCTCGTAACCTAAATCTTGGTTCTGACAGTGGAGCTAGATTAAGAACCACACCTACAAGATCAGATAAACTTCATTTCCTGGCTCGACCAATACTCGAGCACCATTTCTCCGATTCTGACTTGTTATTTTTGCTTATTCTGGTGCTACACCCGTATTTTAAACATGTATTTTTATTAGAAAGAACTCATCTTTCAATTGTGACTCATTTCTCTTCCTTTCCTCTGTTCTGACAGTTCGTCAAGTGTGGCTATGCTGGCTCCAATTTCCCAGCACATATATTTCCTTCCATGGTGGGACGTCCTATCATCCGAGCTGTCAACAAAATTGGGGACATCGAAGTGAAGGTATGTTAGTTCAGGTAGACCTTGTCTTTTCATTAGAATTTCCATTTCTTCATGCCACACATCAAAATTTATTTCAACAGTATCTAGTTACTTGATCACATTGTTCTCTGAACATGAGCATGACATTTACATTATAATTATCACTGTTCTTGGACAAGTCTTCTCTTTTTTCATTTTATGGCTTCCTTTAAAACACTGAAAGTGTACGGTACCTGTACATATTGGTTGGTTCTGTTTCATTTCCAGGATTACTGTGTCAGAGTAAGATTGACATCTTTTCGTAAGCTCGTCTGTGAATGTGTCCAGCTAGTTTGATGTCTTGTGGTATTTGTTTGCTTCTTGTTTCTAAGTTTTACGGAGGTCCCTTTCCTTTGTTATAACCTAAAATTTGTCCCCCGTGTACTGTCTTATTAATGAATTAATGGCAGTTGCTGTTGTTTTTGGTCTTTTAGTATGGTTACTGACTATTATTTATTTGCCAGTGCCAGACTAATTCATCAGTGATGCGTCTGAAGATTTTATGCATCAGCATTTCTTACTTTCTAACAGTTTTTAAATGTGTTGCTCTGCTAACCAGTCTTGTAATAATTGTTTTATGTAATATGTTTTCTCATTACACTTTTTTGCTCTTCATTTTTCTCATATTGGGCATCTGCAGAATGGACAGGTAAATTTTCACATGCAAATTCTACATATCTTACATGTCAAATAATTATTCAGAATATGTGACCCAAACTACCTATTTATTTTTTTTATTTAGTCTTTTGGTGTTTGCACTTATTTCACTTCTAATATTCATTTACATTCTGTTCTTTTCTGGTCTTACTGGCATTAGGAACTGGACAGTATGCCTGTAAGTATAACTGTTACTACAGCTCATTTGTATGAAGTCATTTCTTCATTTCAGTTTTTATTGTGTAGCAAAATTCAAAGTAAATATGATTCATATAGTTTGTATACCAAATTGCTTTCTTGTTCTGGAGTATCCTAGACGTAGCTTATATATTTTCTGAGACCCATGATTCATTGTGTCAGGCTTTTCATATTGTTATTGTCACCTTTAGACTGTTAGGCACCATGTCCCTATTTCAATGACTTGAAATATGTATCACCATAATATCTGTTTGATTACTTGCGACATTGTAGGAATCTGCATGTGGAATTGGTTTGTTCAGATTGTGTGTGTGTGTTTTGTTTTTGTTTCATTAGCTATAACATCTCATGCATCCATTCTTCACCAGATGATGTGTGACATATATTTGTGTTACTCTGTTTGTGGTTTAATTTGATGGGAAATTGCTTGTAGTACAATAGCTGCTAACATAATTTTGCGTACCTCAGTTGTGCTTCACTCACCAGATTCAATCTATTGCTTCTCTTTTATTTATTTTACAAAATTATTGTGTAAAAATACAGAACCATTCTGTACACAATACTCTCACTAATTGTGGTCAAGCTCCTGAGTAATTTGTACATTTCTGTCACATTTACCAGACTTCATTCAAATGTCAGAAATTTATGCATTCGACAAGCATTTTGTACCAGATGATTTAAACAGAGAAAAAACCATATCTGGCAGCAGCGTTTTTCTGTTTAGGACATTGTTGCTGTATGTGGTATGCTAATTAAACAGTGAAACAAATACAAAATATATAAATTCTAACTTGCATGATGCTGCAAGCATGATTCCTCATAGCATTGAAGCATCTTTACCATTTTGATTGTACATGCAATAAGAGTGAAGCAAGGAATGTGTTTTGAAACAAATCACTGTTCTCAGTATTGTGGAATGTAGAATTTTGGCTCCTATCACCTTGTGTGCTTTAATTTATGTGCTTTGTTTGCTTTTAGGATTTGATGGTTGGAGATGAGGCTAGCAAACTACGATCAATGCTGGAGGTCAATTACCCTATGGAAAATGGAATTGTCAGGTGAGCTAACAAGGATGAGCTTCTTTTTTTCCTTATTATGCACTAATGCACATGTAATTTATTCTGAAAGAGCATCAACTGAGTTAACTTGCACCTTTATTTAGGAACTGGGATGATATGTGCCATGTTTGGGATTATACCTTTGGTCCTGAAAAAATGGACATAGATCCAAAAGAATGTAAAATTTTACTGACAGAACCACCAATGAATCCAACCAAAAATAGAGAAAAGATGATTGAGGTGAGCTTGTGATCAAAGTTTTCTTTAATCACCTTGAATAGCATTGGTCTTGTATTGCATTTTTAATGGATATTGTGATTATTGCATCCCTATTAATGTAGTTTTGTATTTGCAGGTCATGTTTGAAAAATATGGATTTGCTGGTGCATACATTGCTGTTCAAGCTGTCCTTACTCTGTATGCCCAAGGCCTCATCACAGGAGTAGTTGTAGATTCAGGAGATGGTGTAACTCACATTTGTCCTGTGTTTGAAGAATTTGCTCTACCTCATCTCACAAGGCGCTTGGACATAGCTGGACGAGATATCACTCGTTATCTTATTAAGGTATTTTAATTTTTATCCAATTTGACTATACTCTCTAATATTTATACAAATTAGAATCTCCTTTTAATTGTTCTTTGCATTCTCTTTCAGCTTTTGCTGCTTCGAGGCTATGCTTTCAACCACTCTGCAGACTTCGAAACAGTCAGAATGATGAAGGAAAAATTGTGTTATATCGGGTATGACATTGAAACTGAACAGAAACTTGCATTGGAGACTACAGTCTTAGTAGAACCTTACACAGTAAGTCAGAAAGTCACTGGAGGTTCTGAATTATTTGCATTGGGTACTGTTTTCTCATTGGGCACTGTTCTGACTATGTTACTCATTTGTAGCTACCTGATGGGAGGGTAATCAAAGTTGGTGGTGAGCGCTTTGAAGCGCCCGAGGCCTTATTCCAACCACACTTAATAAATGTTGAAGGACAAGGTATATTTGATTGCATTAAAAGTATCATTGCTCTTGCTATTTCTGTTAGTAGTGTTAAGAGTGTTCTTGTGATAATTCTGTAGGTATTGCTGAGCTGGTTTTCAACACCATTCAAGCTGCTGACATTGACATGCGTTCTGAACTCTACAAGCACATTGTGCTCTCCGGTGGTTCCACCATGTATCCTGGGTTACCAAGTCGGCTGGAGCGTGAAATCAAGCAGCTTTATCTGGAAAGAGTCTTGAAAAATGACACTAATAAGCTATCGGTAAGTAATGTTTATTCTGCAAATCATCTTGATTCTATCCTTACACCCTCACTCCAGAATTTTGTGGGTAATCTTCTATCTTGGTTGCAGAAATTTAAGATTCGAATTGAAGATCCACCAAGACGGAAAGATATGGTTTTCATTGGTGGTGCTGTGTTAGCCGAAGTGTCGAAAAATTCAGACTCATTTTGGATGACAAATGAAGAATATCAAGAAAATGGTGTTGGAGTGTTAAAAAAGCTTGGTGCCAGGGGTAACTAAGGTTTCTTTCTGCAAACTACCCATTTCCAAATGTTTATCATCAAATTATTAGGCAATGAGGAAATCTGATTGTCTTAAATTTATGACACTAAGTCCAGATGAGCTATGTGTCATGAATAAAATAATCCCAAGTATTTTTCTTGTGCATCAGTGACGCTCAGTGTGTGCTCTAGTCCACGCAAGTGAACTACAGTATTCCAAATCTTTCTTGTTTTGGGGAGGAGGAAGATGAAGAAAGGTTACCTTTGTGATATTCTGAGCGTGTAGCGCAATTGTGAACTGTTCTTGTGACCCTACCTATCCTCAATCCGAAAATATGAATGTAATATTGATTAGTAAACGGTACAGCTAATTTCTGAAGATCCAGACGTTTACTGTACTTAAGGCATTTGGTCCTATTTGTAATATCTGATTTTGAAATGTTATGTTTATGTAACGTAGTTTAGAAGACTACCAGTGCTGCCAACAGTGAATTTAATGAGAGAACAAATTTTAAAGGATTTCGTACAGATGCTCTTTTATTCATCTAATGTGTATGTATTATATTTGTTTGTTTTTTCTCTGGAAGCTTGTTCTGTAATTAAAATAGTTTTCCATTTCTAATGTTCTCAGAATTAATATGTTTCTGAAGTGCATCTTTGTCTTTCTATATTGGGACTGTGCTTATTATCCCTATTTTACAGCCGACCATTATGTTGGGTTGGTCTTGCCATGATAGTGGCTGCAGAGCCCTCGTAATTAACATGCACTCAGTTTGGAGCTCAAACATTTTTTAAGTTTCTTTAATAGAGTTAAGGTAACGTAAAGTACTGTTTGGTTTTACTGATAAATTACTAGTTGTTGTTTTTCTTTTGATTTGTATTTTTTGAGAACAACTTTATGGCCTCAACTCATTTGTTTATGAAGTTTGTGATGGGTCCAATGAGTGCATTTTGTTTATCTGTCTAAACACCTCAATCAGGAGGGCTCTGTGTTTTGATGAGATGTCTGGTTGGAAACTATAGCTCCAGGGTATTACTATTAATTTGAAGGAAAACTTGGGTGCACTTGTGTTTGCATTCCATTGCTTGTAGAGCTAACAGATTTTATACCCAAATCAACATTTTTCTCCCTTTTTACAACATCTCTTTGTTATACCAAGTTTATTTTTTCTTGCTTTTTGGTACTGTATGATTGTGTCAAGAACTTATAATTAATGTGGATATTTGTGTAACAATCTTTGTACTGAATCCTGTATGCATTTACTGTTGTTCTAATTTTATATGAAGTTGTTAAAAAAAAAAAGGATGAATGTAAATGAGCAATAAATGTATGTTAAAAACCAACAAAAACACCAATTTATTCTCCCCCAATCCTATGACTAAGGAGGCAACATTTCCAGTAACTCATTACTTTTGCGGTGTAAATGGAAACCGCTCAACTACAAAACCCATCTAAAGGATAACTGACATACATACAAGGAAAATACGAGAGAAAAAACAGTTTGTTGAAATTTTTAAATGCAGTACTCCCTCCTATCATCAATATGAAAAATACATTATTTTTGGCCTGGATTCTGCAGGACTTGGCTAAGGGTATGAATCATTCACATTCCTTTTAAATTTGATTTTTAGAAGAGGAAACGGGTGATAGGTCATTTACTAGACGGGGAGCCGAGAGGGGACCACTTTTTCCTCAGTTCCATTGCGGCAATTGCACTCACTTGCCATGTGTTTACTACTGACTCATGACGAATTGTGATTCCGCTGCCCAGCGTCAGCCGTCATTTCCTCAGAATCTCGTTCCCGTATTCGCTGCTGTGGCTGCGAGGCCGCCTCTGCAACCCCCTCCCCTCCCCCCTTTACACACACACACATACCCGCACGCGTCTGTTCGGGAGTGATGCAACACCGCACAGCCGGAAAGAGGGAGGGAGACGGTTTGCCTGTAGTGGTCTGTAGGCCGCTGCACGGATGAAGACAGACATTCATAAATTAGAAAATGAAGGTTGAATTTTTGGTTCGATTTCATTCCGATACTCGGAGATAAGAGAATATGCAAAAATAAGAACATGCCTTCGCGGATAAAATCTGGAACGGTCATTGCAAGCGCATGATAGGGAAGCGACGGGGGAGGGGAGATGATGAGGGAAGGACCCCGGGATGACAACAGACAACGGGGAGAGGAGAAGGGGGGGGGGGGCAGTTGTTGGAATTCGGGAGAGTGGCATGGGAGGCCGAGGGAGTGAAGAGAAGACGACTTACTGCTGTTATCAATGTGTCCGTTCATGGTGCTGAGGCAGGGGGCGAGCGAGAGGAGAGGGGAGGACAGAGGAGGAGAGGGAGGCGAGACGTAGATAAGGACTTGTAAAAAGGGGTTGCTGCATCGTTCTTTGAGGCGGTCAGCGTGCTGGTCAGTGGCGGCTGCCAGTAGCCTCGAGGCGCCTCAGGCGACAGTGAGAGTGACAGTGAAGGGACACGCAGTGCGGAGCGCAGCGCGCCTCGAGACGCGATCGACGAGTTTCCTTCCCGCTCGTTCAGGGAGGTCGTGTGGACAGTCCCGGGTTCGAGTACCGGCACCGGAAGTGTGCGTGTGTGTGTGTGTGGTTTTTTTTTCGCCCTTCTGTAACGGCACGGACGACGGTAGATAAACGAGAGGTTAGGTGAGAAGTGTACGTGGGGAATGGGCAGCAGCTGACAGCGCTGCAACTCCCGCCCCCCACAATGAGAGCGGCTCCCAGGCTGCTCGGCGCGCTGCTGGCGCTGCAGCTGCTGCTGCACTGCTGCGTCGCGGTAAGTCTCTCCGTCCGACACGTCGCGGGTTCGAGTACCGCCAGGGAGGTCGCTGCGAGTTTGAACGCCAAAAACGGTTTGTGCCGGCGGCACTGAGCGCCTGCGAGCGTCAGGGTAGGCCAGCCCGCACGTCACGCGCGCGTGCAGAGGCGGCGGCTGCCTACCCACCAGGCGCCATTGTAGATCCGCACGGTCCTCCTGGACGATCCCTCGACTGTATGTGTGCTTGTGATATCACGGCCCTCACGACCCTCTCCCGCGGCAGATCTACGACCCCGATGACGACGGCTTGGACACCCGCGGACCCCCCGAGGACGACGACGACGAGGGCGCCGGCGTGATCACGGTGCACGCCGGCAAGAGGAAGCCGCCGGCCGGCTCGTGGGGGGCGCCGCCACCGCCGCCGCCCGTCGTGGCGCGCAGCACCGACTGCCCTCCGGCCGGCCGCAGGAAGAGGTCGCCGAAGACGTCCAAGCCGCTGCCGGTCCGCCAGAAGCTGGTCGTCAAGAGGCACGCCAGCAACTTCCACTGCCCAGACTCCTGGAAAGGTGCGCAGACCTACATGCGCTCGATCTCTCTTTCTCTCTCTTTCTTTCTCCCTCTCCCTTCCCCTCTCTGTCTGTATGCCTGTCTGTATGCCTCTCTCTCGCTCTGGCGTGTTTCATCCCTGCCCGCCCTCACGTTTCGCAGAGCTGGACTTCTCCGAGGTGCAGGAGCTCGAGTGCCCACAGAACGCTACGGGGTGGTTCCCCTTCCCCCCCGACTGCCGCAAGTACCTGAATTGCTGGCGGGGCCGCGGCTTCCTGCAGGCCTGCGCACCAGCCACGCTGTTCCACCCCATCCGGCGCGAGTGCGACTACCCGGAGAAGGTCAAGTGTCTGCCCAGCTGCCGCTCCGGTGAGTCCCGGGTTCAAATCCGAACAGACCGTTTGCATGTTGAAGGAAAACGTGGATGGCACTGACATGGATCGGCTATAGCAGAACCGGAGACTGGCGACGGCCAGAACCAGGATGGCGACGGCGGCATCATCGGCGGGGACCCCACCGACTACGTGGACCCGGACAACCCGGACGCCGTGTCCCCCCTGCTGGACTTGCGCTCGGCGCCGGTAGGACCCCTGAGGAGAGTGCCGCCCCCGACATCGGCCCCCGCCCCCGCCCCCGCTGCCCACACCGGTGAGTCCGCGACCCTCAGCGTAGGTAGACCCGCCCAGCACAAGAGCACGGCGCGTTGCCTACCCGCACCTGCGCAGGCGTTGGCGTCTCTCTCTCTATCAGTCTGTCTCTCTCCCACCAGAAGGCCGATCCCGGCGCTCCGACGACCCCCGTCCTCGAGCTCCCCGACAGGTGTACCACAACGCCCGACTGGCCGGCGGCGGCGGCATCCAGTGTCTCATGGAGGGCGGCACCGGACTCGCCCCCCACCCCACCGAGTGCTCCAAGTTCGTCAACTGCTGGCAGGTGCGCGCATCGCCCCTTCTGAATGAATGAGCGAATAAATTAATTAATTAATGAACGAGTGACTGAATGAATGAGCGAGTGACTGAATGAATGAACGAGTGACTGAATGAATGAACGAGTGACCGAATGAATGAACGAGTGACTGAATGGAATGTGTCACCCTGCGCAGGGCAAGCCGCACATCCAGGGCTGCGCACCCGGGACGCTGTTCAACCCGCGCCTCAACGCGTGCGACTTCCCGCACAAGGTGCCGGAGTGCGTCAACGGCAAGAGAGATCCGTCCCGGATCGCCGCGGGACAGCAGGCGCAGGCTGCCGCCGAGCAGTCGGGCGGGACGGCGACGACGCAGCCCGTGGGCTACACGCACCCGCACGGCCAGCACGGCAACCAGGGCTACCACCAGTTCGGCAACCAGGGCTACCAGCCGCCGCCCCGACAGACCTTCAACACGGGCTACGGGGGCCGGGACCGGGACCAGGTGGCCGCCGCCAGCAGCTTCCAGGGATACGGCCCGAACCAGGTCAGTTTCCGAGAGGTGCTGAGAGCTTTCCGATTCATGCGCATAGTTTAGAACCCTCACGAACGAACAATTTCTTGGGAACCACACAGGTGGCGCCCCCTCCCGGCCCCAAAGGCAAGGGCCTCTACCCGGACCTGCAGGACAGGAACCCGGACCAGGATGCGGAGACGATTGGGTCCGCGGGGGTTATTGGGCCTCTGCCGCAGGGCCGGCCGCAGGGCAGCGGACACGGCCACGGCCACAGCGAGACCTGGCACCGCGACCACGGCGTGCCCATGCCCGGTGAGTGCGAGTGAGAGCGAGAGGGTTAGGCGCAGGGCTGGGCGGGCCCGAGCACGGCCCCGAGCATCTTATTTGTTTTCCTCCGCTCTTCTTTTTTCTGGGGTGTGTTCATGAAAAAGGGTCTCGTTTGGTTCCCGAAGTGCCTCCTGGGCACAACCCTGCCTATCACCATCACCACGGCCACAACCCGGCTCCGTCCGGCCACCACCACCACCATCACCACCAGCAGAACACCCCTGCTCCGGCCTGGTACAACCCCAACCGGGGCGGCTACAACGGACGACAGCCGGGCAGCTACACCCCTCAGCCGGGGGGCTACAACCCTGGAAGAGACTACAACCCTCAGACGGGGGCCTACAACCCTGGGAGAGACTACACCCCTCAGCCGGGGGCCTACAACCCTGGGAGAGACTACACCTCTCAGCCTGGGGGCTACAACCCTGGTAGAGACTACACCCCTCCGTCGGGGGCCTTCAGCGGGGGCCAGCAGGGGCACAACCCGCAGTGGCACCATGACCACGGCAGCCATCACAATCACAACACCGGCTATGAGACAACGACGGCCTCCTACACTCCCCCGACGACAACCTGCGCGCCGGAGAGCACCGGCTTTGACGACGACGACGGAGTCAACGGCGACTGGGATCTGCTCGACGTGCGCACCGGCGACGCCAGCAACTGGATCAGCGTCGTGGAGCGCACCAAGAACGCCAGCATGCCGCAGTCCGGCCAGATGGTGAGTGTCGAGGCGCGCGGTGTTACGTGGAGTGTGCACGCGGGGCGGGCCCTGACGACTGCCTGTCCCTCCCCCACAGGTACGCCTACGGGGCGGCTCCACGCCGCTCGAGGGCTACGTCGAGGTGATGGGGCCCGGCTCCAGGTGGGGCTCCGTGTGCGATAAGCCCGCCAACTGGACCGTGGAGGAGGCCAGCATCGTCTGCAGGTCGCTGGGATACGAGAGGTAGGGGGAGGAAAGGGCGTGGAATCGAGAGCGGGCGAGAAGGGCAAGTCAAGTGCAGGCAAATAAACCGCTCTTCTTAGGGGTGCGGAGCTGGCGTGGCAGGGTCGCCCCCGCGGCTATCCCGGCGTCCTCCCCGTGCACGTCGAGGAGGTGCACTGCAGCGGCAGCGAGCACTCCCTACTGAGCTGCGCCATGAACTCGGGCGACGCCGGCGACGGCTGCAACATCGAGACCCAGGCCGCGGGCCTGCGCTGCTTCCCCAACTACGCGGCCAAGTGCCGGTCCGGCGAGATGCAGTACAAGGTGGGCTGGAAGTCTACTACAAGTAGTGCGCTCTTGCTTCGCAGCCATGGCGGAAAAAGAATAAAATGAGCACTCGACGGTTTCCTTTTCTTCGCAGGGTTCGTGCTACTCAGTGGTGGTTCCCAGACAGGACCGCAGGGTGGACGCCATCGCCTTCTCCCAGGACGAGGCCATCAAGCACTGCAAGAGCCAGGGAGGTCACCTTCTCGACATCAACAGCCAGGTCAGTGTGTCAGCGATGCCAATCGGATAGCCAGGCCAGGGATGCCTCTTATCTGTGAATCTGCAATAAATTTTCGTCAGTAACTTGCAAACTAGGCTGCGATCACTTTTTTCGCGGAGCGAGCGTTAGCGAGCCGCGAGGCGGAGCGCTATCAGCGACGAAAGATTTCTTTGTCCGTTCGTCACTACGGTTATGACCAGACAGTCATCAGTCAAGTCATCATTCTCATAAGTTTGTCCGCTCAAGTGTCCGGTCATACTGTCCGGTCATCGCCTCTTAGTCCGGTCATTATCCCTGTAACTTTGTCCAGTCATTTGTCTGGTCATACTGTCTATTCATCGTCTATTAGAAGTCATTTTACAAATAAATTACAATAAATTACAATCAAGCGAGCGAGCGACGCGAATTTTGAACCCTAAAGGACTACAACCACCACTACGAAACACGTGACACAAATTCGCCCGCGATTGGCCTTTGGGCAGACTAGTTTAAAAATGCGATGACACTGGCCTTCCATGCTTTACACAGGCCGAGGGTGACTTCGTGTCGGAATGGCTGACGACGTCGTATCCGGCGCTGGGCAGCGTGCTGACGGCAGGCGTGGGCGTATCCGTGCCCGGCCGCAGCGTCTGGGTGTGGGAGGGTAGCGGCGCCCCGGTCCAGTACAACCTGTGGTGGCCCGGCCCGCCCAGCAAGGAGCCGGACTCAGGTATGAGAGATTGTGGTAGCCTCCGCTCTGAAGTCCACCCACGGGTTTGTCATCTCACCTCATCCCTCCCGCAGCGCGCGCCCCCAGGGTGGGCGAGCGGCCGCTGTGCGTGCTGCTCAAGAAGGACTTCCCCTGCGAGTCGTGGCCCGGCGGTGTGAGGGACGCCTCGAGGCCGTCCGGAGGCCGCGGCGGCGCCGGCTACGGCAGCTGGCAGGGGACGCGCTCGTGCGCCGCCGAGTACTTCTTCTGGCACGCCGAGGACTGCGCCATCCGGCAGAAGTCGTACCCCTACGTGTGCGAGAGGAAGGCGGACGACATCGGTGAGTGCTGGACGCTTGTGGCCCGGCGCCTGGCCTATCGCGGGGACGATACCGTCATATAACACCACCCTCACCACCCATTGCAGGCTGCCGCGGAGCGAGCGAGTACGAGGGCCCGGCCAACGTGTCGTGGAACGGGGCGCCCTGCGTGCCGTGGGACAACCCGGCCGTCCTGGCCACGCTGCGCTACCGCGTCACGGAGGACGTCCGCCTCAAGGTGCTGACCGGGCACAACCACTGCCGCATGGCCGGCAGCCAGGAGCCCTGGTGCTTCGTGGACGCGGGCGCGGCGGGCATCCGGGAGGCGCGCTGCGACATCCCCGTCTGCAGGGAGAACGCAGGTAACGGTACCGACGGCTCCACGGAGTCCTCAGGGTCCTCAGGGTCCTCAGGGTCTCCAGGACTGTACCAGCCCGACGGCAGGCCACGACCGCCGGCCGGTGACTCCGCCTACCCCTACCCCTACCCCTACCCCTACCCCTACCCCTACCCCTCCCTGTCCCCCGAGTACATGCCGCGCCCCGCCCCGGACGACCCGCAAACCGACCCCCGCGGCACGGGGGCGGGATCCGCGCCGGACCGCCCATTCCCCACGCTGCCGACGTCAAGGCCGATCGCGCGGCCGGGGCCGACGACGGCAGCGTCCTGGCCCGACACGTTCGCCGAGAGGACGGCTACCGACAGGCCGTTCCCCACGCTGCCGACCTCGAGGCCCATCGGGCGGCCGGGGGTGACGACGGCGGCGTCCTGGCCGGACCCCTTCGCGGTCCGGACGGCCACCAGAACTACGAGGCGGCAGGAGCCCTGGCAGGGCGCGGCCGCAGACGGCCGCGGCACCACCCCGACGTCAGCACGTGACATACGCCCAGGCCGGGACTGGCCCGTCACCTACGCCCCGGGCTTCAGCCACAGGCAGGCGGAGCCAACGCCGCTGACGCCACAGCCGCCGTCGTCTGACCTGCAGCCGCCGTTCAGGGACGGCGATGACGGGGGTGGGGTGGCCATGCCGACGACCACCGCTGTGCCGTACGTCATAGTGCCGCCGCGTCCGCCTCCCCGCGACCGGGAGGAGTACACCCCTCGAGAGGACCGCGATGACGACTACCCTAATGTCCCGGACCCGCTCACCATGGCGGTGAACCCCCGACGCCTGGGTGGCTTCGACGGCACCGAGGGGTCCGTCCTCGGCTACGGCGCGCGGCCAGACCCGCTCCGTGGCTACGGGCTGCCCGCAGCCGCCGGCCCCCCGCCGAGGCCCCCGGTGGTGACGGCCCGGCCGCCCGCCGAACTGTACAACTCGCTGCGCCCCGGCCAGAGCTACGCGCCCTACGGCATCAGCGGGACAGCGGCCGGGGCCGGGGCAGGGGCCGGCCAGAGGCCCCCGTCCTACTCCAACCTCTTCGGGCTGCTGCCCGCCTACGTCGAGGCCAACTATCCTGACGGGCCTCCGGCCTACGTCCAAGGCAGCAACCCTTACCAAGGTGGTCGAGACCCTGGATACCCTCTTCCTACAGCGGGTCGTCTTACCCCCGCCGGCTACCCCTCGGGGGACGGCAACCTGCGAAGCAGCGACTCCTACTCGCAGGTGGGGTACTTCCCCAGGGACACGTCGCGGACGTCGTCGCCCCCCGTCCGACCCAGAGATGGTGACGACGAGGACGTCGAACACCCGGGCGGCCAGTGGCCACCACCGTTCAACGGCCACAGCGGTCCCGGAGTGCTTCCGAGGGGAACCTCCCGCCAGAGCAGGACCGCCGAGCAGACGGAGTCCCCGACGTTTGCCGTCCCCGCCACCACCCCGGCGGCCCCGGCGCCGACCACGACCCCCGTCGAGGTGGCCGCGGCCTCCACCACCCCGGCCAGCGTCACGGGGACGCCGCCACCATTCATAAGGCCGCCATTCGCGGAGGAGAAGAGCGAGCACGTCATGAGGATCCCCTTGCCGGGACAGCCGAAGCTGACTGGGCAAGATGTCACGGAAAAGATGTTCTTCATGTGAATTCGACTCAACTGTATCCCATGGTCCTCCATCTCTTCGTTTCACTTTCAATTCCTTTCCTTTATCACCTCACCCCTGCGAGTCACCGAGTCCGCACATGAGGAAAGCTTGAGCCCAGTTTTACGCTTTTCTTCTTTCTTTTTTTCTTTATGAAAATAATTTGTTTGTGCTGTTCGTTGCGGAGCTGTTAGTCCTTGTTGGATGGCAATTAAATTGAACGAGGCTGTCTACTTACAACTAAGCCGTGTGTGTCATAGTTATGGAGAAGACCAGTGCACTTCTGACATTTTCTGTGTAGACTACTTAACTTCGCCGCCCTGTGATAAAACAATTTCGTTAATTTATGTGACTTGTGTGTATTTTTTCACGAAGATAAGTAAAAATCTTTAAACGAAATGTGAGACTTTCCTTATCTATCCTTGTGAATCGTCAGTCAAGCCGATACCCTCACACATTGAAAACAGTAAAAGTCATTTCTTGAGAATCATGATTAACTAAGAAAGCAAAGTACGAACAGTAATTTTTTTTTATAAAAGAAAAACACACAGGAGAAGAAGAAAAATTATTATATTATAAGGTTCCAGGAAAAACGGATGATGGCCACAAGCGAGCGATAGACAGACTTTTCAGAAGTGCACATGTCTTTCATGACGATCGTTTGCCGGGGGGCGAAAAAAGCGGCACGGGCCCCCGCGGAGGGGAGGGGAGGGGGTGGGAGGGGTGTTGATAGCCCAATACATATCATGACAGCATCGACGGGGCCGGCAGCGGGCAGTGCAGGGCAGGGCCACGTCACTCCGAGTGACCTTGAGACGAGCAGAGATGGCGCGATGTACGCGCAAAACGGTGGCGCGTGGCGGCGCGTGGCGTGGGCCTGCCCGTCAAATTAGCGGCACCAGTGGCGTCAAGCAGGGGGTTTTGCCGTAGCGGCTGCTACACCTCTGAGGGGGTGGGTCCCCCCTCGAGAGGGTGGTGAAAAGTGAAAAGTGAAAGGAACAAGACGGGCATGGAGAACGCGTCGCCGTTCTAGGACGGGCTCGTTCTTTAGGGCTGTTCAGGTACCACGTGGACACTTAGAGGGGAAGGGGGGGTTCACGAAATGTCCACAACTGTCCCGGTAAATTCAAATGATGTAAAGTTTTTTTTTTTAAGTGGTGTCCTCGTTACACTCATGCACTATTGGTCGAATTTGTTTTTTCGCTGTTTTCCTCTTTTCTCTATTAATTGGTAGAAAGCGTTTCATTTCAATAAAAATAAATTAATTCAAAAGTATATTGAATCCTCAAGATTCAGACCCTGCAAATAAAAAATACAACAACAACAAAAAACGGCAAAAATGGGTGCCAAGACTCGGCAGAAGTTAAATGTAGAGGCCTAGGGTTCGGCCTTCTACATTTTTCAAGCGTAAGGCCTCGGAATCTGGAGTAATCGGGCAACACCTACTCGGCTTGCTGGGTAGAGTACAATCGGCTTCGGCCGTGTACGATCTGGGCATCCTACCTCCCTCTCAATCCGCGAGGGAGTGGCCTCAGGGCCACAGACCAACTGGCTGGTCGAAGGGGGCTGACTCCTGAAATCTGGTCAGCGGAAGGGGCGATGTTGGCCGTTGCGGAAGCCCGCCTACCAAGGGGGCTGCGTCGTGCCTGTGTCTTAGTGGCGGTCAACTCCTGGTACACCGGTTCCCATCCGAACACCGAAGTTAAGCAGGAACGGTTCCGGACGGAAGTCTGGGACGAGGTAGGACCCACCCATTTTTGCCGTTTTTTTTTGGTTGTTGTATTTTTTATTTGCAGGGTCTGAATCTTGAGGATTCAATATACTTTTGAATTAATTTATTTTTATTGAAATGAAACGCTTTCAAGAGGAAAACAGCGAAAAAACAAATTCGACCAATAGTGCATGAGTGTAACGAGCTCACCACTTTAAAAAAAAATCAAAATAAAAGGAAGGGAGATAACGAGGTAAGCAGGGCACGGACGGAACAAGGAAAAGGGAGCAGCTGAGAGTCGGGTGAAAAATATGAAATTGCGTTGGCCGCTGGGTTGTTGTGGGAGGCGCCGAGGCCGCCGTCAACAGGCCCAAGGCGAGGCGACTGATAACGCGCCACGCCGGGTCCACCGCTGCCTTGGACACACACACACACACACACACACACACACACACACAGGAAAGGGTCACAAGGTCACCATGATGATGCGGCCTGCTCAATGGTAGAATCCCAAGAATGTATACACGAGCAGCCGCATTCCCCAATTTGGAAACAGAAGAACCACGATGTAGTTATTGTCGTGGGAATGGATAAATGAGGGTCACAGTTTGCCTCTCTCTGTTCCCAGCCATCAGCAGGGCGGCCATCCACTGCGGCCCCCAGCAGTTCGAGTGCGGCCCCAGCGAGTGCATCCCCAGCGTGTGGCAGTGCGACGGAGAGAAGGTAGGCTGCGTGGGTTCGAGTCCCGGCCCCGGCAGCGCAGCGCAGCGCTTCCAAATCCCATTCACCTGACGATTGAGCTATGACATAGCTGTAATGTGATTTTTACACACTTTTAAAAAAGAAAGCTGTTTAAATTTGGTTCGGCAGGATTGCAGTAACGGCATGGACGAGCAGGCGTGCGCCAATTACCTGCTCGAGTTCCGGGAGGTGAAGGCCGCCAAGCTGGAGAAGCACGACGTGGAGCGTTGGCTGCATCTGGACGCCAACACGTGCGCGCGGCGCTGCCTGGACTCAACCGACTTCGTCTGCAAGTCCTTCAGCCACAAGTGAGCTGGGCTAACCCTTCGGCGCGGCTAGACTAGAGCCTAAAAAAAAAGAAGAAATGAAAAAATTTCATGTTCCTCTGATTTTATTCTCATTTTTACTGAATTTTTATAACTTTTTTTATCTGGCCCCTTTTCTGGTTCGTCCGATTTTTTAAGATTTTTTTTAGAGAGAGTATATGTTGATTTTGTTGAGTGAGGAAGTCCTCCCCTCCCCTCACCCTCCTCACCTCCTCACACACTGACCCTCCCCTCCTCTCTGCCCGGCCCGGCCAGGAGCTCGACCAAGGTGTGTCTGCTGAGCGGCCACAACGTGGGCGACACGGGCACGCTGCAGCGCGCCAACCGCACCTCCTGGACGTACTACGAGCGCGTCAAGACGGCCGACCCGTGCAACGCCCCGGACCGCTTCGCGTGCGCCAACGGCAAGTGCGTCAACGCCACGGCCACCTGCAACGGCCACAACGACTGCGGCGACCGGTCGGACGAGGCGGCCACCGTCTGCACGGCCAGCACCATCGGCTACGAGCTGCGGCTGGCCGGCGGCAAGGCCAAGAACGAGGGCAGGATCGAGGTCAGAGGTGAGCGAAGCGAAGGACGTGGCGGTCGTTGGAACATGCTCTGCGGGGCTCCTCGGCGTCTCAAAGGCTCGAAGGCTCCCAGGTATTCTGGGAGGTACTCAGGTACTCCCTGTTTGCCTGTTTGCCCTTCAGCCCGGCCACTCTAACGTGGGGTTTAGTCAGCGCCATTATTCCTCTCATTCCCTCCCCTCTGTTTCCCTCCCAGTTAACGGCGTCTGGGGCGGCGTCTGTGATGACGGCTTCGGACTGCCCGAGGCGGACGTGGTGTGCCGCGAGGCGGGCTACCGGGACGGCGCCGTCGAGGTGCTCAGCGGCGGCATCCTGCCCGCGCCCTCCAAGTCCATCCCCATCCTGGTGGACGAGCTCATGTGCGCCGGCAACGAGACCACGCTCATGGGCTGTGACCACGCCGGCTGGGGGGTGCACGACTGCACTCCGGAGGAGGTACACGCACACACACGCACACACACACACACACACACACGCACGCACGCACGCACACACAAGCACGCACGCGCGCACACTCAAACGCACGCACTCATACCTTTTTTTTTAAACAATACATTTATTAATAGTTTTTAAAAATATATAGAATTAACAAAGTATTTGTAGATCCCTTTAAAGGGCGCATATAAAACATGGAGTGACAAAGACCCTACCCTAAAGCATACCAGTGTAGGTGCAAATATATTGAGGTGGCCATGAAAATAGTAATATTGAGCAAAAAACAACAACAAATAAACAAGGAAGACAGAAGATGCTCTGCCTTTACCTGTGCGGGTGCGGAGGACGCCTGCAGTCCGCAGGGTACGCAACCCGAACTCACGGGAGCTCGACGGGCAGGTATTGCCGAGCTGGAAGGCGCTCGGAGGTCGGATGTTGGATAGGCGCCGCGCAGCGCAACACGGCGCACACCCAGAAAATCGGTTTCGTGATTCAAAGAGACTTTGGGTCAAGGTAATTTTTTTCCCCTTGAATCGATGGAGGCGCTTTTGATGTCAGGTAAATTTTCTATTGTATAAAAGGAAAATCCTTAAAATTAAAGAAACTATTTCATTGTCCCCCCACGAAGGACGGCGTCTTTAAATGAAGGAAACGGTTTTCTGAGTGCAGCGCAGCGCAACCCAGGGAGAGGCGTGGGGACCGTTGGGGACAGTTCACACACCACGTGACGGGACCGTTGAAAAACAATTGATAGCGATTTACAGCCCGCCAGGGATCGAGTGCGTCGGGGACCGCCCGTGGGAATCGAACCCACCGGGCCTGTAGTTCCTGGAGTCGGGGGGGGGGGGGGGGACTAACTCCGGCCCGTGCCAATGACAGCCTGCTCCCAGCACTATCCCTCTTGGGAGAGAGCACAAGGAGTCCGTAACGTGGTCCGTGGCCGTCCCCTCGCGGCCGAACTGACCCTGACTCCCTGCCGGCAGATGGTGGGCGTCCGGTGCGCCACGGCGGCCGGCCTCGAGTGCCGCACGGCGGACACGGCCTCGCCGGAGCTGCACGGAGGCTTCGCGTGGGGCGCTATCCTGCAGCTGGCCACCAAGCACTGCCAGCAGTCGACGCGCGCCTGCCCGCAGAACCAGTGGCAGTGCGAGTCCGGCGAGTGCGTGCCCTCCAAGTTCCTCTGCGACGACGTGGACGACTGCAAGGACGGCAGTGACGAGCACGCCAAGCGCTGCGCGGTGAGTCCCGCCCAGGCGCGGATCCAGGAGCGGCCCAAGGGAGGGGCAAAGTACCACTTTTTGCCTACTTACAGGCGGAGAGGCTTCGCAGGTTGCCTACCTTTCAGGCGCCCTGCGGGCGCCGATAGGCCCGAAGGGGGGGGGGGGGGGCACTTTCCCCGTGGCCCCCCCCTGGATCCGCGCCTGACCTCCTATGCTGCTCCTGGACCTTCTTAGCCCTCACCTATCGGTCTCCATCGGGGTTTGTCAACGTCTAAAACTCAATTAAAAGTTTCGGGCAAAAGCAGGTCCACGGAGCTATCCTTTCCCAAATTTTGAAAAAGGAATGAAATTGAGTTTCTTTTTTTTTTTAGTGTCAGAATGTTTGGGGTAACCCCTGTCCTAGTCCACGTACACCTTGTCGATCCCTATAATCAAAGAACGAGCCTGTACTTAGTAAGCGCTACTGTTCTCCATGCCTGTCTTGTTTTTATTATTATTTTCACCCTTGGCCACTTGCCTTACCTTTCCCGAAGTCGAGTTTCGCCATCGCTCATGTGTTGCACAGGAGCCCATGGGGCTGAGGCTGGTGGGCGGGGCCAACCAGACGGAGGGGCGGCTGGAGGTGCGCGTGTACGGTGAGTGGGGCACGGTGTGCGACGACGACTTCACGGACGCGGCCGCCATGACGGTGTGCCGCCAGCTGGGCATGCCGGGGAAGGCCGTCGTGCACAAGGAGGCGCACTTCGGCCAGGGCCAGGGCCTCATCTGGATGGACAGCGTGAGTGCAGTGCGAGCGTGTGGCTGTGGCGCGCTCTGTGGTGTGGGGTTGTCAACCGCCCCGACCATTCATTTTTCAGATGAATGACCCCGTTCTCCATTTATTCTCCCTCCGCGAGCGCAGGTGCAGTGCGCCGGCAACGAGACCCTGCTCGAGCACTGCCGCCACGAGGACTTCGGCGTGACCAACTGCAAGCACGACGAGGACGTGGGCGTGTCCTGCCTGGGTGGGGACGAGCGCGAGGCGGCGCGGGGGCTGGAGGAGGAAGCGCAGAAGCCTTTCGACGTCACCAAGTACCTGCCCGCGGACTGCGGCCTGCAGCAGGGGCTGCTGGAGGACGCGTTCGTGCCGGCCGTGCAGCTGGCCAAGGTGGTGCAGGGCCGCGGCACGCCCAAGGGGTCGTACCCCTGGCAGGTAGGCAGCCCGGTGCCCTCCGTTGGTCCAGCCCCTGAGCAGAGGGTGTATGAGTGCGTCCTGTTCCAGGCCAGTATCCGGGTGCGGGCGGGGCTCAAGTCCGTGCACTGGTGCGGCGCCGTGGTGGTGGGGCCGCTGCACGTGCTCACGGCCGCGCACTGCGTCCAGGACTACACCAAGGGGGCCTACTTCATCAGGGCCGGCGACTACAACTCGGAGGTGAGCGAACGCCTGCAAGTGCCAGGGTCGGCCAGCCCGCACGGCACGCGTGCATGGAGGAGTGGGGGCTGCCTACCCAGCAGGCGTCACGAGCGCTCGGGTTCGCACTTGCGCCACATGAAGGACGTATCGAGCTTCGCCTCGGTTCCAGGAGGACGACGGCTCGGAGCAGGAAGCCAACATCGAGTCCATCCACGTGCATGAGGACTTCAACAAGAACGTGTACCTGGAGAACGACCTGGCCGTGATCCGCGTGGCCAGCCCCGGCTTCAGCATGACGGACCACGTGCAGCCGGCCTGCCTGCCCAAGCAGAGCACGCCCTACTCGGTACGAGCTTCGTTTGAACTTTACTCGTTGTGTGTGTTTGTGTGGATGGGTGTTTTCCTCTCGTGCGTGTCATTTCCGCCCCCGCCGCCGGAATGGCGAGGCGAGCTGTGTGAACAACTCGACTGGCCTGACCGCCTCCGCCTGGCGTTTGTACTGCAGCCCGGCACCAACTGCTCCATCTCGGGTTGGGGCTCGGTGGGCACGTCCGGCTCGGGCTACTCGCGGCTGCTGCGGTCGGCCTGGCTGCCCATCCTGGCCACGGACGCGTGCAGCGCCCCGGACGTGTACGGCAAGCGCGCCATCGTGCCCGGCATGTTCTGCGCCGGCCACCTGGGCGGCGGCGCCGACTCGTGCCAGGGCGACTCGGGCGGGCCCATGGTCTGCCGCTCGGAGACGGATCAAGGTATGTTAGGTCGGGTGCAGAGGGCACACTAGACGCATGGAAAGATTTCGAGGAAATTGTCAAGTTTTCTGCAGGTTTTGCTCCTTTCTTTCCTCTATTTTTGTGCTTGTTAAATGTTGTCAACTAAGTTAAACTGAACGATTTTTTTTTTTTAATTTCGTAATCCCGCAATAACCGCAATCGAAACTAGTTTTTGTTCGACGTGCATGTGATTGGCTCGGGCTGTTGCAGACTCTGGCCGCTTCACCCTCTACGGCATCACGAGCTGGGGCCACGGCTGCGGGATGGCCAAGAAGCCAGGAGTGTACTCCAGCGTCGCTCACTACTTGGACTGGGTCCACGGCAAGATACAGGAATCGGTCAAGGGAATGAGTTGAGACAAAATGCGTTTCATATTTCTCATCCTGCGTCTTTTATTTCTTTGGTTTTAGCTAAACCTTCACAAAGTACATGCATACGTATGATTTCCATGGGATAAAAATGAAAACATTCGGACAATACATATGGCTTATTTTACACAAGCATAATTCTTCAAGTCCCTGCTGTACTGATGGTGTCCACTGGTTGGAAAAGTCACCCAACAGAAGGGACAGTGTAGTATGGTTGACTTCTCTTCCTGCACTGGATGTGGGCCGATACAGGTTTCTGCAATGCACCTTGTCTCTCCACCGGGGCTCTGGCATTCCATTTTTGCTGTGGTGCATATGGTTCATTCCAGTCAACAGGGGATTTCTATGAACCAATAGTGTTATTACTGGTGCTACTGAGTCAGCTCCTACACCCTACCATGAATGCTAAGTCCCCTGAGAGGAGCAAACACTCAGGCCCACACTACTGACTTGGACAAATCTTAAATGCAAGCTTTCGGTAAGCACCTATCACGCTTTTAGTAAATACAGTACAGTAAATGAAATTAATACATGAGTAACAAGTACGGTCCATTTTGATGCACATAGTGGGATCCAGCCCATTTTAAAATATACACTGTTATTCCCCTTTAATAAGGCACATTTGGAGAATATAATGGATTTAGAAGATACTGCGCTTGTTTAGTATCCTACACTGCAGAGAAATCTTATGTTCAGATGCAAGATGGAGGTGATATGCTACAACTGAAATTTGCAGCTACTTGAAAATACTATAACAAAACAGTTGTCCCCACATTTGTTGAAACCATGAAATGGGTTTTGGAAAATTAAAAAATGTTGTGCACTTTACAGCCAGTGGCAGCAAATGTTATGGAAAGAAAGGAGAGGAATATGAAGAACCAAAGAATAGCATCTGAAGGATTTGGGAAAATACGCTATAAGAAGCAAAGTCTACTTTTCAGTGTTAATTACTGACTAGCAACAGGAATGGAAAAACTGTAAACACAGTATATTTTTTAAGAGATGCACAGATTAAACCCAATTAATAAAACTCTTAAGCAGATAACAACCACAGAAATAATGAGTCTTCCCTCTCTAATCAGGGAAAAGCTATCAAAATAACAAACAATTTAATTTTGTTCAACAGTCTAAAAAAAAAATAACAGAAAAATATCACAATTAAGGTCCTTCATCGAGAAAACATACACTTACTAGTACAAAGAATTATGACTAGGTAGTAGCAGTAATCTGTCAGAACTTTTCATTTCTGTTGGATTTTAGTAAAACATAAAGTCTAGTATGTCTAGTATGTCCCTAATTAACATTTTGGTTACATGTACTAGACATCTACAGAGCAATGAGGCACCTCCTCAATTTTAAATTAAATTACATTACATACCAACTTTGCTTCAACAAGAATGAACAAGAATAGTTTTGCAACAATAGTCCTATGTATATTCCCAGATTCTTCTAAAAAAAAAATTTAACAAAATCTGATTATAACCTGACTTTACCAGCAGCCAAAAAAAAAAAAAAGGACTTCCTGGACTAGACAGGAAAAAGAATACATAAAACAAAAAAAAAAAAAAAAAAAAAAAAACAGAAAATATATGATATTTCATTTTGATGTCTTATGTGCCTCTCCTGACAAATGCAGAAACTTGTGCAACAGTTCAACTGTGTGCTGCAAAGTCAAGACAGGTAGTTTATAAGTTTTAAAAGAGATCAGGAAAGACAAAACAGGGAAAAATCTCCTTAAAGCCTTAAGCAATTACAATGTGTACGAAAGACGAGAACAAACTCTCATTGGGAAAAGAAATCTCTTTGAAATTAATTACAAAAGAAACCACAAGGTCAGGTGTGAGGCTTACCAGGTAAAGAGAATTTCAATGCTTCTTGATGTTTTAACCTGGGCTAACTTATCACTAGCACATAAAGTTAGGAATGTAATTTAAAAATGTCGACTAGTAATGGAACTGCTCAACCTACATTAAAATTTGCCAGCAGTGAGCAATGCTACTTTTGTCAGAAATTAATTCTAATTTTTTAAAAAGAGAGAAATTTCTGAGGAAACAGGGACAGCCCCTACAAGTCCAAGCTCAGCTTCATTAAAACAACCAACCTTTCCAAAGTTAAACTTACATCATTAAGTTAGAAGGAAAATATCCTACCATAAAAGATGGATTCTGTCAAAACCTTCAAATCCCTCAAGAAAAATTCCCCAAAACAAAAAAATAGGAGAAACTATGAGTGAAATAATACACCTGCAGGTTGAAGAAAGAGCTTATGAAAACAAAGCAGCATATAAAATCATTATCTGAACTTTGGTACACGTTTGTACAAAAAACTACTTGCAATCATAACCGATAGTTATTGTAAAGAAATTGGCATATAATGGAGAGTGCAAAATGACTAGAACATACATCACACCAAAATGGTAATGATGAAAATTCAATAAGGGTATGGTACCATCCATAACACATAATGTATGGGCACCACTCACCTCTTTGGAGTTTTTGGCCCAAGTACAGTAATGCAGAACACAGTGCAGAACACAATGTATTACAGTATTACACAAGTTCTAAAATCCTGCCATTGCCAACTTCAAAATTTCAGCATGTGATAAAAAAAGAAGGAAGGATACAAATAAACGTACTGGTACTTCTGCCCCTTTTAGTTCTATCCTTTGTATGATCTCAGTAAATGAACTGAAATGACCCAAAATAAGTGATAAATAATTTAAATTTTCATGAAAAAGACAAGAGGTACATAGTTACAATACAATAAACACCATGTGAGCAAGGTTGCAGAAAGCACACATGAAAAAATAAGGCATTTAAAGGGACATTTTCTGACAGAGGAATAAACTGATCATGCATTTTAGTTGGCATTCTCTGCATTCTCTAAGCACAGGATTAGGGGCCTTTCAAATACCACGTGGTACGAAATAGGCCACAATTTGACCCCCCTTCCCCCCTGCGTGGTACGGCAAACCTAACCTTCCCATACATTTAATATAGGAGCGTGACTTTTGACAGACCCCCTCCCCCCCCCCCCCCCACCTAAATCGGTCACGACGTATTTGAAAGACCCCTTACAATCAATGTTCAATCCCAGCCTAGAAATCATGAACAGTACAAAACTGAATTTACAAGATCTAGTGTCTGCATATCTGACAGAACGTCACATTGAGCACATTTATCTGTAACTTACTTAGTTCGTTCGCACTCTACGGCGTACATTATACTGCATTACTCCTCCAACAGTCTGAAACATGATATTTACATCCACTTTCTTCTAACCACACAAACCTAATTAACACAGATGTTTCCTTCACCCTCTGGCGTTACAAGCCTTTCATTGTCATCTCCGCTTTTGCTGTGTAGGCGACGAACTTCTGAGAGTGAGCGCATAGGGGCTGGACTCAGAAGAGAAAATCCACTTCCTCCACTCCCCATACGGTCTGTAAGAAATAACACATGACATTAATAAGAAGAAAAGAAATAGTAAGGAAGCTGACAATGTCTTCACTTATGAATCACCCTGGTTGGCGGGGCTTCTCAGCAGTTCTCGGGCCATTTCTTCTAATACTAGAGTACTTCTTGGTTGTCGAGGTGAAGGAACTCTGCTAGGGGATTTCTTTGCAGTCAAATGATCCTATGAAACAGAGATCAAGAGATAAGAAATAGCATGAAGTAAAAAGTGCATCTGGTTAAAAAGACATCTATTGTGTTACCTGACTACATTCATCATCACTGCCAGGGAAGCGGAAGGCTTTGTAATTTGGCGATCGTGGCCATGAAGTAGGAGGAGGTGATCTAATCATGTGTTCATGAATTTCTGGCAGAGTGAATGGGTCAGGATCTGACTCTGATGGGAAGTCCTAAGAAATATAGACAAAATTATAAGTTGCCGTTGAAAGTCTTACATGCTAAAATAATACTAAACTGTATTTAGAATACCTGATTCATTAGGTTGATGTCGTCTGACTCTGATTCCTCCAAACTGTCAGCCAGGCTTTCCCGGCTGGCAAGTACTTGCTAGAAATCAGAAGAACAAGTAAGATTTAATGTTTCTATTTTTGGTGTAGAGTGACCGATAAAAGGCACTACTAGCAGGTCACCTGAAGGAATGGATTATCTTGTCTTGAGATACGGAGAGCTTCCATATCTTGGTCAATATCACGTGTACGGCCTGGAGTGAGAGTAAGTGTGGATAGGGCATGTGCTGACGAATTGGATAGCACTCCAATATCCACTCCACTGACCGAGAGTGTTGAAGGTACTCGAGGTACCACATGGGCTATGGTAATGGGACCCGATTGAGGGCCAGGCCCAAAACCTGGACAGAAACATGTGTCTTTTATTTACCGAAACCATCAATTATTTTATTTTTATTTTAAGATTGTAAGTGACGATTGTGAGAGGAGGCCATACCTGAGCCATGGATGTTATTTTCCATTTTTTAATACAGAAGCCACAGGCAATGTGAAAATGGCGATGAAGCTGGCAGGTAAGAGAGTAATGCCATCTTGACTTAAATTACATTGAGACCCAATTGGAGTTGAGTTAATTAGACAAGCATTAGTTTCGTCCTGCAGAAGACAGCAAATGTTATAAAAGCAGCGATTAGGGGATTGGGTTAGGGTGACACTATAATCACAATTAATTTCATCAGTAAGTTTGCACACCATTCCTTCACAAAATTCTGAATGGTAAACAAACGAATTGTGATGAGAATAGAAATATAAGAAAGCAAGTCCACTGACAAATCAATCAAGCATACAAGCAACAGTTAAGTGATACACAGGTAGTATGATGAAATCAGTATCAACGTGAAATAAGATTACCCAGTGGGAAAAATGGTATCTGACAGCGATTTACAGAAAAATCGAAATCTAAGAAGAGAGCTCTAAAGCTCAAATGCAAAAACTGTAAAAGTTGGTGTGCGAACGCAAGAGACGGGCGCAACACAACACACTCCACAAAACGGAACGGGCATTTGGACATAATACATCAAGCTCACCTCATTGACAACATCTCATTCAGGTGTAGGGCCTCCGAATTGCAGCAATTATGATCCTTGGAAACAAGTTTTGTTACAAAAGACAATATTCGCGACAATTTCCGTCGTCAAAGAGCAGAAAGAGAGAGACTTCACTTGTTTTTGGACCCAGACCCCAGACCCATGTGGTGGGAGAAGCCAATAGTTCGTTCGCCGAGTCGGTGGCTGTTTGGGTCTAGTCCGCCCAGGGACAATTGGTGTTAAATGTACTATACGCAGACGTGAGCAGGCAGTTGAAAAAGAAACAACAAGTTTTGGTGATGGTATTTTATTGTCACATCAAATTAAAAGGCATACAACTTCTTTTTTGTAATTTTCATATCTCAACTTTCAGTCTTTAAAAGTGCAGTACAATAAATTTCCAAAAGTGTATGAAAATATTTAAAAAATATAACAGGGGAGAATGAGAAATACATTTCAAACATGTTCATGGACCTTGAGTGCAGTTTAAAACTAAATGAGAAATAGTCAATGTCTTACATAAAATGTACAAGTAATAAATAAATTACATATCAATACTGTAGGCTTTTAAAATTTCAACACAAACACACCATCCCTGGACACACTTGGAATTTTGTTCATGTTGACCAATTGACTCTCTTTTTCAAGCTTGAAGACAATGAGCTGCTTCGATGTCTGGATCTTTGTGACCTCGATGATGGTGGACTTGGTGGAGGGCTAGACACAGGACTAAGTGGCTCCTTAGGGGAAGGTGTAGATATTGTCGGGAGAGAGTCTAAGGAGATGGCCCCCAGAAGGCGGCCTGGAGATCCAGATGCATTGTCACTAGACTCAGCTTCAACACTGACATTCAGGGACAGGGACACTCCTGGGGCGATGGCAACGTCAGCGGAGCGCGAAACTTTACGCTCCGCTGCTAATTGTCATATGTCTGGTCTGCAACAGATTGTCACACATTCAATGTACATATGAGATAAATCAATATTATTCTGATTGCAACTTCTCAACTAAATTAGGATAGAACAATAAAATCCACAACAAACCATGCACAAACTAGCCATTAAGACAAATAAAAACATGCAACCTCTGTGAAAGATACCATTTTAATGATGTACAGTTAAAGCACTACATTTTCAATTGAAAAAAAAAATTGAGAAAAAATATAGGTGCAGATACAGTGTGTAATTTAGTTTTGTGTGGCTTGAGTCACTCTCTGCGGCTGGAGTTGAATGTGTACACGAGCTGCTGAAACAGTCTTCCCTGGCCCCTGTGCTCCTGCAGGTGATGCTCGCAGCAGTGGAAGAACTACATAAGTGCCTTGTGAGTTGGCTCCGGCTCCCGGCTGCTGACCTGGCTGCCCAAGCACGTTGGCATCGGGGCCTACAAAGACATAGCGTGCAGTGCACGAGTGTAGGTGGTGACCCGACGGCGACAGCTTCCCTTCAATGTCATGAGGGTATGCTACTGTGCTACAGGGTGTGTTGTTGGTCGGAGCAGATGGGGCTTGTGTCGGGTGTCCCTTGCCAGATGACTGAACCATATGGAAAGTGATGTGGGGATTCTCCGGTTCAGATTGCTGGAAAGAACTGGAAATGTTAACACACAAACTTTATATTGCTTGCATATTGACAGAAGCTGGTTGGTGGGATCATCTCACCACTGCTGAAGCCAATGAACCATGGTCCTGGGGAGCTATCACTCTTGCTTCTAATGGTGAAGTGGCCGAAGGGCCTGGAGTTTGTGGTGTTCCAAATATGTATCGTGCAGTGCAGGATTCAATGTGTTGACCAGATGGAGTATAGGTGCATTCAATGTCTTGGGGAAATGCGGCATCCGCAACTCTGAAAGACAAGTTTTTGTCGTTGTTTTCCTGTATTTTTCATTTTTATTTTTACACAACCAAATTCCCAAGAATAAGAGCACGGTTTTCATTGTTGAGATTGCTCCTCTACCTCAGCAAAGAATCACCACATTCTTATCCAAGACCAAGAGAGTCATTGTGAGAAATCTGATTTTGCTTGTTTTGCTCTAATTAATACAACAGGTAAACACTGGCTAGATAGTACTCATTCAAAAAAATAATGGTTGTACTCTCAAGATACACCTGTCTCATAAACTGGGTGCACAACCTGCAAAATATTTAGATAAACTTGTTTCCCTCCAATATATGATCTGTTGTGATAATAAACAGAGGAGACAGTAAACAATACTTCCGATGACAAGAAAAGTCATTCAATTTACATTGACAATACACACCCTTTTCACTACAGTCAGAGTTAGTGTCACCATAGCCACTGAAATTTCCAGAATCTACTGATATTTTTGTAGATTGGTCAGAGGAAAACTTCTCTGAGCCATGCTTGTTTTTACAAAAATGATGTGACCTCTGCTTAACAGACAAAAATTTGCTGGAACTGCTACCAGGATGTACACAAATACGGTGGCTTGTTGGTATAGTGCTGAAAAGAAGGGTTGTTGAGAAGAAAACCTAATGTCAATGAATCATAACCATACCACTATCCCAAGGAAAACCCACAGAAAGCAGCACTCTTTACGGTCATGAGTCCTTTGCTCAACACAGGGAACAGCAGTACTTTTGTTGGAGGTGGGTATGGAAATGGGTGGCAAATTAGAAGTCAGTTTTTCATCATTTTCTCTGTAACAGGGTGTGAGAAGTTGCCTTTGCAATCTTGAAGCAACAAGTGATTAAAAACTCTACAAGCAGAGAACGAGGCCCATACAAACTTTTCACGAACCACATCATTTTTAACACATTGCTCTGGATATCTGCATTCATTTCTTTTGGGACAGCTTTGTTCGGACTTTTTGTCAGTACTCAGGAGATTTAAAGACTTTGGGTTTTCGTTGGAAATGGGAAGAAAATTTCTCTGTGTAGCTGAATTTACCAGCTCACAATCTTTTCTCTTTGTGTCTGCATTTTTCATTGGAGAATCTCTAATAGGTGACTGCTCAAAGCGAGTCTCTTCTCTTACAGCCACAGAGGCACTGTTTGTCATTCCTTCCATAGAATTAAAGACTTTATCACCTCCCCCCTGAAATTATCACACAATTCGACAATTTCTTCACATTGACAGTAAAAACAAATCAATATGTACAAACCAAAGAAGAGTTTTGTAGTGGAAGGGTGATATTATCTGCTCTCTGACTTGCTCTCATATCAGGCAAGTTCGGCTCTCCAATCATAAGAGACTGTTCAATACACAGCTGCAAATGTTTGAGTTCCTTTTGTAGTAACAGCTGCTGCTCTACTTGTTGCTTCTGCAGCAGTTGCTGCTGTTGTGTCAATTGCTGCTGTAAAAGCTGTTCCTGTTCAACAATCTGCTGTTCCTGCAACTCCTGCTGTTGCTTCATTAAATTCTGTTGCTGCATCAGCTGCTGCTGCTGCTGAGCCAGCTGAATTTGCTGCCTTTGTTGCTGGAGCTGGAAGAGTGGAAGCAGTGGCCCTGAAGCTGCTACACCATGACCTTGGTACTCTGATCTGAAATGATATGCAGCATTTGAATGATACAAAAAGTATCTCAGTTCCCTGCGAAGGTGGAAAATTCGTTCAGCACAGACCTTTCACCAGGATCTGATTTGCCAGTGCTGCTTATGGCTTGTAAAGTGGCCTGTATATGAGATGTAGTCACACCAACATGGAAGCGGAACTGCTGTGTATTGGGGGCTAGGCTTGGACTCAAGCTCTGTAAATTTTCAGAGGTATTCACCGAGTCAGGTCGTATTCGTAAGTTGTTAATACCTCTGGAAGCTGGCAATAAACTTCGGCTTGTAGTTTTAAGAAGCACATTGCTGCACTGCTCAGAGTCTTTCAGTGTTTGACCAACAGTTGGAGAATCATATTTTCCCCCATTAACTTCTGATGAATGGTGTTCTACATTCGACTTATCTTCATATTTGATTTTTGGCCTCTCTTCAATCTTCTTAGATTTAAAATATGATGTGCTGGAATTTGTTGGCGAAGCTATTTTATTGGAGACATTAGCAAATGCATGACTTAATTTGGCAGAATGAGTTGAGTTTAAATGTGGGGATGAGGCTTTTTTCTTTTCTGGCTTTTCTGCAACATCAAAATGACCTGCATTTTGACCATCATCTGTTGTGGAATAAGGCAATGAATAATTTGAATTGTTTTCTGTGGTACAACTTTCAGGGAATTTTCTTTTCAACTGTGGATGAGCATCAGAGCATTGACCTGTGGGAAATTTTAAAAAGACAAAAAGGAAATGAGAACTGAAACTTGAAAGGGATTAACTTACTAGTTTAAGTTTGATAATTGCTCACATTTCTCTGGTTTGGAGGTTACTGAAATAACTGAGTTGCTCCTTTCTCCAACACCTACTGTTAAAATTGAGGGAGAGATTGTGCTTGGCGTATCAAAGTGAGGGAGTGATTCTGATGATAAACTTTCAGGATGGCTGCTAGGAAATTGAACAATAGGGTTTAAGGAAGAGGTAACACTTTTCCCCAAACTTGTGATAATACTTGCTGATGGTGATGGTGAATGTAATGTAACATGAGGACTGAAATTCAATGTTACATAAGAACACAATCAGTATGATAACTCGCTGCAAATAATGATGGGTTTGATACTATTACCTCTTGTCTAGCCTAGGAACAGCTATAGAGTTAATTTTCAAGCTATGCTTCTGAGCAGATATGCTCTCTCTCAGAGGCCACTTCACACCACGAGCAGTCCTCATTTCAGGATCATTCTGCATCATAATTCCTCCTTTTGCCATTTTAGAGGCCCTATAATCAGGAAGCTTTTGTAATTTACAAGAGAAACTTCACGCATGTGGCAACTTCTGTAAAAGTTGCATCAGACTCACATGTCAATCTCAAGCAAACCAAATATATTTGTACGTGCTCTGATATCACTGTTAACAGGTTGCAGAGACGGTCGAGGAACTTCCATCTTCAACTGTAGACCACAGTTTTCTTGCCCAACTGTTTTTACAGAGTGCATCCAGCTGAATTCTGATGCCCTCACACTCCACAAGAGAGAAAAAGAGAGAGGAAAATGCATGGCAGGAGTAAGCAAACCCTCAAGTCTCAACTCATAGAGCAAAACAAGCAAATCAGAAGCCTCCTATTTCAGTAACCCAGGTTGGAGCATACCCAAGTTCACATGAAATGTCAAGGAGAGTGTGGGGAAAAAAAAAAGGAAAAAAAAAGGCTTATCACTGAGAAAAGTACTTCACTAGGGTCGAATAGGAGTATACCTGGGATCATGGGCATCAAAACAAGTATTTCTGATATGAGCTGTTATGTCCCCAGCCGGTTCTGAACCTTCACCTGCATGCCATTGCCCACCCTACGCAGAATGCAAATTCATTAAAAGACGAAGCACACAGGTCAGGGTCAGACTATCAGGCAATCAGCACTTACTCGTGAGAGGGAATATGGAGCCTCTCTTTGAGATGAATTTCGGCGGCTTGAATATGCTGTCCTGCCAGTATGTGGGGAAACTTGGATTTTTTTATTGTGTTCTGTTGGAGATGGACCACACGCACAATTGCCTGAGCTGCCAAAATTCTTGTAGGCTGGTTCTGAGGGTGGTGGTCCACAAGAGCACGCAGCACTGCCAGCAGCTTTATCACTTGGCTCACAAGAGCAGGAATTGCTGTTCGTAACATTCTGACTTGGCTCAGGCACAGATGGTCCATATGAACATGTGCTGGGTAATAGGTAAAAATAGTTTAGGTGTGAAAAGTGTTATTTTCTGAATAGTGTAGTCATTTCCCCCCGTTTTAGATCTGAAAACTAGTCACCATACTATGCTATGAATTGCCTACTAGCACCCAGAAGCATACACGCATGCCAAGCTAAAAGCACCCTTTCTTCTCTTCAAGCAATGGATCATGAATTAAAAACTAAAAATGCAAATAGATAATTTACCTTCTTGGTGTCTCAGATGACTTATAGTGATATGGATCCGGTTCAACATCCCTCGATCTCCTGCTGTCCGGTTCAAAATCCCTAGATCTCCTGCTGTCCAATTCTCTTGACCATTTATCATGGGAAGACCTGTCCTCATACCTCTTATGAGTGTCTTCTGCAAAGCGAATATTCTCAGCTGCCTCTCGTCGTGTATTAGAGATCAGTTTCCGGCTTGAGCGTTCTGCTTCCTCCAGATGAGCAATTCGATGCTTCATTTCATCAATTGTGTCTCTGCACCTCTGTACTTCCTGTTTTGCCTCCTCAAGAGTGCGGGCGAGATGATCATTTTCTGCTCTCATATGCCTTACTTCATGTTCCCTTTCACTGACAGAAGAGGAGAGAGAAGATTGCTTTTGGCTCTGCTTCTCCATTTCTGAGACACTTTGTTGAAGTCTTCGCTCATATTCCACGACACTTTCTCGGTTTCTTTCAAGCAATTCTTCTGCTTTGCTTGCTCGAGATGTGAGCTGATCCACTGTAGCCTGAAGAGCATCAACATGTGATGACATCTGAAAACATAAAATGGGATAAGTATTTTTTTTTTAAGGGGAAAGTTAGGGATGGTATAAATTATAAGGTCAGAGTACTAACTGTGCGATTGTCTTGTTCAAGTTCTGCAGCCCTCGCTGCTTGAGCAGAAGCCTGAGCTCTACTCTCTGCAAGGAGGTTTTCCATAGACTGAATTGTGGCCCGTAGTTCTTGTTGTTGGCGTTGAAGTAAATCTTGTTGTTCTGCAAGATCCTGGGTCTGACGCTCTGCCTGTAATTTTGATTAGAAAAATATATAGACAGTAAACAATTTTAAGTACTTCTAGAAGCATTAGTTAAAGAGCTTACTTGGTCTTTTTGCTGTTGCAGGTCATCCAACATATCTTGGAGAGCCTCTTTCTGTGACTCAAGCTGCCGAGCCAAACCATGAGCTGATTGGAGATCCCTTTCAGTGGCCTCTCGCTCCTGTCGTGACTCTTCCAATTGACGCTCCAGATGTGCTATTGAGCCTGAGAGTTGCTCAATCTGCAATATGCCAAAGTATTATTGTGTCCCATGGGCTTGAGCTCCAATTTAGACAACAGCAAAGTGTGATGCATCTATACCTGCTTCTCATAACTCTGAGACACCTCATCTTTATCTGCTAGTTGATGGTTTAGGGAAACTACCTGTTCCCGAAATTGGTCAAGAGACCCACGCATTGTGTTATACTCAGTCTCAAGAGTCATGTTGTGAGTATCCAATTTGGAGGCCTCATCACTCAGATTGCGGAAAGTTTCCAGCATCTCACTTCTCTCAGCCTCCTGGAAATTGAAGGCATTGTGCATTGATGAGGAAGGTCATGGTTTGCGGAAGGCCAAAATCTTCACAGCGTTAAAATGGTCCCAACCTTTTCGCCTAGCATCTGTTCAAAGCGCTCCACCTCCAAGACATACATTTGAAGCTGACGCTTGAGGTTTTCCACTTCGCGACAAGACTCCTCGTAACTATCTGTGGTGGCTCGCAATGACGCTGTCATCGCAGCCAATTCTTCCTGAAGTCGCCTGCACAGACGGAATAAACTCTCTCCGTGTCACACAGAAATCAAACCCGCTCGCCTCGTTAATTCATCCTTCACTTACTTGTTCTCCCTGGTGGCGGCCTCGTTGGCGGCGGCCAGGGCTCGTCTCGCTGCATCGGCCTCGTCGAAGTCCCGGGTCATCACCCGCACGGACTCCTCCAGCTCAGACCTCACCTTCAGATCGCGCCTGAAACACAAGAGATGCAAGATGGAAATACTTTCAATCTCTCCCAGCTGACGCACCATGCACACACGCTGAAAAAATTTACGCCCGAACAGGGACTTGAACCCTGGACCCTTACGTTAAAAGCCGAAAGCTCTACCGACTGAGCTATCCGGGCGCTGCGATGCGGTGGGATATCGTGGAGGGAAGAGCCGAGCCCACAGCGCACCGCAGTGCGGAAGGCCAAGAGAGAGAAAGAGAGAGAGAGAGAGAGAGAGAGAGAGAGAGAGAGAGAGAGAGAGAGAGAGAGAGAGAGAGAGAGAGAGAGAGAGAGAGAGAGAGAGAGAGAGAGAGAGAGAGAGAGAGAGATAGAGAGAGGGGGCTGAGGGCATCACGGCAACAGATCGGTGGAGCGCAGTGCGCCGACGCCGCCACCCCCTATCACCCCTCCCCTCCCCCAACCCGATCACACGGAGGAGTAACAACCTCCACGAGGGAAGGTAAAAGGAAAAGGCACGGCGTGGGAGTGGGATGGGCTGCTCTCTTGGACCCCTATGAGGCATACAACTCCTCGCTGGACCCTGCTGCAGTAGCAGCAGCAGCAGCAGTAACTTTGGCTTCGGCAGGCTGTGTTCTCCTTATCGGGGAACAGGAAAGTGATGAGATCCCGGCCCACATCATCGAGGTAAAACACAGAACATCAGGACATCTCCCCACGAGCACCCCGGAGGAGAGCGTTCATTAACTAGCCCGAACTCAAACCGCTAACGGCGGCGGCGCCGAGCGCCTGCGAGCGCTGGGGTAGGCCAGCCCGCACGGCACGCGTGCACGCACAGGCCGAGGCTGCCTACCCAGCAGGCGCTCTCAATGGATGACCCCCGATGCGTCACGTAACTCGCCGACGGTCCTTGGAAGAAAAATTGCGATCGCGCGGCGGCGACCGCGACCGCGACTTCCGCTGGCGGTGATCGCGATGATGGCGGATGGGCCGGGGGTCCGGCGGCCGGAGGAGGGCCCCACTGCCGGGGTCGTGGCCCCCACTACCGGGCACCGCCGGTACCGCCCCGCCAGGCCGGCACGGCACGGCACGGCAGCGCACGGCCAGACTCGGATCGCACTTGTCCAATTTGTCCAACGCAAATGGGCTGCGGAGCCGCGGAGAGGACGCCGCGGGGAAAGTTTGGGGATTTATTGCGCATTGTGACTTATGCAGTAAGAGACGCACAAAGGTCAGCTTGGCCGGACCGCGGGCAGAAGGGCCCTCACAGTCGTATAAACACACACACACACACACACACACACACACGCACACGCTCGGGGGCAGAGACGCCGCTCCTCGTCGGTGGTACGCAAACGCACACCCGGGTGGTTTCCGGGCGCCGCCGGACAGCGGTCAGGCACACACACCTCAGGACAGGCCGTGTGTGTTCCATACGGTTCCATACGGGCCGCGTCGGCGACAATACGACGTCACTGCGAGCCGCGCGGCCAAGCGGCGCGTCACGACGGCTGGCGGTGTACGCAGGGCAGGCAGCGAGGCGGCGGCACCCGAGGCGTCACCTCTCGTACCGCCGGCACCGCCGGTACCGCCAGCGTGTCGCCGCCGCCGGGACCTAGTGCAGCCTAGAGCCGCCTAGTGCAGCATGAGCCACTTAGTGCAGCCTAGAGCCACCTAGTGCAGCCTAGAGCCACCTAGAGCAGCCTAGAGCCGCCTAGTGCAGCCTAGAGCGGCCTAGTGCAGCCTAGAGCCGCCTAGTGCAGCCTAGAGCGGCCTAGTGCAGCCTAGAGCAGCCTAGTGCAGCATGAGCCACCTAGTGCAGCCTAGAGCCACCTAGTGCAGCCTAGATAGCGGCCTAGTGCGGCCTAGTGCAGCCTAGAGCAGCCTAGTGCCGCCTAGAGCCCCCCCGTACAGCACACTCGATGACGTGCTGCCCCTCGCTGCCGGCTGCCGCACTGCCCACACGAGTACTTCGCAGAGTAGGCGGGCAGCGGGGCGCAGGACGCTTGCTCATCCGCACAGAGCGGGGCCCGCGGCAGACACGCGGCAGACACGCGGCGGCCACGCGTTGGCACGCGGCACGGCGAAGCATTTAACGAGAGCGAGAGCCAGTGAACCCGAGAAAGCCTACCGCACCGCACCAGGCAGCCGGCAGCCAAGGCGCCGGGCCGGGAGACCACGGGCTTGGCCGAGCCGAGGGCTGGGCTGGGCTGGACCGAGCCTAGGCGCGCTTCTCTTGGCGCCACGCCGCGCCACGCCGCGCCACGCTCCGCCACGACGTGGACCGTTTTCCGGCATATAACTCCCTTCCCTTTCCCCGATCTTGATTCAATGCACTCAGCGCCCGCTCTGCCGGCCAGCGCTCCGCACACACAACAACGCGCTCATTCTCATTTAGATCCAGTCCGGCAGTTGATCCGGGGAAACACAGGGCCGTCCACACCGACCATTATTTTTATTCGCGTGCATCGTCATGTATTCGAACCCGGAACCACCTGGATGAAACAACGCCCCCCCCCCTCAAACACTGCCAAGAAGGCCTTACAGACGGTACTTAACACCCTAAAGAGGTGTTCGGCGCCGACGACCGCCTGGGTTCGAATACCGGCTGTGTCTCTCTTTTCAGCCACCGTCACCGCTTTGCTCACTTGCTTCCGCCGGACGGTGTTGATAGTGGAACGGCGCTAAGAGGGCGGGGCAGGGGCGGTGCGGGGGCGGTGCGGGGGGCGGCTCCAAGGCCGCGCGCCTTGCGTGCAGCCTTACTCCTCTAGCGTTGCCTCATCGCCATCGGACTGGCGACAGATCGTCTAGATAGCGAAGCGGCAAAGGGCACAGCCATCGGCAGGGAACAGCCCGGCACAGCCATGGCTGGGTTGGCACAAACAGCGCCTGCCAACTCGAGGTTAGGCAACCCCGGTGAGCGCCGCTGCTCGGCAGGCCTGCCTACCTACTAGGCGTCGGCCGCCTGTGCACTCTTAAATTCCTACGAAGCGAACTCTTCGTAGATCTACAAAGAACGCGGCACCTTCGTATTGCAAAGCATGTCTTTGTATTACGAAGGCTGACTTCGTAGCCTACAAAGCCGTTCTTCGTAGGCTACGAAGCGCAACTTCGTATTACAAACACGTGCTTCGTAGCCTACGAAGCCAGTTCTTTGTAATACAAAGCCGCTGATTTCTTCGTAGGCTACAAAGGCCATTCTTCGTAATACAAAGCCATTCTTCGTAGAAATTCAAGTGTGTGGGGTAGGCCCGTCTGCCAAGCACGCGTTTCCGCCGGGATAGCCTACCCAGGCTTCCGCAGGCGCACTAGCCGGCGCTAGCCGGCGCTAGCCCCCTGAGTCGGCAGTCGGCACTACACAAGAGAGGCCGACATTTCCAACAGTGTGTTCCGCTTCGTAACAAAACACGGCACGGACATCGATGCATGTGCGCTAAGCCTGACTTACGGACGCTGGTGCGAGTGAGACGGCGAGTCTGTCCGTCCTCGTCGCTCCTCCGTGCACCGCGCGGCGAGGCAGAGCGTAACGAGTCCGCCCAAACTCGCCATATCTCCCGTATAAAATCGTGCTTTAACCCGGCAATCGAGAAGCAAACCAGTCCGAAACTGTTACACCTTTAGACGAAAACTACGATCCGAACGTGCCACGAAGGTTTGTGTTATAGTGAATGCGGCACGGCGCGGCACGGTAACATAGTGCATACAACACTGCATATTTTCCTCATCAAGAGCGCATCAAAAGAGGATTTAAAAAAAAAAATTTTTCCGGTGTGAATTTTCTTTGCAGTGGAGCAGAGGAGCAGTGAGACGCAGGGAGCCGCAGGGCTCCGATCGTCATTCAATCAGATGACGATAATGTCCCCCCTAATGCACGAAGATCCCTCTCCACGACCACATTACGAGAGCCCGCGAGATCATTATAGTCCGCCGTATGTCATCGTCGCAACGTATACGAGAGAGACATCATCATCATCATCTACAATGTTCTCATTTTGTTTTATTTCAAATAAAACTTAGCAGAAGCACAAAAAAAAAATTATAAGAATATCAAGGCAAAAAAAAAAGTCAGAGAAAAAACGAGACGCGCAACAGCGAGAGGTGCGAGAGGTCATAGACATCCATTGGAACCGCTGCGTCGCTGTATAGGGTACGATGGCATCTGGCTAAGCCGACGCAGAGAGGAAGGATCTCTCTCCCTCCCTCCCTCCCTCCCTCTCTCTCTCTCTCTCGCGCGCGCACACACACACACACACACACACGTGTACTATACAACTGTATGGACTGCCCTGGATAATAGTAGTACACTGTATATATCGATATGGGGCACATATTCCACTTCCGGGCCGACGATCGCGGCGTCGCGGTTCGTGTGTGTATGTGTATATAGATATATATATATATGTGTGTGTGTGTGTGAGCGCGTGCCAGTCTCCCTCCGTCATCACCTCCCCCTTAGCCTATTTACCCCCCCCCCCCTCTTCCGAGGGCCCTTGCACATATATAACATGCTGTGTGTGTGCTCGCGCAATGCTGCTAACCTCCCATGGGTAACCACACAGCCTGCTACACTGTAGAGGGAAGAGAGGCGGAAGGGGTCGCCATAGGGCAACGACGACTCGATCAATCGCACGCACACACGCACGCACGCACGGTCCAGCCCGCAGAGAGGCGATATGCGCCATCAGATTGGAGCGGCGGCAGAAGACGTACGCAGTGCACAAGACCTCCTTACGCACGCGACGAAAGTGAGATTTGAATCACAGCAGCAGCGCGATATTGTTGTGTGGAGGAGGGAGGGGAAAAGAGAGAGAGAGAGAGAGAGAGAGAGAGAGAGAGAGAGAGAGAGAGAGAGAGAGAGAGAGAGAGAGAGAGAGAGAGAGAGAGAGAGAGAGAGAGAGAGAGAGAGAGAGAGAGAGAGAGAGAGAGAGAGAGAGAGAGAGAGAGAGAGAGAGAGAGAGAGAGAGAGAGAGAGAGAGAGAGAGAGAGAGAGAGAGAGAGAGAGAGAGAGAGAGAGAGAGAGAGAGAGAGAGAGAGAGAGAGAGAGAGAGAGAGAGAGAGAGAGAGAGAGAGAGAGAGAGAGAGAGAGAGAGAGAGAGAGAGAGAGAGAGAGAGAGAGAGAGAGAGAGAGATGTCCCTCTCGCAATTATAAGAGTCGCGACATTATTTTCGCATAGTTTCGTCGCCTCGCGCTAGGGCCAAACCGAGATTAGCGTTTGGCTGTTTGCGTGGCCCGCGGCAGTTGTGTCGGGACGACATGGGCAGGCCAGCTGATGCCGCTACTCCGAGCCGTGCATCAGATCCGTGGGCTGGGCTGGGCTAGGCTAGGACATGCACTGCATGCACTCGCCGGCCGGACACTTTGTGGACCGCGGGCGTCCAAAGCGCAGCCAGCGACGGTCCGAACGGGAAGCCGGGAAGGGACGGACACATCGTGAGGAAGGAAAGTGAGGTGTCCGTGCACGTGTGCGGTACGTGTGTGCGCGCGTGTGCGGGGCGTGCCATCGCCAGAGATGGCTATCACCGCCGTGATAGTGGCGTCCCGCGCGCGGCGTCCATTCAAACACATTCCGTGCAGCGCTTTGCACCAGGAACCGGTCCCGACCCGAAAGGGGGGCAGGCGCAAAAAATAAAATAAAAAAAATGATAATAATCAAGACATTGAAAATGTTCCGCCTGATAAGTTGCTGGGAAAACTGTGTAGCCGCCCTATCTACCAGCGCCGGAGGTCGCCAGGGGCCAGGTGCGACGCGGGGCTGACGGCAAAGCCATAAGGACGGCGGCACGGCATCGCGCCGCGCACCGCCCTCCCAAAGGCCGCACATCCCGTCCCGTCCCCACGGCCGCAGCCGCAGGGCGGTGAGGCGGGCAAACTGTAAAATGCTCCCCAAACAACAAAGTGGCTTGCATAGTGCGGCCTGAGGGCTGCCGCCTGCTGCCGCCTGCTGCCGCCTGCTGCCGCCTGCTGCCGCCTGCTGCCGCCTGCTGCCGCCTGCTGCCGCCTGCTGCCGCCTGCTGCCGTCTGCTGCCGCCTGCTGCCGCCTGCTGCCGCCTGCTGCCGCCTGCTGCCGCCTGCTGCCGCCTGCTGCCGCCTGCTGCCGCCTGCTGCCGCCTGCTGCCGCCTGCTGCCGCCTGCTGCCGCCTGCTGCCGCCTGCTGCCGCCTGCTGCCGCCTGCTGCCGTCTGCTGCCGCCGCGCCGCCGCTGCCATTTCGAGCACAGATAGTCACACAGACCCGACGCGGAGGTTTGCGATTCGCCACCGGACCATCAAAACGTGGCCGCGCCAGATCCGTACGCCCTAGGTCTGCCGATGCCGCCGCCGCGGAGCGAGGCAGTGGCAAAGAAAGTCCCAGACAGCCACCTCCACCAAGACCGTGGCCAGGACGCAGGGCCAGGGGAGGAACTATCCGCACAGGGCTGCTTTCGCCGATGATGACCGAAAGGCCGGAAGGCGGACGATGAGAAGGGTTCCTCCGGTGCCTCCCGCACGCACTGACCACTACACCGGGGACCTCCAGGGACCTCACGAGCCGAACCCCGACCCCAGCCGGCCCCACAGGCCCCACAGGCCCATCGGCTTGGCCCGGCCCCCCGGCCCCCGGCTCCCTCAACGGCAGTGCACACCTCAACCGCCACCGAGGGTTAAAAATCAATGTTCAATTTCAAGAAGAAGAAAACAAAAAGAAAACCCCTTTTTTTAACTTAGGAGTTTTATTCTGGAAAAGTCATTGATTTTTTTTTTGAAAGAAAAATTCAATCAAATGAAAATGTTTATTTTAAATCATGCTACGTTTGCATCGCGAGTAAGAGATCCCTCGGCTGCCACGCCACACCGCTTTGGACAACTCTTTCGGCTTCTCAGATCCCGCCTGCACGCGCCGCCGCCTCGCCCATACAGTACAGTGTGAGTTCGGGTGCCTGTCCGGTCGGCCGGCCGCCGCGCCTGGCCGCGCCGCGGTCTGTGTCTGATCAATTTACCGCACAGACTGGAGCAGACTGCGGCAGGCATGCTAACTGCTATATGTATGGCGAGAAAAAACAACACATGCAGCCTTCTCCGTCTGTCCGCTCGCCTGTCTGTCTGCCTGCTAGCTTGACTCTGACGCTCGCGTTTGACTCCCGGAAACAAAAGCCAGGCGCACTTTCCAAACCGCAGGTCGTTGCCAAGTGCAGAGCCGGGGCCGGGGCCGGAGCCGGGGCAGTGCTTGGGTCCCTCTACTCCGAGAGGGGAGCCGGCCGGGGGCCCGGAGGCCAGGAGGCTCCTGCGCTGCCCTGCCCTGCGCTGCCCGCTCTGCTCCGCATTAGGTTGGCGACGTTATGTTCGTTACGGTTCACTTGGCCTCTTCACAGACAGGAGCCCCGCAGAGGCGCAGCCAAGCCCTGCCCTGCCCTGCCTGTGTTGCTATTCACCGCAGCGCTCCGCTCAATAGCAGCGCCGCGGCAGCGCACAGACGTTGGTGCCCCTGGGTGCCCCAGCTCTCATAGAGCTAGGCAAGGCGCTTGTGCGGAAACAGCGAAATGTCCGCGCGGCCGGATGCGTCACTCACGGCGCGAAACACGGATAAATAAATATGAGGCAGCGCGGCGCACAGCATGCTCCGGCCCCGGCTGGCACCAAACCTCTGACTCTGACGGCTCGTCATTTAGTCCCCGCAGCTCCGCAGGCCGGCGTCAGAGAATTAAAGTCACTCCCCGAAAACTCGGGGGCGGTCGGTGTGTATGTACTTGTGATTTCACTTCTCCTCCCGGCGAAGCAGAGAAATGCGTCGATTATACGAATCGTCGCGTCCTGCCGCGATGTTGCATATTAATTCTGTTGTTGTGGTGAGCGTGGTAACACGTAACGCGCGGGGAGTGCACGCACGCACGCACGCACGCACGCACGCACGCACGTGGTGCCGTCCTCCCCATAGCAGCTACGCGACACGTGTCACTGACGGACAATGACACGTCATACGCTGCTGCCTGTTTGCCTTCCCAATTTGAATTCCCGAGAGAAGAGTCCGGCCAGGACTGCATAGACATGATAATGGGAGAGATCGTGTGCACCCGCCGCCACAGACCTAGCAGAGCTAGCCGGCCACACACTGGGAGGGACCATATACCGCTTAAAAAAAAAAAAAACAGACAGCAAGAGAGAAATGACATGGCGATGTTCATAGTTTTTGAAAAAAAAAAAAAATATACCTCACAATGCAAGCCTACTGAATTTCAGTAATAGTTCATCGGGTCTGATTTATTTTCTGTATGTTTCAAATAATATTCCAGTCGAGTTAAAGAATATATACTTTTTAAACTGCTTCCAGGGCTGCCCAACGCCCCAAACAGTTAAGGTTGGTACAGAGGGTGGGTGCGGGTGGGTGCGGGTGGGTGCGGGTGGGTGCAGATGCACGCATCGGTGCGCAGCTCTCTCGTGCGGCCGTGCGTTTGAGTCTCCCGGTGGTGTCCCAGACGGCTGTGGGGGCCGCCAGCGGTTGTCGCTGCGCCAAATATGAACGATGCCGAACACCGCCTGTTTCATTTCCATAAAACCTGCGTCCGCCCATCACGCTCTTCTGCCCCGAGCCCCGAATTTTTCTTTCTTTGCTTTCAAACATCGACCTTTCTTTTTTCTTCTTTTTTATTTTGCCCATTTGAGCTGGCTAAAGTTGGTGACCGCAACTCGGTTACGACCGTCGGAGCCACGCCACCGGCAGAGGGGCAGACGACTCGCCTTGCTTTATGGCCGTGTTCTCCGTCTCCCTTCTCCGCAAGGGCCCAGGCGGCCGGCCCCTCTCACTCGCTCTCGCAGGGGGCCGCGGTGGACCTTGCGTCCGAAAAGCCACGCAACTCCAGCGAGGGCCAGACACCCTCCGGCCCCCGGCAGCCCCCGGCGGCCCCCGGCGGCCCCCGGCGGCCAGGACGACGACACTCAAGGACGCCCCGCCGCCCCGCGGCACCGCGGCACGGACCAGACAGACGACATCGAAACAACCGCGGCGGCAGCTCGCGGCGTCTGCTTCCTGTTCCCGAATAAATTAAATCGACTCGCGCAGGGATGGGAAAAAAAAAATCATTGAGAGTTAAAACAAAAATAAAAAAGGAATCATTGAAAGTTTTAGAGTGCATTTCAGAGGGGCGGGCGAACAGACCGAGCGCTGCACCGCTGCGTGCGCGCGCGTGCCTGTGTGTTGTGTGTGTGTGTGTGTGTGTGTGTGTGTGTGTGTGTGAGGGGACATTGAGGCAGCGGGGACGCGATCGGGTTTAGCTTTCCTCTGGAGTGCGCGCGGTGTTGGCGTGCGCTTCATATTCATGGGCCGTGCCGTGCGGTGCCGTGCCGTGCCGTGCCGTGCCGTGCCGCTGCACCGAACCGTATCAGCGGGCATGAACAGAGCCCCAGCCCCCTCTATCCCTATCTGTCCGTTTGTCACCTCGGAGCTGTGGCGCACGGAAGCGGAGGGGGCGGGGCGTGGCGGGACTCACCGAGCCGTGAAACCTCTCCTCGTGGTAGTCTAGTCTATCTCCCCACCGCAGCAGCAGCAGCAGCAGCAGCAGCAGCTAATCTACCCACGCGTGGTGTTACAGTGTTACACCGGCGCTACCCGCCTGCATAGCAGAGCAGGGCTCCATAGCGAAGCTCCAGCGAGGCTCCAGCCGCGGCTCCAGCGGGCCCCGGCAGCGCTTGCACACCGTCGACTGGAACAAGAGCTTATGCGGCCGGTCCTAAGTCACGATGTGACGGGGAGGGGAGGAGGATATACAGTACTATCTTCCGCGTCAGGAGCGAGCAATCACAGCGGCAGCCGCTACTGCGGCGGTGGCGGCGGCAGCATACACAGGCGGGCGCTGCTGCTACTGCCGCTGCAAAGGGAGGAAGCCCCTCGCACACCCGGCCCGGACAGCGTTGTCATGGCCCCGCGGAGAAATCAATCAAATTGTCAGACATGCACGCACGCACACGCACACACACTGATGACGATAATAAGACAGGCACTGCAGAGCCCTCCTCGGGGGCCGCCCATAACTCATGATGACCCTCCGGGACCCTCACACCCCGCGCTGTAGGCAGCGCCTCGCCCCCGGCCCCGCCGCCGAGCGCCTGCCAGGGTAGGCCAGCCCGCACGACACGCGTGCATGCCACAGTCGTAGTTGCCTACCCAGCAGGCGCCATCGCTTCTCAGACCGGCCAAATCAGAGGGTATTGCGATGTCATTGGACGGACCTAATGGATGACCCCCCCCCCCACCAGAGATGCAAATAGAAAATTTTCCCAGGAATTGTCGATTTTGACTGGCTGTACGGGAAAGATTTCGCGAAGAATTGAAAATACATCCTTAACATTTTCAGTCCAATTTAATATTTTTCGAAAAATTTACATCTTTACCCCCCACGACGACGACGGCAGGCGCCTGTCCCGAGAGAGGACACACCAGGATCCCGCCAGGATCCCGCCAGGATCCCGTCAGGATCCCGTCAGGATCCCGCCAGGACCCAGCCAGAACCCCGCGAGAACCCCGCCAGGACGCCTTCAGGGCTCCCCCAGGAACTCGCCAGGATCCCGTCAGGAACCAGCGAGGACCCCGCCAGGATTCCGTCAGGACCCCACACCAGGACCACGCCTCGCCGTCGGGATGCGATGCACCTTGCGGCACATTGCAAGCGTCGAAAAATGACGTTGCGCAACGCGGTACTCCACTCCACTCCACTGGGGCGGTGTCTGCGCTATGCGCCGGGCGCCGCCTCAGACCTCCGCAGCCGGGCCGTCCGGGATCGTCCGGGGCCAACGCTGCTGCGGCAGCCGGCGCTCGCTAGCGTCAGCCCCGGGAGACAGGGAGCCGCGCGCCCACTAGAAAAATCTCCCGAGCCCAGCGGGGCCCAGCAGGCGTCGAGATTGAATCTGCGCGTCACCATCGCTGCCGTGGAGCGGCCGAGGTGCCTCGCCCGCTACGCGCGCGCTCCGCCAGGCTCCGCGGCCCTCAAAACATTTCGGCCCCAATTGTATAACGGGCGAGGCGTTGGCGGTGCCCTGAGAGCGCTTACAGCCCTTCGAGCCGTGGAGGGAAGCTTCGGGCCGGGCCGGGCCCCCGGCCCCCAGGCCCCCCGCCCCCAGGCCCCCA